>RAOY01000011.1:1469066-1499563 GCA_009806085.1 Neurospora cerealis
CGGGGGGATGTTACATGGCTGGTTTAGTGGAGTTGTGATGGAAGCGTGGTGGTTAGTGGTGGAGTGAGGCGGGGGAGGTGGATACAGAATTGTCATCCCCAACCCCCACGGACTCCACGGACTCCACGACAGGCCCGGATCCCCAGCCGGTTTGCGGCTCTCTCCATGGGGAACTTGGGGGGAGGGGGGGAGAACTGGGGATTGGGGGTGGACTGGGGGAAAGTTCTCCATAGGGGACTCCATAGGACCCCCACGTAACGTAAAAGCAAGCGCTGGAATTCCGGGGATGGTCGTCGACGACGACGACCACGACGTGCCAACCTGCGTCCCACTGTGGAGCGGTTTAAGAAAAAAGTTGCCGGTTTGGGTCAAACTTTGCCAGCACTTCTCGTCCTTGGTTGTCTTTTGACAGACAACGAACATTCAGCTGGAGAGGTGTGAACTGTACCTACAAGGCCGGAAGACTGGTAGGACCAGGACTAGGTCTTGTGTGCCGGCCCGAGGTTTTGGCGAGTTCCGAGACCAGTACATACGTACCTCGTAGAGCGGTGGACGGTGTAAGTAAAATAGTGAGCTTTTTTGGGATTTGGCTGATGCCAATGGCAAATTTGAAAGGCGTTGGCGATGTTGACAGGCGGTGAGTCGTGAGCTCCGGACCGATGGAGTTTGTCTGATGTGTTCGACCGAGTTGGGGGATGGGAGTATTTAAGGTATACTTCCCGTACAGCCAAAATGGCCGCGGTTGCGGCTAGAGACAGAATTTGTCTCGTTTCTGAGAATGAAGCGGCAGTGGTCACTTCACTTTATACGGTAGCAGTCAAAGGGGATCATCAGGGACCGGTCCCCCCAACGTTGAAGTGTGATCCAGATCGTGTATGCAACTTTATCTGTGCGCTAGGCCATGGGACTGTAATTTGGTTTTGGGGAAGACGCAGAGAATATTGAGTAAAACGTCCTCGTGGGTAGCAGAAGGGGTCTCCGAACATCGTCAAGTGTTGAGGTTGGTGTTGTTTGACGGGGCAGATGCCGAGACAAACGGGACAAGACCAGCCAAGCTTGAGGCTCCGTTCGGGGAACGGGGATCTTGGATGGCACCCGCCGTGCTGCCCCCCAGGAATGTCGGTTTGCCGAACGTGTGCAGGGTGTTGGTACCTACATAGTGTACAGCAAAGCGCGCACCTTAAACTGCTGGCATCGAAGTGGGGAATGTTGGGAATTATAAACCGAATCAGATTCAAAGGCACATCGCGATCTTGCTTGCGCACATATCTGTACACGTACAAGCGAAAGAAGGGTCACACGGCAGGGACTGCAACAGTGACTGCCACGTTATCAAGCGGGCTTACAACTGATCGTCCAGCACCACGCGATGCGGGGAGCTTCTCCGACAGCAGAGAGAAGATGGAAGCGAGTGTCGAAGCAGGGAAGACGGGAAGAGAGGTGAATGCCGTGCTTCCCGTTGACACACACTTGTCTGGGTCGGTCGAAGAGTCGAGACCTGGTCAAGATTTTCTGGCGCAAGGGAAGAGGAAAATTCTGAGCAATAGGGGTTGTCGGGTTGTCGGGGCGCCTACTGAAAATGTGCAAGTCAGAAATTTAGTGGTTGCCGTGGAAGGAAACTGATGGCCAGAAGTTGTCAACCATCGGATTCAGGACCTAGAAGGTCGTCGGACAAGCGCCACCGACAGCGGCAAGTCGTTCCAAGTCTTTTCGAAGTTCGCGTTGATGTCGCTCCCAATTCCCAAAGCAGAATGCCGTGTGGGGCATCCATGTCCGCACATGCAGGTCGCTGCCAAGCCGCCGAAACGAAAGCGGGCTACTGCAGAGTCGGGCGCTAGAAGGGTTTTTGTTAATTGTTAGTGCAGCTTGTCAGCTTGTCGTCGCCGTCAGGGGCGCTCTCGGCGCCGTCAAAGAGGCGTTCCCGTCTTGACTTTTTCTTGGTCTCGCCTAAAATGTGAGATTTTCCCCAATGAACCCCAATTTACATCATAAGGCCAACCACGAGTAAAAGGGTTTATCCAGATTCGATAGTCATGTCATGCTCTGGCCGCAACTGGTTGGCCACTTGATGCTATTACCACAAATGTACAATTGACAGTGTCAGGCTTGCAGGAAGAAGACTCTGAAAATCTCTGCTCGCCCCCTGGAAAAGGTTGGGGAATGAACCTTGTGTTGACTTACAGGCATCGAAGCTCGCCATGCTGCCAGGTTCCACCGGCCATCCCAGACTTTTAACGTTGCAGTTCCTTGCGATGCGGGGAACAACCCACAACACCCACGAACCGGCGGTCTGTGGATTAACTTGTGGACTCGTATGGGGGTGATTTTGAGGGGAAGATTGTATGGGGGAAACTTGGGGGGAATGATGGGGTAGAAAGAGTGGGACGTCATCAAGGCCTTCGTGTAAGAAGGCTGGGATGGATGCCCGACATATGTAGGATCGAGTACTAGAGGTATGTAACCATCTACTTGGTGCTCTACTTAATGCGCCCCGACTGCCGTCCCAACCCTCCAACCCTTTCTCCTCATCCTGTTCCTGCTTTGTTTGGTCTGGGTCCGTGGTGTTTCTGTTTCATCTTGCCTATCCACCCCTCACAACACATACAGCATGGCCAGGCACGAGGGCCGTGATTCCCTCTCGGGGATCGAGAAGCCGGCGGTCGAAGCGTCCGAGGACTATACACACAATGAGCAGGAAAACATTGGCAACCTCAATGTCCGCGCTATGGCCCCTGAGGAGCGCATTCGTATCGAAAAGTCTCTCCTCCGCAAGCTTGATGCTCGGTGCTCCTACTTTGTTATCATCTATATCTTGTAAGTAACTCGACTCTGTTCAGTCTGCTTGGATCCAGTAACCCGTACTTACAACCTGGTAGAAACTACCTCGACCGAAACAACATCGGTGCCGCCCGTCTCAAGGGTCTTCAAGAAGATCTCAAATTGAGCGATACCCAATACGCGACCTGTCTCTCCATTCTTTACGTGGGATACATCCTCATGCAGGTCCCTTCCAACATGTTCATCAACCGAATTCCCCGGCCATCGCTTTACATCTCGGGAGTCATGTTGATCTGGGGTCTGATCTCGACGTTGACCGGTTTGGTCAAGGGCTTTGGTGGCATGGTTGCGATCCGTTTCCTGCTGGGATTCGTTGAAGCCGCTTTCCTGCCCGGAGCTCTACTTATTCTCAGCAAGTGGTACACCCGTCGTGAGCTGACCAAGCGCAACGCCATTCTCTTCTGCGGCAATCTCATCTCGAACGCTTTCTCTTCTCTCGTCGGTGCTGGCGTCTTGTCCAACATGGACGGCGTGCTGGGTCATAGGGCCTGGAGGTGGCTGTTCTATATCGAAGGTGCCGCCACTATGTTGGTCGCCATCTTCGCGGCTTTAATCCTTCCCGACTTGCCGACCAACAGCCGCGGATTCACCGAGGAGGAACTTTTGGTCGCCCAGTTGCGCATGACTGAAGATGTTGGTGAAGTCGATAGCGACTCGGCTGATATGGGTATCTTTGACGGCTTGATCATGGTCATCAAGGACTGGAAGGTTTACCTGATGATGCTGACCTTCACCGCCTACACCACTGGTCTGAGTTTCAACGCCTTCTTCGTAAGTTTCCATCATGGTATCCTGTGTGTATGGATCAGTTCATCGCTAACAACACAACAGCCTACACTCACGGGTACTCTTGGCCTGAAATATGTTCCCACTCTTCTTCTCAGCGCCCCTCCCTGGGTCTTTGCCTGTATCTTCTCGCTCATCAACGCCTGGCACTCCGATCGCAAACAAGAGAAGTTTGGTCACATTGTCGGCCCCATCTGCATGGGTCTTGTCGGATTCGTTATCAGCATGGCCACCCTCAACAAGGCTGCGAGATACGTTGCTCTCTTCCTGCAAGCTGGCTCTTACGCTGGCTTCATCGTCTTCTACTCGTGGATCAGCTCTTCGTTCCCCCGCCCGCCCGCCAAGCGTGCCGTCGCTCTGGCCATGATCAACGCTTTCAGCCAGCTTGGCAACGTCGCGGGATCGTACGTCTGGGACCTGAAGGAGAACGGTTACCGCAAGAGCTACGGTATCGTGACTGCCATGTTCGGCGTCACCGTTGTCGGGTGCTGGGTGATCCGCATGGTGCTTATCGACCAGAACAAGAAACTTGCGCTTGGAGAGGAAAGTGCATGGGAGGTGCACGATGATGTGGCCAACCAGACTGCGAGAGTGGAGGGATTGAAGAGCGAAGGTGCGGATTTGAAGCCACAGATTGGGTTCAGATATCTTGTTTGATTTAGCGCAGGAAGGTGTATGTCTGTATTGCAGATCTTGGTTAATGATACCCCGAGAATTTGTTCAACTGATCGTGACTTCCTTTTTCCTTTTGTCTCATGGTGACGGTCATGGAAGTTGCAGACGCCCAACGAAAATGATCCTTCCTTGCAGGGGCTTGGCGAGTAAGATGTGGGATGAACGGAAGGGACATCCACCTGAGCAGGTCACCTGGCAGCTGCCTGCCGTGCAGCCTTCGTCTGCATAAGATGTGCCTGCCGCAGGCTTTGACTAGCGGCTGCTTGCTCCTGCCTTTGGTACCTCGCCCACAAAAGTCACAGCTGTCGCCGGATTAAATAAGGTACAGATCTTATTCTCCCAACGAGCCCCTAAAACATCCAAGTTTCCATGCATTTGCTCACAGCCCTTCTCCTATTTTTCAGAGTTTCGGTTTCCATCTCAACAGCGAGCTAACTGGCGTTTCTTCTTACTTCAAATCTTACCCATCAATCACCATGTGGTTGATCAACACACGCACCCTTGAGCTCGAGGAGTTCGTGGGCACCGACACACCCGCGTATGCCATTCTTTCGCACACATGGGAGAATGGAGAGGTCACATTCCACGAAGCCAAAGCAAAGCTACTGGAGAAGCAGACCTCTCAAGGCGCCCGCAAGGTAGCAAAAGCATGCGAAGTTGCGGCCGAACATGGACTGGCCTATGCCTGGGTCGATACGTGTTGTATTGACAAGTCCAGTAGTGCGGAGCTCACAGAGGCCATCAACTCCATGTTCCAATGGTATCGCTCGTCGCAGATTTGCTTGGTCTACCTCTCCGATCTCAAAGCAGACGAACTTGACCACGCAATGTACACATGCCGTTGGTTCAAACGCGGATGGACGCTTCAAGAACTCATCGCTCCCACCAGACTCATGTTCTATGACAAGGACTGGAGGGAAAGGGGGACGAAAGAGGATTTGGCAAGCCTACTCAGCAAGATTACTCGCATCGATATTGGGATCTTGTTTGATCCTTCCAAAGTACATACTATTCCGGTTGGCAAAAGAATGAGCTGGGCGACTGACCGGCAAACAACGCGCATGGAAGACAGGGCCTACTCTCTTCTGGGAATCTTTGACATCAACATGCCTCTAATATACGGAGAGGCTCGAAGGCCTTTACAAGATTACAAGAGGAAATTATACGGCGAAGCAATGATGTCAGCATCTTTTGCTGGCGGACCTGGGAAAATACACGTTGGCGCGGTATACTGGCCTCCTCGCCTGATGAGTTCAGATGTGCAGCAGGCATTGAGGATGATGTGGTTCTCAAGAACGGCCCCGAATACACTCTGACAAACAAAGGCCTCCGGATTGAGCTCGACCTTGCGTCTGCCGGCCCAAATCTCTACTTAATGGCACTGTATAGTACTGACTACTTCAAGGACGAGTGGGAGTGCATCTACTTGACGGCCATTGGTAAGGATTCGTATGCGAGGGCTCGACCACAAGAGCTTGTCCGTAAAGTCCGAAAGAGTTTGCCGTGGGTCCGGAAGCAGTCTCAATACCTCACTGAGGAGACGAACTCCGAGATGTCGTCCATTACGCTCAGGTATGCTTTGGATAGGTCATTTACGTTTGACGGACTTCTACACACCAGGTCGGGATACCAACTTGGCGGCACATATCCTGAACGTTTGTGGCATCACGATCATGCCGCGTTTCTTCATGTCGGTTATAAGCCTTTCGTTGGCTGTCATGTGTTGAAACCGGATCCAAGGCGCTTTGCCTTCGCGGTCATACTTGCGTTCGGAGTCACGAATGAAGGACGCAGCTGGCTGTGTTTTGTGGATAGATACACCACCTTTCCCTGGTCACCATCGCAGCATGTCTTGAACCGTGCTGAACGCCTGAAGACTCCTGTCAACTGGTCAAGAGAAGTCAGGTCAAGCATAGTAGGCAGTATAGCTCAATACGGAATCTTTCGAGATCAGAAAGAGGATATGCTTGCCGCAAAGTGGGCAACAGACTCCACGTTTGTTACAGCTAAACTTGTCGAGGACGTGCGAGATGGTTGCACCACGTATGTCATAGAGCTACGAGAGGAAATCGTTGTGCGCAGTGAGGATAACCAGGAGAAGAATACGACCGGGTCAAAAGATGGAGACGGGAAGTCGTGGCTGATGAGGGCTATCGGCCTTTGACTGGCTCAGCTAAGTACACAAATCAAAAAGACGCGATCAAGCGCAAAAGCATGTGGGAACTATCCTCGCAATCTCCTACCCACGCCGGACGGTCGATTTCAGCCATATCTACGTACCGCAAGAACGGGTCGTCAGTGATCATCAGTCCGGGCTCGTCAAGAGCTAAATATTTGAGGATAATGGCACAATCCCGGAAACAAGTGTTGAATTCTTCAGCAAGCAAGACCCTCTCGCAGCCTCATATCCCGTCGCTATAGTACACCATCTCTCAATCGACCTTTCCTACTGGACCTTAACAACCACCTTACCAAAGTGACTCCCGCTCCTCAAGTACTTGATCGCCTCCTTGCCCTCCTCAAACCCAAACACCCTATCCACCACCGGCCTGATCTCATGCCTCTGATAAAACTCGCACATCTCCTCAAACCGGTCCCTGGGACCATTAATAATCCCCTTGAGCGTCACATTCCTCCTCAGCGCCAACAAGTTCAAATTCATCCTGCTCCCCTCACCACTGTCTTCCTTCCCGGACGTATACCCAATGCAAGAAATCAGCCCGCCAAACGCAATACAATCCAGCGCCTTATACAGCGTCCCCGCCCCGCCCGTCTCCAGGATGATATCCGCCCCATTATCTTCCGTAATCTCCATAACCTTCTCCTCCCAACCAGGAGTGGTCTTGTAGTTAATCACATAATCGGCGCCCAACTCCTCCTTCGCCCTGCGCAACTTCTCATCGCTCGAACTCGTCACGATCGTCCGCGCCCCGGCCGCTTTGGCGATCTGCAGTCCTGCAACAGCCACGCCTCCAGTGCCCTCAAGCACCACCGTCTTTCCCCTCAACGGCTTCCCTTCTTCTTTGACCCAGGCGCCAAAGGGCTCCATCCCGAAAATAGCCATCCAAGCTGTTACGGCCGCAATAGGCAGGCAACTCGCCTCTTCGTCCGTCAGGTACTCGGGAACCCGGACGAGGCCGGTGGAGGGAAATACGCGGTAGGTTTGCAAAACGCCGTCGAGCGGTTTGCCGAGACCTGAGGCCATGTCCTTGGCAGTGATTTGGCCGGTGAGATGGGATTGGCTGAAGGTGGAGAGGACGCGGTCGCCTACTTTCCAGGAGGAGGACTCAGAGGCGCCGGGGCCGAGGGGGCCTACGGCAGTGATGATGCCTAGGCAGTCGGAGCAGGGGACTAAGGGAGTGGAACGCTTGGAAAGGGTTTTGTGGTGGTTGTATTCGCCGTTTGTTACTGCGGGGGGTTGTTAGTTGTGGCCGTACGGTTGTATGGGGGCTTAAGCGAGAGGGGGTGGGTGGGTGAGTGAGCGAGTGGGCGAGGGGGTGATAGTACGGGAACAACATACCCTCCGTATCACGATAATTAAGCGAAACAGCCTTGATCTCAACTAACACCTCGTCCTGACCAGGTGTCGGCATGGGCGCAGTACCACGGGTAAGGTTATCGAAGCCATCTTCGAGGGTGTGCCACTGCTGGACTTCCTTTGTTTGAGTAAACATGGTGAGATCGTGATGAAAAAGTGTTCGAAACAGACTGAAGAGTGAGCTTTGAGTTGAGTGATTTGCTTGTTTGAGATTGGGCTCTGTGTTCTTTATGGACAAATTAATGTTGTGAGAACTGAAGTGAAGAGGATTGTTTCTTCGTGTTGTAAAGGTGATGATGTAACCAGCTGATAAATGTGGTGTCCTCTTCGCGATGTGGGTCACTCCGGATCTCGATTTGTAAGACCACGGGAGATCGCTTTCCCTTAGCTTCCCCACCCTGTCTTGGCATAAATTGTCCTCGAACACGATTTTGAGAACTTGGGACACTCCGACAATACACATCAGGATCATGTTTACCCGATGAAATAAAACTTGGATGAAGTTGTTTATAATCTGCTCTTTATGATAATACCACTGGTCTACTGTTACGGCCCATGATGGACGGAATTTCCAACCCGGCAAAACACACTACCACAGTGTGAACCTCCTCGCATGACCTCCACTCCCAGAGAAGCTTCACGAAACAAACATCGCGAAAAACCAATCCGATAATCATGTTACAAAACTCCAACCCAGTTCAAACACGCTTATACATAACTCATAACCAAGAACACTTACTTAGCGCCAACAGAGACAAAAAAAAGTATCATCGCCAGCCCCATCAAAGCTCAATCAACAACTCCTCCGTATCCTCCGTATCCTCCCGAGCCCTCGCCCTCGTCATCTCCGGTTCAGGCATGTGCAGTCCACATTCGGCCTTCTTCTCAGCCTGCCCCAGACGCCACATCCACTCATCAACACTCCTGGCAAACTGGTAATACACAAGCTGGCGTTCCTGAACCTTTCCAAGGCGAGGGAAATCACTGCTCCGATGCATGTATGCCAAGCTTTCCATCTCCAATTCCCATCCCGCCAACTAGGCGTCGGGGTCACGGCGGCCCCAGTCTTCGGTTGGGATTGGGACTAGGGGGATGATGCTGTTGTTATTGCTGGTGATCTCGGGTTGTTTGAGTGAGGCGTGGCTTTTCATTCTGCGAATGCTGTTTTTGTTCATCTCGTTTGCTTTCAATGAGGCGCAGCTTTTCATCATGCGAATTGAACCAAACCGGTTCATTTGAGGTAGGACGTGTGGTTGAGCCTGACCCTGACCCTGCTTCTTGAGAAGAAAGGCCCTGCGCGCCTCAACAACATGTTGAACAACCTTCTTCATCACACATGGATGAATGTAAAAACACGCTTCCTGGATATACTTCTCCTTCGCCGCCCTAGCCACCAGCGGATGTGGTCCCTTTAGGGGGTCGCCAACGATGTTCTTGTTCTGTTTTTTCCTGTGGACTTGAATGGAGAAGAAGATATCGTGGAGGCCTTCCTTGTGTAAGTCAACCACCTTTTGCCCGTCTCCTGTCTTCTGAGCTTGGCTGTACAACACCGGACGGTCTTCCATGCTCATATTAGCAAAGTATTCGCGGAGGAACTTGGCTGTCAACTGCGAGAGTCTCTGCACATCATCGCGTTGATCGGTGAGGCCGCCGATGAAGTTGACGGTTTCTTTGGGGCTGAGAAAGGAATCCCCCGGTGGGAAAACGAAGCCGGGAATTTGGGTGAAGAGTTTGGGGCGGACGATGTCAAGCCACGAAAGGAGTTCGGGCCCTCCTTGCATTTGACCGGCGAAGATCTGTTCGAGACGCGAATGCTTGGTGGTTTGTTGATGGTAGAACTTGATGGGGACTTCGTATGGCCTGTGGTTGGAGGCATACAGGGTTACGGTGACGGTTTTCTGTGGCGCGTTGTCCACGGCTCGTGGAATCTTTGCGGCTATGTTGGATGTGCCGCGTTGTAGCACTCGGGATTCTGCCTTGTTGTCTTCAGGGCCGTGGGTCCGTCGTGGAGTTTGCTTCGAAAAGTCGTTAGACGCTAGTGATGGCGGTAGCGAAGTCTGCTTGGTTGGCGTGTCACTGGACGTTCTGGGGCTGGTTGGAGGAGGTTCGGTCGTGTATCGTGATAGCAAAAGCGGACTGGGATGCAAAGTGATTGCGTGACGGTAAACGCGTAGAAATGGGTCCGTATCATTGAAGTGAGGCGCTTGTTGATCCAATAAACCATCCATGTTGGTAGCGATGCTGATGGTCGTTGATATGATGGTGATGTTTGCGTGCCTGAGTTGCCTTGACTGTGAAAGTCCAGTCGTTTAGCACATTGGGGCTTTTAACTTGAGTCCCAGCAACTTGTGTCGGGTGTTGCCTTCCTCTTTGTCCTGGGTGATGGTTTGCACCCTGGTCCATTTCGTTGTTTCCCTCTTCGCTCGAAACCACCGTTTTCCATCGCTTAGGAAACAGGTGTTGTGTGATTGGAGAGAGCAACCCAAAGTCAACCGTCGACATCTCCTTAGCTGTGAACACTGATTGTAAACTCGATGACAAGTCTGACTTTAGGCATAATTTCCTCTTCCCTCGACGCTTTCCGGCTCTCCTCAACCCAGAGGTCCTGAAGAAACGCCAAAGCATACTTAGCCACTTCTGCAGTAAAGCTTTGTCGGTCAGAGAATCTGATAGATCCACAGAGTCCTTCATGTTATTATGAACCTCGAAACCCTGATCACCCGCCTGAATGATGCAGCGTAACATATCAGAATCCTGAGCGTCCACATATACCTTGGTAATATGCATCGTGGAAGTCTCCATTAGGTAGTTTGTGAATGCACTCTGGACCTTGATCAAAGATAAATTTGCATCGAGACAGTTGCGGCCAACTGAGGTAAGCAGAAACCCTGAACCATGGAATTCTGACCATTACCTGGTCGTCTCTGGCATTTCGCAAGATCTCATAGGCCCGAACATTACGGGGATCTCTCCCGATTTGCTTGTGATCCCACGAGTGGGGCGACATATGCAAGAGCACGGATTGGCTCTTGAAAGGATCACATCTGATGTCGTCAGGGGACAAGCCGTAGCCGAATTTCTCGCCGGGGTTTAGGTGACATCTAGCGAGAAGTAGGGCTGATCTGGATAACCAAGGCAGGCTTTCAAGGCAGCTGCACGTGCGTCGTGACACAGATGGGCGAGAGCTGGGGGCCGGGTGCCGTGGTGTATACATAAAGGCACTCAAACTGTGGGCTCAAACATCGACATGCCATCTGCTGTAGATGTTGATATCGTCTTCATCGAGCAAGACTTCGTTCCTTCCAGATCATATCTCGAAGCTCCTGAGGCAGGTCCGAGAAAGTCTTCTTCCGGGCGGGTTGGTTCAAGGTGATGTTGCCGCTGCAAGTTGGAGCATCTAATTCAGCAGCTTCTGGCGAGAGAAGCATATAAGTCGATGCGCCGTGACAATTGCCATTGCCGTCATCGGTCGTCCCGCTCTTCTTATTGACTTCCACTTGTGACATGATGGCAGTGTGAGATGGAGGGATCACGAAACCTGAAATAATGGGAGTGGCGACGATGTAGGTTGAGTTGTACAGCTGAACGAGGAAAGATCGACAGCTGTAATGCTGGTGATATCAGGAACAGAGGGTGTAGAGGGCTACAGAAAGAGGAAGGTTCATGTGGTGGCCAGTGAATGGCTGGCAGGATATAGATGGTTCTGATGGCAAAGTGTGGCAAGATGACTGAGGGGTAAAAAAGTAGGAAGCAGAGTGCGAAGAACAAGCAGAAGTTATAGCCCTCCAACGTTATTACCCTAATGCACCTTTCTAGGGCCAGGGCAAGAGCAAAGGGAGCAAGGCCTGGCCTGCAGGGCAAGAGTAGGCGGTCTGCACATGTGCTGCAGATACCACGAAATTTTCTCAGAGGTAGTCACTGATAGTGGTTGTGAATGAAGGAACAAACGGCTCAACCATTGAACATGGAACCTTTGTTCCGGTGATAGTGGGGAAGGAGGTATTGTGAACATTCGCGGAAAAGGGCTGGATGTCGTCTAGAGCGGGCCCGCATAGTAAACACTCACGCTTGCATTGGGTTGCGTCACCCCGATCTCCAGCTGCTCGTCAGGGCTAGAAGCGCCTCTTCGATGTCTAAGCCCCCGGCCCCGGCCCCGGTTCATCCATGATGAGGAACTGAAGAACCGTTCCGATTTTGGGCATGCGTCTCTTCAACCGGACCTCACCGTTACTATCCGTGCCGGTGTTGAGCGCATTCCAGAATGCTTTGAACCGTTCCAAGGACAATGCACAAAACTCTTCTCGTTTATTGGCGTTTCCCACCAGGTCGCCCAGCCCCATGGCAACTTGAACGCCTGAGCGGCGCGGTAAGGTATCCACGCAGCCGCCTCGTAACCCATACACATCATGACCTGGAAATCTTGGACTCCAGAGAGAAATTGAGCAAGTTGGGCCTTGGCTTCCGCAGAGATGTTGTACGCTGGGTCATGAACTATGACAAAACGGCCCTCTAAACCCATCAAAGTGGTATACGAGTCGCATGTGTGCAAGACCCCTATAGTCGACCGAGACCCATTCCAATCCTCGGCGGCTCTCAGCCTCCAGCTCGCTTGAGGTGGATGCGGTCTTGCGAGAGCCATAGGCTGCTTTGTATCGTTCTTGGGCGAAGGCGCGTGAATCTCGACAAACTTGGGCGAGAGCCGGGGGTCGGCTAGTCAAAATCATGGGGGGAAGAGGTGTACGACTGGAAGGCGGCAAAGTCGTTTCGGGAATCGGATCGAGAACTTGGGCCCAAATCATGTCTCGGAGCTCTTGAGGCAGACACATAAGAGTTCGCTGTGTGAGATCCGGCTGATGAGCTCCATCCTTTCCGTGGGGGAAGACAGCCGCGTCGTTGCTCTCGGTCGGTTGTAGTTCCTCAAGAGTGAGGTTTGCTGTTGCGGAGTGGTGTCCGCCAACATTTCGAACCGTGTAACAGATGTCGATGACGAGACAGGATGTAGATGGCGAGTTAAGAGGTTCCTGCATAAGAAGCAAAAGGAGGATGGGATGTCGTTCCAACGGGGACTCTTCAGGCTGACAGGTGCGGGGTAACGTTGTAACCTGCGCCGCTTCAGAGACGCGACTCTTTCGTGGTACGTACTTAGCTAGTAGGAGATGTTTCGGTAACTTGGCAGTTTAACATGGTGTTTATGACAAGCCTGTCGAACCTCAGCCTTCGAAAAAGTAATGCGGGTTGAGAGAATCCCATTGATGGATGTGACTAGGTGGGTGATGAGAAGGCGGCCCGATAGCTTCAAGGCCGTCATTGAAGGAGGAACGTGGAGGTAAATATCCGTTTTCTCCCCACTCTCTGTCGTGGAACTTTCTCCTCCTCAAACCTCAAAGCAGGTGTCGATATCACGGTTCCTCGTCACGCTTTGATCAATCATAACCCAAACGCCAACCACTGCGAGATCATCTCATACTTCAGCCATGGCAGACAACGACAAGGGACTCCCCGTCAGCTGCGAATGCGGGTACATCAAGTTCCAGACGCCGTCGTCGAAGCCGCTGGGAATGGCATGCTGCCATTGCACGTCCTGTCGAAAGCAGTCAGCCTCGTTCTTTGGTACCTCGGTCTACTTCCCTGCCAGCCAGATGTTTCCTCTACCGGCCGATCTCGAGTCGAAGCTCTCCGTCTTCACCCATCCAGCCGACAGCGGCAACACGATGCACTGCTACTTTTGCCCCAAGTGCGGAGTTCGCATTCTCCATGCTGGCGTGCTCCCCGATGGCAGCATGCGCCCTGCCGTCGCCATCAAGGGCGGAGTTATTGATTCTGGGCTGGACTGGAAGGAGATGAAGCCCAGGCATATCTACACTCGATCCGCGGTCATGGAATTGCCCGAGCAGTGGGAGTGCTATGAGACCACTGCGCCGGCACAGTACGGCCCAGCGCCGGGAGATGATGGCAAGGACAAGAAGAAGGAAGAATGAACATGTGTTTTCTGTGCTACACACTACGTGGAGGCCGTGACTGAAGCGGAGGGGAAACGCTGGCGCACCACATCATAGCTACAGGCTTAACACATCTCTCCCAGGGTTACTGCAGGAATTGCTAGTGCACCATCTTCATGAAGCGAGAGGGTTAGGGTTGATCTGAGACCGGTCCAGCCCGTCCCTCATCTGAAACTCAAACGGGACGGTGGAGATCAAATCAGGGGCGGGAAGAAGAGTGGGGCTGACAGCACCCCTCCCCGCCCCGCCGCTGCGCTGCGACCCTGACGGATCCCGACTTTTTAGCACTCAACGCCGCGCTCTGGCTTCTGAATCCGTCCGCCATGCGCCCAGTCCGTCTCGTCAACTCCATCTTTCGATCGCGTCTTATCCACACAATGGCTCCCAGTATGCCTTTCCGCTATGTTACTCTAAAGACACCATGATCCTCCACCAGTACTGACTCGGCTGCGCTGCCAGTTCTCCCTCCTGACCGTCGCCCCGTCGTCATCTCCGGCCCTTCTGGCGTCGGCAAGGGCACCCTCTTCAAGCTCCTCTTCGAGAGACACCCCGATACTTTCGCTCTTTCCGTGTCACATACCACCCGCGGCCCTAGACCCGGCGAGAAGGATGGCGTTGACTACCACTATGTCACCAAGGAGGCTTTCGAAGAGCTGAAGGCCAAGGGCGGTTTCGTCGAGAGGTACGAACAGACAAACGGACAATAACAATCAGCAGTCAGGCACAGGACTTGGGAGCTGGAGGCTGACTCTCCATAACAGTGCTCAGTTCGGCAGCAACTTCTACGGAACCAGCAAGGCCACCATCGAGGAGCAGTCCGCCAAGGGCAAGGTTGTCGTCCTCGACATCGAGATGGAGGGTGTCAAGCAGATCCAAACCTCTGGCTTTCCCGCCCGCTACGTCTTCATCGCTCCCCCATCAGAGGAGGAGCTCGAGAAGAGACTGCGCGGCCGCGGTACCGACAAGGAGGAGGAGATCCTCAAGAGACTGGCTCAGGCCAAGAACGAACTCGCCTTCAGCAAAACCGGTGTCCATGACAAGATCATCGTCAACGAGGTACGTGTCACTCGCTCGCTGCAAGACACCGTGCAGTACCACGAACTAACACCCTGCTGTAGGATCTCGAGAAGGCCTACAAGGAGCTCGAGGACTTCGTCTATGCCCCTGTCGCCTAAGCCTAGGGTTGCAAATAGGGTCTTGAATAGACTATACTTTGATCAACCATCTCTCCTCAAAACGTGTCAAGTCTCGGGTTTACCAAACTGGACTACCTTGCGTATAGGTCCTAGCCGCCGTCGTCGTCGAACTTATACCGTGATAACACCGGGGCAACATCACTGGCCGATGCTCCAGATCGACTCCATGTTCAGCCAGGCCGTAGTCGTCTTCAGCCACCATGGTCAGCTCGTACTAGGCGTCAAGGCTACTCTAAGGCCTGGTCGACTCTTCCACAGGCCGTCGAGACCAGACCCAGTCGCTGTCTGCCCTGGAAGGACACACACGAACCCATCACGACAAGATACCTTGCAACCCTCTCAACCGCACATGTTCAATTCGGTGCTCTGTATGTCGCGGACGTTCTTTGTCGATCAAGACTACGGCACTGCTCGACACTCGGGGTAATTTCGTTACTGTCTCGGATCCGTTGTATGGAACGTCGAATCATCAGCCTATTATCGGTTTCACTTACTCCGATGCTTGGGCTACACTCTCTATCAAGAAGTTTTGACCATACTCTACCATCTTTACACCCAAGTTGTTCCGAGAGATACCACGATACGCAAGTCTCGGGATGTCCAGGGGAACCTGGGCACAGCATCGGAATATAAGCCAAGGAGGAGGATATGCAAGTTCCTGATCCGATCGACAGTTTCCACCTACATAGCGGCCGCGAGAATCCACGTAGAATCTTCCACGCATCCTTTGGTATTCCTTTGCGTCACGACCGGACTTTTCTTGTCGTTGAGTCATGTTACCGGCTTATCTAAGCATTCCTACTCATTTGCCGTGTGGTAAAGTGGTTCATACCATTCCCACCTGTAAACCTTCCTTGTGAGCTTTGTTCGTCATCAGTACGGCGGACAGTAATGCGAGGAAGGTAGTGCTCAAAGACTACCTCTCGTCCTCCGAAGGTAATGATGGCTTGTGAGGACATTTGTCTCTCAATGGGCCATTACAACAACGCTCGCCCTGTAGCTGAGATTGATTGTGTGGCACAGGCCGGGAAAGGTATAACGCACACACCCTCGAGACTACCTGACCCTACAATCTTCGTATCACATCTCACGAGAACAGTCTGACACCCCAGCCAACCTGACGGTTTTCCCATTTGTCACAAGCGCGGTGTAATCCAAGACCGGGACGCTGTTACACTGGTCTTCCGTCACATATCCCTTACCCTTCGGTAGTATCATACCCCGTCTTCACCAGTACCCCCGATTTCAACCCCGCATCTTCCTCGGAGGATGCAACTCCAAGTAGACATTCAGTCTCGGCACCCCTCGGCTGGTGATTATCCCATTCGCCAACCAGCACATATGTCGAAGCCGGACTTCCAACATGTTGGATGTCACCTGTCTGCAAGATGCAGGCAACCAACAGTGTACCAAGTGAGGAAAAATATGTGATGATCCATTCGTCTCTTAACTGGAAGATGGTGAAATAAAGTCGTGGGATCCCTGGGTCTGTAGGCTGAATAGTATCTCTTCACACATCCCAATTCTCCTCAAGTCGTCGTTGGCAGCGAGCAACAAGAACCCGACGACCAGCTTTCCGTCGAAATGGCCATCATAGGAGCCAAAGAAGAACATGGCGATTCACGTCTAACTGAACTGGCCAAGGTGGACACGATAAAGTGGTATCAAAAACCAAACCTTCGTCTGCTTTACCTGATCCTCATTCCTTGTGGATTAGGAGTAGAATGGACGTCAGGGTTCGACTCGTCCATGATGAACAGCCTTCAAGCTGTAAAATCCTGGGTAGACTGTCAGTCGGCCACCATCAGACCTTCCCAGTTAACTTTACCACAAAATGTGTTGACTAACTAGAGTATCCTTAGACTTCGACAATCCTACCAAAGGTCGACTAGGCCTACTCAACGCCATGTACTCGCTCGGCTCGCTCTGCGCCATCCCCTTCATTCCCACCATCAGCCTGTATCTCGGTCGGCGTCGAACCATTCTCCTGGCCTCAGTCATCATGTCCATGGGTGCTGGCCTGCAGGCCGGTGCCCGCAATTCGGATATGTTCCTCGCCTCACGCTGGGTCCTTGGCTTTGGCATTCCCTTTGCCATCGTCAACGCATCTTCCTTAATCGGTGAGTTATCCTACGCCAACGAACGGCCGATCATGACCTCGCTCTTCAACGCTTCATGGTTTGTCGGCGCCATCGTCGCTGCCGGGACGACCTACGGCACTTTCCAGATGAAGAGTACCTGGGCCTGGAGACTGCCCAGTTTGTTACAGCTCGTGCCGAGTTTCTTCCAGATCGCATTCATGCCCTTCTGTCCGGAATCACCACGGTGGCTGATCACCAAGGACCGTGGAGACGAAGCGTTCGCTATCCTAAACAAATATCACAGCGAGGGTATCGGCGGCGAGGAGTTCGTGCGACTAGAATATGCACAAATCCAGAGCACCATTGCCCAGGAAAAGGAACTGGCCAGTAGGTTCCTTTGGGCCGACGTTATTCGCGATGCGCCCATGCGGAAGCGATTCACCATTGCCGCCATCATGGGATTCTTCACGCAATGGAGCGGCAACGGACTGCTTAGTTTCTACATGAAGAAAATCTTGGCCTTGGTCAATATTACGGATGACCACACTGTTCAGAAAATTATCCTCAGCAATACCTGCTGGGGTCTCATCAACGCGGTGCCCGTCGCCCTGATTGCGCCAAGGTTTCCGCGTCGGAGGATGTTTCTGCTTTGCACCATCGGCACGGCGGTCGTTTATATCGTTTGGACCATCGCCAGCGCTAGATCAAGCATAGAAAACTCTTCGCGAGCAGCTATTCCCGTCTTGGTGTTCATCTACGTGTACTCTCCGTATGTCCCCCAACCCAACCTACACAACCTACCCAAAATGCCCACTGGTATTTGCAAAGGCACCCTACTAACTTCTCACATCCCTACATACAGATTCTACAACATAGGCTGGAACGCCCTCGCCTACACCTACCTAGTCGAGCTCTTCCCCTTCCAACAGCGAGCGCAGGGCATCGCCGTCGAGCAACTCAGCGTGCGCGCCGCCGTGTTCTTTAACACGTACGTCAACCCGGTTGCGCTGGATAGTATCGGGTGGAAGTACTACATTGTCTACTGCGTCTGGATCATGGTGGAGATCTTGACGGTTTACTTCTTCTTTCCCGAGACGCATAACCGGACGTTGGAAGAGCTGAGCTTCATGTTTGAGGGTAAAGAAATGCAGGAGAAGGTGCAGAAGAATGTGGATAAGGTGTTGAGTATGGAGTTGGAGGAGATGGCGTCGCGTGTTAGAGAAGAGACGGTGGAGGCTGGGCCAAAGGTTGGTCTTGAACATAAGGCTTGAGCGAACTGAAGCGTTGTACCATTACGGCAGGACCTGATTGTGAGCATCTGGGCCATGGTACATAGCCATTAGACACGCTAACCTCGCGGCCTTTGGCGAAAGACATTCTACCACCAATACCACCACACGCCAAGGCGACCTACTATGTACACGACGCGATGGAAGTTATCGGCGGAAAGTCTCGAAAGGTCCAAAAAAAATAAAAAAAATTGCGGCGTGGATTGAAGATCAAGGAAACCTCTTAAGGAATTTGGAGAGATACATGAAGCAGAGGGCTAACTCGGCAGAGTTCAGGTCGCCCCAGCGATTGGGGATAAGAACAAGCGGCAGTGCAAGGAGGCTAGAGGGAAGTCATGATGTAACGCATGTGGTAGTTGCAAGTGCACATTGGGCCTCCCCATCTAGTACCTACACTATGGATGTGGTCGTAGAAACAAACCAAAATCGAATACGTTACGCCTCTGTGTGTTGCGCTTGCCACACTGCATATCGCCGTCTTACAATACCTTCTTAAACTTAGCGAATGGCCTGATGCAAATCCAATAACGTATATCGGACTGCCCATGCTCGGTTTGTTCTTAGCACCACTCGCCTACAGTATCCATTTCAAGACGGACACCGCGCCGCCGTTTATCAAAGCACAATGCAATCACTATTTCTCCCTCATTCTGGGTCGTTGATCATCTCCAGAACGTAGCGTGTCCCTTCTTAACCTTTATGAGGAGGTGTGAGGGTATCGTGCGCCATCGTGTGTAATATGTCAGGCTGTCTCGAGTTACTGCTTCGCTATATCCAAACCCCAACATCACAAACTCACGCCGATCCATGCGGTGTGATGGGCGGCGACAATGGTAGCAGACAACTATGGACAATTTTCCGAAGAGTCTAGCTCAGGCTAATGTCTAGCGCGGATGTGTAGACATTATTTTTTTGGCCTCTGTCTGGGTGTTCTTCTTGTCGGCATGTATTTCTACTTTCCTCCCTGCTGATTCTGAGAGGGCTCGGCCTGCGTGTCTGTCTCCGTTAAAGTTTGAGTCTCGGTCTGTGTTTGGCTGTTTCTGGGTTACGGCCCGTAGTCATCATCAGCAAATATTCTTTCGATTCTCCCCAACCTCGTAGTTTTGATCATCCGATACCTTCTAGTTCGACTGATATTGCTTCCCAACCCTGTACGCTCTAGCCTTCCAGCACAATGAGATTTGGCAGCCACTTCGCCTCCTGTGTATAGGTAGATATCGGAGGTGTACTTGTACTTTTGGGGCGTCGTTGGTGGAGGCTCGGAGTAATGATGACGAGCATGATTTTTTCGATGCTTTCAGTGGCTTTGGGATGATGTGCTACGGGCGTTATAACAAATCTACAAGGCATCTTCAGTCGCCGTGAAACAATGAAGGTAGCAAAGAATTGCATAACGAAAGATGGTTAGGGCTCCCTAGGACCGTAAAGTTTTTGTCATGGTCAAAAGACCATCAGTTAACAGCGCTATACCTTGTTTGAAGATGGAAACACCTGGACCAAACTATCTTTGGTTTCCTTTGATGGAGAAAAGGCCTCTAACTTGCGTAAAAAGGCATTTTTCCAGTCTTTTAAAGGTCGTAATGGAACGGCAATATGGCTGGTGGCTAGATTAGAGAACCTGTCAGACTAGATTCAAGAGGTCATGAGATTGCCACGCGACATCTTGAATCCCGCGCAGGCGAGGTTCAGACACACACTCGTCAACAGAATTCCAAACTTTTACGGAGTCGGCGACCTTTCTGGAGGAACGCCATGGCCGGCATTCGCCCGTCTCTGTCCGTTATCTTGGAGGCGGAGCTGAGCGGCGCTCAATTGCTAGGGAAGCCCACGCGTGGCGCGCGCATGATGCTTGATGGACCGCATCGCCGGCTTGGGAATCAAGGCAGTAAGTCCCACTGTTATTGTCGTTGCTAGGAGCCGTCTCGATGACTGGCACAATCGAACAAACGGTAAACAGTGGTAAGATGGAGAGATCTCGGTTCTCTTTGATAAGAGTCTCCTGGTCGGGCGGTCAGTAGAAGTGGGCCCGGTTCAAAGTAGGAGAACGTTGTTGGGAAGCATGTCTTCGTCGTGAAGATCACAGTAGAGATCGTCAGACACCTGGGTGTAAGATCCTCAATCTGTTTACCAATGGGGTTTGTACGGTGGGTCAATTGGAAGACTTCTGCGCGTAAGGCGACTGGCACGCTTGTCTTCATAAACCCATGTTCAGGGAGGGAATGCTTCTGGATGAAAGCGACCAGGCTCACGCGAGAAGTGGTGTTAGTCTCGTCTCAGTTCTTAGTTCTTGCCTCCGTCATGGCGGAAGAAGCGGCCACCTTGACCATGAGGATCATTAGGTCCAGTCTTCTTCGTCTTGCTGATGCGACCGTTGGTGGTGCGATGGTTTGAAACTCTGCCGCTAGCAACTCTGGTAGCGGGTTGGTGGTGACGTCCATTGGTGTTGGCCGCCTCCAAGGTCGCCGGAGGGAGGGCCGGGGGACCCTTGAGGTGAGTTGCATAGGCTGCAAAAAGTGCGGGAGCCTCAAAAGGGGCTTATCTCAACGCTCAGAGAGGACCTCTTTTTGCCGGGCCGTTATCAGCGGTGCTGATACTCTGCTAAAGGGGCCGGGAAATACTGGTTGGGGGTTTGGCCTACCAAAGCCGGGGGCTGTCCGGGCGTCTTCCGAGGGGGGAGACATAGGGTCTAGAGGGAAGCTTGTTAGCGAAAGTCGCCGTGTAACGAAGGTAAGTCGCTTGTGTTGGGTAATGCTTTAAAAGCGGACTTAACGGAAAGCTTTTGGTGATGAAGCTGCTTGACCTTTGCGGAAGCGACTGGAACGCTACAGGTACCAGGCACTGATCTCTTTTGCCCCGACAGTCATCTTCTGGTACCGAAGCGGTTTTGCAATGGAGCCGACTGGGTTGTGGTTGGAAGCCTACAAAGAGGCGGAGAGCTTATGGCGAGGAAGAGTAGCCCGGCGGGAGAGAAAGGCGCGCTTGATGGAGGGCTTGATTTCGCGATTTGGTGAGGATACCCGTCGCAAAGCTTCGCGCACGTACCGAAGTCCCTCTTTACATCCGATTGATGGCTCAGAGAGCCGGGAATGACGAGCAGTTACCAAAACACCGCTGTCGGTGTCGTCTTTGGTGGTCGTAAACCTCGGTTGCCCCGCGTTTTCGCGCCTGCTGTCATGATGAGCGTGATGGCATTGTGATTCAATCTCTTGCGCTAGATCAAACCAAATGTGTGGTTTGACAGGTCTCGAAAGACAACTGAACGGAAGTACCAGCATTTCTCTGTGCTAAGCAAAAACTGCGCCTTCCTACAAGCAGATACGTGCGAGCCGGAGACTGGTATTTTTTTGCGATGAGTAATGGGTGTAGAAAAGATGATAACAGAGAAGGAGTGGGATTGATTCCGAAATTGTAACAGAAGAAGATAGATGAAATCATGGCAGCTTCAAATGCTGAAAGGCAGTGCTAGCGAGGAAGCGAGGGGGTGGAAGTGGGAGAAGGCAGGCGAGGGATGGGGGTTGGTGTTTTCGGGGGGGGGGGGGGRGGAGGATTGTGTGATCGCACATGCCAAGCACTATCTGGAATCTTGGTCTTTTATCTCATCGACTCCTATCATAGCATCTAAAAACGTCTTCTCTCTCCATCCGATGTAGGTAGCTCAGCTTCATCATTCTCTTCCTCTTTGATATCTTATTACCTTCGTCTAAACCTTCTGGAGCGTCAGCCCATGATCCTACGTACTGTGACAGATGGTAGCAGGCACGTACTTCCAACAACATCGCTGTAGAATACTGAAGGAGCGAGAGGGCGCAAAAAAGACCAAAGTCGGCAAGAAAAACGCCCCGAAAAAAAAAAAAAAACCAAAAAAAAAAACCATCAGGCGCTAGTGATCAGGCGCTAGTGATCAACTTGTAACTTCCACGAGCTCACGCGTACACGCGGTCTGAAACCCGCTCGACTACAACTACCGGCATTGGGATAGTTACAAGGGTGAGAGTTGAACCCACAACCTTTAGTCAAGGGGCAGTACCAATGACCATTTGACCAAAGTCCCCAAAGTTTGCTGTGAAGTAGTGCCTGCGCTGGTTTGGAAGGACTGCAGGTTACCCTCCTTATAAAGCCCTGGCAGGTGCAGTTGGGGGTAGTTGGGGTAGTTGAGTTGACGCCTCTTATTCCCGTATTATAATAAGCCGTTATAAAATTATAATGTTAAATTATTAGCCTCGGGGCGTAAACCTAACCCTGCGGGTGGAATTTCGAGCGTTGGCCGGAACGGAATCCTTGATACTGCCAAATTGGGACATGAGGAAGCAGGTGATTGGTTGAATGTCGTTGGGCGTTCTTGGCAACACAAGATCAGATGGCGCCGCCTTAATGGGGCACAAGGTGCTTTCCCATACCCTGATCTCAGCTGTTGGAAGAGGTTATTTTGACGATCTGAGATCAAGGTAGTGAAAGGCAAGTGGCTTGGTCACGCAATTGTCCTGGAGTGGAAAGAGCACCGTGCTCGCAGCTGCACGCCACCCGACCTCAATCGTTTGCCGCCTGCCGCGACAGTGCAGAGTCTAGTCAATGCGGGGTCATGCAAGGAAAGTTCGACCGACCACAAACACCGCAAAGTTTTCGTCCTCCGCTGCAACTTCCTGGCCAAGAAACCATCGCAAATTGGGAAGAAAATGATCATCGGCTGTTCGCTCGCCTTGAACAGCAAACAACGTCAGCCACCTGTTTTTGTGGGATTTTTCCTCCATACATCCGCCAAGTTCACAGGATCGATTTTGCATAACCGCGTCAACGACCAAGAGGCCAGCGACATGGAAGGACTGTTGAGAGAACTTCTCCTTGGCGAGATGAAGCTTGCAATCTAGCATTGGAAGCGCGACCGCCCGACCGACTGTCGTCAGGTCGCTCAACGGTGGTCTACCTCGTCCAGCATTTAGGCAGGATCCGAAAGGCGGCAGCAAATGACAGGTTACATCTCCATGGTTATGCATCTTTTTCGGTATGTGTTCGGACTCCCGTGAATCAAGCTTCTTCATAGATGAGCTGGCTAACAAGGGACGGCAGGCATTGGTCCATTGACCTTCTCACAGTCCCCGACAAACCAGGTTGTCCTTCGTTACACACGTCAAGTTCTAGACCTCACCAGTGTCCGGCGCATTAGGATGTTATGACCACGCTCATGGGATTATTGGAGATCTTCCAAAGGCCGGAAACCCCAGGTTCGCACCCCGGCAACGTCAATCTTATATCTTGTTTCATGTGTCTGATTGGTGGTGTCACTATCAACGAATTTAGCCAAAATGCCCTTAAATGACCGAGCGGCACAGATTACTACTTCCTCCCCCGGCACCCCGATCAAATCGAAAGCCTGTAGATGAAAGATTGCATCCTTCTCCTACGCTCGGTTTACCCCAACTACTCGATGCCACCGCTGACAGAGACCGGACCGATAGCGGGCGTCTTTCTTACCATCCAAACAGATCGCTTGTCAAGATGCGGCTACCTTGGCGAGCGCTGTCTGGGTCCCAAATCTGAAAATCATCGGATCTTCCACCACTCGTGGACGTACGGCTCGACTGGCGGGTTGGACCCGGTATACCTCAAGTCGTCTATCGCCCCAGGTGTACCATCGTCGTCTCCGGGAGGCCGATAAGCAGCACACAACATTACAACCATGCCGGCGTAACGAGCCAGCATCAGTTCTCGGAAGCAGGATGAACTTGGTGTGATTCCCCTTTCGGGAGAAGCACCCCACCTTCCGCAAGATCATGGATCCAAGCAGAGTTGGTGTAACTCATTGGTGGGAACTTGGGCAGCGGAACAAGCCGAAAGTCTGTCCAACGCCATCTTTCGTCGCCCACCAGTTTGAACACCATAAGACACACGCGCTTCTTCCATCTCGCTCTGTTGAAGATTCAAAACATAAATGGGGTCAGTGACTTGATATCGCAATCACCCCCTTCTTATCAAGGCTTGTATGCCACCGGCAGCTTTGCATAACGCTGATTCCAACAGCATCACAGATACTGCCTGCCTTGACAGCGAGAAGCAAAAGATGGGATCCCTCTCGTCTCCCAAACGTGTCCTACTCCTCACCAACTCCGAGCACGGCCAAGCCAACGTCTTCCTAGCCACCAGCTATGCCCTCCTCACACTCCCAGACGAAGATGTTGAAGTCCATTTCGCTTCCTTCTCCGTCATCCATAAGTCAGTCCTCTCCACATACCAACATGCCAAGCGTGACAAGCCTCTCGCCCGACCCATCATCTTCCACACCATCCCGGGCATCGATATGGTATCCGCTTGGCTCCGACCCGAAATCGCCGCCGACCAGGTCACCATGAACCAAGCACGCATCGGCCTCATCCGCGCCATCCGGCGCATGCGCCTCCTGTTGCGGGTCACGCTTCCCTGGCTCGGCCCCGAGTTTGTCGACATCTTCTGGTTCATTGTCGAAATCGTCACCAAAGTGCAACCAGACATCATCGCCGTCGACCCAGCATTTTCTCCTGCGTTGACCGCCCTCCGATATCTGACCCATACCCGTACGGATCAAGATTCCGGAACCTCGACTTACCCAGAAGCTCACCAGAATCCAACCTTCAAGTTCATCATCCTCTCCCCCAACACTATCAAAGACTTCGCCATGCCCTCCCAGCCCCATGCCCAAGCCCTCTGGAAGTATCCTTGCATCGGCAAGGTCTACCCCTTCCCCGTCCCCTTGTTCTATATCCCCATGAACATCTACCTCATTTTGTTGTCCATCATCGTCGCCGCTTTTCTCGACAACAACCGCCGCTCCATTCAACAACACCTTACCCTGCACACAGACAAAGAAACAAAAGTCACGACACTAAATGACCTCAGCCTCAACCCGGATGGAATGCGGGTCAAGTTTCTGGTGGCTAATCTCCCCGAGATCGAGTTCCCGTTAAAGGTTATACCAAAGCATATCACTCCTTGTGGGCCGATAATTAGGCCGGCAAAACCGGTGGAGGAGGCAGACCCGGAGTTGGCTGGGTGGTTGAAGCAAGGTGGGAAGACGGTGTATATCAATCTGGGGACGCATGTGTTGTTTGATGAGGCGGGGCAGAGGGAGATGGCGAGGGCGGTCAAGATGTTGTTGGATGTGGCAAAGGGGACGCTTTGGAGGGATAAGGAGAAGAGGTTGAAGGGATTGAAGGTTTTGTGGAAGGTGCCAGGGTTTGTGAAAAAGGGGGACGTGGGACATCTGAAGGTAGGTGGAGAGGAGGGTGGTGGTGAGGGCAATGAGGCAGGAAACGGGGGATCGGGGCATGTGGCAGGCCGAGAAAATGGACACCAGAACGGGGACGGGCAACAGCACCACGATCGAAGTGAATCGCCCATCTACTCTATACTCGGCTCCGATATTGAGTCTGGTACTGTCCGAATAGTTGACTGGTTCCAAGCCGAGCCCACAGCAATCTTGCAAAGCGGCAACTTGGTCTGCGCTGTCCATCATGGAGGCGCCAACTCGTTCCTAGAAACCGTCTGGTAAGAACCTGTCTCTATCTTCAGCTCAACATTGTTATCCATTCTGACTGTCGTCTTCTCTTTTCCTCGACAGCGCCGGAATCCCTCAAGTCATTCTCCCTCCATGGATGGACTGCTACGATTTTGCCCGCCGAGTGGATATCCTCGGCATTGGGCGCTGGGGAAACCGCTTGGCTTCCGAGTCATCTGAAAATAGCAATAAGTTGTGCAATGCGAAGGAGCTGGCAGACGTCTTGATCGATGTCGTTGTCGGTGGAAGATGGTCGGTGTACGGAGAAAGAGCCAAGCAGTTGGCGAAAGTTTGTGGAGGGCCCCAAGTGGGAAGAGAAGTCGCCGCGAGGATGATTTTGAGGGAGATCGACGGGTCTGAAGGAGATGATGCTATTGACGATGGGCAAGAAGAAGTGCAACCCACGAAATATAGGGGAGAGAGAGAAGAAGAAAAGGAGTTGTTGAACGGCAAAGGAAGTTCATGAGCATTTACCTTGGCGTTGGTGATGCTCGGAGGGATGGTGCCAATGAGAGATGAGAAGGGTTGCACCTGAGGCGGAGGGTTAGGGTTGAACCGACATCGACGGGGGAAAGGATGATGCCATTTCCCCTACCAGTCTCCGGCAACTACAGGCCCCAACATACGAAAAAGCCCCTATCATTTTGAAGCTGTGGGACCTATTCGAATTCACAATGACCTTCATTTCTCCTCTTTTGTTAATATGCGTGTGTTATTGCCGAGTGTCCACCAAGCCAAGTCATTCCAGAAGCGTGGGTTCCTGTTAACCCACTACGTAATCGTATCGCTTATTCGTATCTCGTCCTCTTACAACACTTGGTCCAGCTTCATGAAATCCCAGCACATGATGTGCACTCTCGATACACATGCCGACCGAGTCTACCCCCTCAACTGGGGAACTTGCATTACGGAGTGGGATGAGGGAGTCAGCGATACCCAGCGCAAAGCGGCCTCCGACGTCAACGACTACATTCTCGGCAAAGCAGTCGAGATTTGGAACGAAAACTATGCTGAAAAGATCACCAACCACCAGATTACGAACGCGGCTTTCTCTGCTGTCTGTGGCCACCTCCGCGAGATCAAAGACGCAGAGCTGGAGGCTCGAGGCCAACTACGAGGCCACCATGACCTCCCTCATCAAGAGCCAGGCGGACTACTACGCTGAAAACCCGAAGCCGGCCATGACTTTGCATGTCGAGCAGAAAGTCAACGCCAAAAAGAAGAGAAAGGCAAGCGACACTACGGAACAGGCCTCTGCCACGGCCTTTCCGTTGGCCAATTTAGCGCATCTTTACCGCGTTTAATACTATGGCAGCAAACTGTACACTCGGTCTGGATTGCGGGAACTTCCTCCACGAATTCTGAGACACGGGGCCCCAATCCCCGGCTCCATTGCTGGGCAAGGAATATTGGGATGGGGATATCTACTTTGATGATCATGATGATGATGATCATGATGATGGCTTCGGGCTTTGGTAATCGGCCGCGCGGTGTCGGCCTTGGCGGGGATTGGGTTCTGTGTGGGAAGGTGCACCGGGTGGATAGTAGGAGGGGTATTTAAACCTACTTGTAGAGTTAGGGTGACACGGGACGTCCCCGTGTGCACTGTGCAGTGCATACCTAGGCGCCCCAGTGCTCAGATGCACTTGCGTCTGACTGAGCTGGCGTCAGACGCAGGGCACACCCCGCCTGTACATAAGAGGGATTCGTCAGACTCTGTCTGTCTGTCGGATCTTCTTCTTCCTCTCTTCGTTAGCTTTAGCTAGATCATCATATGGATCCCGTCGCCATCATTCCGCATTCCTTAGTTTCACGCATCACCGAGGATGTTCCCTCCATTACTTTCTTCTAGTCAACCACCACATTACTCCCAATAAAAGAACCACTACTGGCGATGTGCACCCACCTGGCTTTCACGTACTACATCTGGGCGCATAAGCGTCACACTGCGAATATCCAAGGAAGCTTTCTCATCTCGACAAAACACTTCATCCCGGAGGACTAATGTGGTATACATACTTCCAGTTGGTCATATAAATGGGACGTAGCACTGTTGATGACGGACAAGATGCGTTCTCGGATGAGTAAGTTGAGAGCAAGATGTACGTTCCATTTTCTCCTTTTTTCCCTTTGCAACACTTTTTCAATTCCTCATGGCCCAGGTTCTGGGCTACACCGTCGCAATCACGAAGATGTGTCAATATGTGATCATCCTGGGTACCTGTCCAGTGCCTCCTCGGGCACTGTTCAGAAACTTCCCCGCTATCATTGTTGTCCACTGTATGCCTGTTGCTAACAATATGGTTCTTACAGATAATCGGAGCTCAAAATGGTCGGCCTCGTGCACTTGAATCGCCTTGTGCTCAGGAACGGCATGTTTTGGCGTAACTACGGCAACAGCAGCATTCTGTCGCCCGCCCGGAGAAGCGAGGTCGTGTTCCAAGCCCTCGAATTTCTCGTCTACGAGGCCCATCCCGACGAGAACCTCAAGATCACATCGCACCCCGCAAAAGATACTATCGATCGAATTTTGGTGGAGGTCGTCGACGCGGCGACCCGCTTCGCGGACACTTTTCCAGTGCCGCCAAATTCCTGGGAGTCCCGCCACCTTGCCGCACAAGGCATTTCAGATCCCCCCACGCGCGAAGACTCCGATGCAAACGCGGAGGAGCAGCGCTCTTTTATTGATCGAGCGCATGCAAGCACCAGGCTGGGAAGGGAGCTCACACCCAACGTGTTTGCGGCGCTCTTCGTCGCTATTGTCGACGCCCGTGAGATCTTTCTGGCCGATGAGCGCCTGGCTCAGCAAGACGCGTCGAGGCACTCACCACTTGCCCAGGCAGTGGACAGATTCAAGGCGGCTGCTTGGTGGTGGTACAAGGCCAAGATCCCTGTTGATGGCCTGGGGTTTTTGAACCTCCGTCGGACGGCGAAGACAATAGCGATGAGAATGGGGAGCGAGGTCGTGGACAATGGCAGCATTAGGGAAAACCAGCCCGCACCCTACGATTTTCTATACGTAGCCTACAAATTTCGAGATCTTTCATAATTATTCACCACCACAACTATGTTACCGTCCAAAACCTCGTATCCCAAAGTCAGTAGCGCTAGTAACACATACCAAAGAGGTTTTCCTTCTGACAGTATTTATTTCAACCTTATGATGGATGGATTCATGGGTTAGAGCAGAATCATCAGACACCCCGCAAAAGTGGTTGTGCAGAAAAAGATAGGGACCTGCGACCACAAATGACAACAACACCATGAACACCCCGCTAACTCAATTGACACTTCAAGTGCGTACCTATATGGATGCTTTACTTCATTTGTCATCGCTTTACCCAATCAAAAATAGTTATTGCAGTGACCTTTCGCCAGAGTGTCTAAGATGCTCGGTTTCCTACCAATCTGGGCCAGCCCCGATTGCGAAGAAGTTGTTAATATCAGCCTCGATATATGACGAAAACTCTTATCATTGAGAAGCCGTGGGACCTATTCGGACCCACGAGGGTCTCTATCTTGCTCCTTCGTTGACATGCGGGTGTTATTGCCGAGTGTCCACGGGGCCTGGTCGCCCGTATGCGCATAATGCCAAACACGGCAACAGGGATGCTGCGGGTGCATGCAGTGCAACACCAATGCAGGAACCGTACTTGCAAAGTCGCAAGGGATTAGCAAGTTGAAACTTCCAACTTCCTTATAACCAACGCTCGATGATATCGGTCAAGAGGTTTACACGCGTCCAACCCGACAAGCCCAGCTAGTTCACCGGATACGAAGACTAGGAACGGGAAAACGTTCATGATCATTCAGTTGCCTGAAGATGTTGGGGGGTTGCGAAACTCGGTACTGCTTCGGAAGCAAAGCATGTCAGCATGCGATGCTACCACACAGGGCGACACAGCAGGGGCGGTATACAGGCTCAACAGGCAAATTCCTTGATGGTTTACGTACACGTGAATATCGACTGTCTATCTCTTTGGCCGATCAACTTTATCATTCTAGCGTCGACACGCGTTTGGCCAATAAGTAGGTATGCAGCTCAGTAACAATTACCTTATCAGCGACTTTAGTCTACCTGACATCTGGTGCGACAAGACCATCGGGCAGGTCTCTCAGAAGTAGCTGCCTGATTTTTATGGGGCGCGCTAAAATGAAACATTTGATCGGCCAAAGAGATCATCCAGCAGCCATCCAGTAGCGATGCCAAGGAAGTGATCGTCAGGGTAGCTTTGGAGGATTGAGGGGGTTATGTGATGATAAGATGCTGTGGTCGCTCCTCGGTCCCAATACCGGGGGACAAATTCCTTTCTCTGGTTTTAGGCGGTTCTGAAAAGTGAGGGTAGAAAAGGCGTGGCGTCGACGAGGCATAGCCAAGGTACCGTGAACTGAGAGGAATACCATTATTCTCAACCCACCCGAAGACCTCATAAACACCAGTCTGGGTAACGCAATCATCAAAATGGAAACCATCGACCTAGTCATCATCGGCTCAGGTAAGTCCCATCCATCCCCTCCCCAAATTCTACATGTCCCGCTCCCTCTGGGAAGCGCGCGAACACCCGTCGCG
>RAOY01000011.1:1499656-1855248 GCA_009806085.1 Neurospora cerealis
CCCCCCCCCACACCCCCCCCCCCCCCCCCCCCCCCCCCCCCCCCCCCCCGCTATAGCACGACAATACCTACCTACTAACAACCCTTTCAAAACAGGCCTCTTCGGCCTCGCCATGGCCAAAACCTACCACCAATTCCACCCCACCCTCACCCTCGCCATCTTCGACAAAGCCGAAACCATAGGCGGCGTCTGGGCCAAGGAACGCCTCTACGACGGCCTGCGCACCAACAACCTCAAAGGAACATACGAATACCTCGACTACCCCATGAGCCCCGAACTCTTCGGCGTCAAACCGGGGGAGTACATGACAGGTCCCGTGATGCATAAGTACCTCTCCAGCTACGCCGAGGCCTTTGGCATCAAGGATAAAATTCGGCTTCGGCATACGGTGTTGGAGGCTGCGCATCAGGGTGGGGCAGAGGGTGGGTGGGTGTTGACGGTGGAAAGTCCTGATGGAATGATGAAGCAGAAGGTGTTTGCGAGGAAGATGGTGTTGGCTACTGGACTGACGTCGGAGGCGTTTTTGCCGGATTTTAGGGGGCAGGAGGAGTTTGGGGCGCCGCTGTTTCATAGTAAGGAGTTGAAGAAGTATGAGGGGACGTTGGAGGAAGAGACAAAGGTTGTTACGGTGCTGGGGGGAACGAAATCGGCTTGGGATGCTGTGTATGCGTATGCGTCGAAGGGGATCAAGGTTAATTGGGTTATTCGAGGTAAGCATGGGCTCGATGTGAGGAATCTGGAAAGTAGGGCGGTTGGCTGACTGAGGCGATGAGAACGCAGAGAGCGGACATGGACCGGCTTGGATGACGCCGTCGTTTGTTACGCCTTTTAAGTTATGGTTGGAGGCGTTGGTTCGTAAGTAAAACTCGGTATCCCGGACTGCAAAGCACTCGGGAACACATGGCTCATTCGCGATACGCTAACCACGGATGTTATTCACCAGACACCCGAATTCTAACATGGTTTTCGCCATGCATCTGGGGAGCCGCCGACGGCTACTCGCTGATCCGGAGATTTTGGCACGGAACAGCCATCGGACGGGCAATTACCAATGGATTTTGGTGGGCCTTGGGAAACGACGTCAAGACCATCAACAAGTACAGTTCACACCCGGAGATCAAGAAGCTCGAGCCATGGTCGCCAGCCATGTTCGTTGCCTCCAGCTTTTCCATCCTCAACTTCCCAACAGATTTTTTCGATCTCATCCGCAACGGCACCGTCAGCATCCACATTGCCGACATCACGAAGTTATCACCTAAAATGGTGCACCTGTCTAACGGCTCGAAGCTGGCGACCGAGGCGCTGTGCTGTGTCACGGGGTGGAAGCACGTACCGCCTGTGAAGTTTCTCCCGGAGGGTATCGAGAAGGAGCTGGGGCTGCCCCATTTCCCGGACGGTGACGCCGAGCCTCTGTTTACGGATGAGATGGTAGCGCGAGCAGATGAGGAGATCATTTTGGAGTTTCCGCGACTCAGGAACCAACCTGTTATCAACAAGGGGTATAAGCCAATGACGGACACAGAAGGCCTGTCAACGAGCGACGAGACCAACCCCCAACAGGCCCGCTTAACCCCCTGGACATTGTATCGGTTCATGGTACCGCCGTCGCCTAGGTTTCTGGTGACACGGGATATTGCCTTCATCGGTTACTTTTCCAGCTTCTCTCCCGGGCTGTCCATGTATCCGCAGGCACTCTGGATCTGCGCGTTTCTCGACGATCGGCTGCCCCTGAGCGTGATGCCGTCCAGAAAAGCCATGCTTGACGGGAAGTCGAAGCTCAAGGGAGAGAAGGTGGGCGAGAAGGAAAAGACGGTGGAGCAGGTGATGTACGAAGCAGTCCTCCAAGCGCGATTTGGAAAGTGGCGGTATCCGGCGGGTCATGGGCACCAGTTCCCCGACTTTGTGTTTGATGCGTTGCCGTATATCGACTTGATGCTTGGTGATCTGGGACTGAAGGTTCACCGAAAGGGAAGCTGGTTGGCGGAGATGACGGAGCCGTATGGACTCGAGGACTACAAGGACATTGTGAGCGAATATGCGGAGAAGTATGATGGGAGGATGTGTGCTTGATGGAGTTGTGCCATGCACTCCGCGTTTGTTGCTTTGTCCTCCCCGAGAGTGTACCGCTCAAGACTCCATCTTGATCTGGGCTCGGACTTCTGTGATTGTTCTATGGGCCGCCAACATATGTAATCCTGCCTTATCGAAGCGGGATACTCATCCATCCTCAACTTCACACCAATATGCTCCTGTGTTTGACACTCAAACCGTACCGTGAAGAGGCGGTCGTGATCATACTTGTTGGTTGGAATCCCAAGGCCTGCTTGTCTCCATGTCCAACCGTTGAGCCATCGAGACTTAAGGGGTCAAGGTGAGCAATGTCAACGAGACATGGCATCAATCTTGCTTCCACCAGGGGCAGTATAAGAGATCTTGGACTTCCACCCTTCACGAGCCTTTTCCCATCCATCAGCACCATCGAACATTGACACAACAAGCGAACTCAACACGAGAAACCAACCACAAAGCCCATTATCGCCAGTCCTACCTCTCCCACCGTCACAAGGAAGAAGCAGTAGTAACAAGCTTCTCGAGCCGAACCCCCCCCCCTTAGCTTCCCTGTAGCGTCAACATGTATAGAATGACTAACCAGTATTTACCAGTCCAGCCCAAGTCCACCTTTCGAACTCACCCAAACCACCCGTCAGACAAACAAGTCCGGATACGCCTCTTGGTACATCGGTTACACCCCTAACACCTCCGGCTCCGGTTCCGGTTCCGGCTCAAGCGGCAGTAGCTCCTCCGCCTGGAAGTCCAACGCCTCCGAGATCTGTGACGTCAGCAAGTCGTTCAGCTCCACGGCCTCGAGCTCGACCGACGGCAAGGTCAAGAGCTACGCCGCATCGGAGGCCGCCCGGTGGGATACCATGGCCAAGAACGCCGATTCCATGGCGGATAAGAAGTAGTAAGCTCATGCTAGATGGGACGTTGCATTCAGCACAGGAGCCTTGAGAGAGTGAGTGATGGGAAGAAGGGGGGGGAAGAATCGGAAGTGGTAAATAAAAGAACGAAGGAAGAATGGGATTGGGATTAAGAAAGACTATTTAAGGAAGGAACGATTAAAAGATCGGAAAAGTCAGGAGAGCGGGCATTTTGAGCGTTGATGACAAGAGTCTGGGAGGAATCTGATGAGGTACGAAAGAGTGTCGTGGGAAATTCAGACCACAACAGAATTCGGGAAAGACATGGACGAAAAAGCTTCCCATATTCCATATGTCATCGAAACACCAGTGAGTGTACTGCAACAAGGTGTGACTGGGGAGTGATGTGACCGAGGGGTGAAGCTGATTGGAAAGGAGTATCTGGCTCCCAACTGATTTGGACTTGAAAGGTGGCTAGAGGTAGCGATGCCCCTGCTGTTGTGTCGACTCCTGTGAAGAACTTGACCAAGGGGCCAGAAAAAAAAACGTTGTAGACAAGTGAAAGAAAGGGCCAAAGGGGAGCCATTGTTTCCTCTCCGAATCACATTTGCGAGCCGGGCCTCTTGCAGCTCTTCCCACTACCCACTGGAAATGGAAATTTTAGGTGGTATCCTCAGGGTATCCATGCAGGCGGAGTAGGCCTCCCGCTCCGGCTACCGCCCGTCCACAATGGAGGGATGCGCTTTCCCCATTAACGCACTGCCGTGTTTGCAGGCGCGGGGGCGCTGCGGCCACTGGCCAGGCCGGGGCACTCGAGGACTTTGTATCCGCGTACCTATTTTTCACAATGCACAAATCACATTCACCGACGGAACCTCAAACTTCCACCCATTCCGTTCCTGTCGTGCATTGCTGCCCAGAGGCTGCCGCAAAATGAGCCCAGCAGGAAGCCCAGGCCCTTTTGTTTTTCGCAAGGCTGATCAGATGCCGTCAAGTGCAAATCGGAACCTCAAACCGCCTACGACGGAGACGCACTGAACCTGCAACGATCAACCTTGGAACGCAGCCCAACATGCAGCGGATTCTAGCCTTCCATCCCATCTTCTCACTCCACGTTCCCCCACATCGACTCAACTCTCGTTTTCTTCCGTGCTGCCTTCGGTCTAGGCTGCCATTTGTCCCGATGTCTTGGACACCTATTATTCCATGTCCGGCGGGATTAGTTAGGACGGACGAAGCCTTGGATCTTGGAGAGCCATCAAAAGTTGAGAAGTCGGGTAGGTACCGGTACTGCTTGATGACCACCAATGCCACATACATGGCTGTCGTCTGCATCTATCCCGTATCTCACAGCTGCTAACCTTTTCTAGCTGCTTTCGCATTCGAAGCCTTCATCGTTACGGACCGTTGCAGACACCCCGCCGGGCCTCCGTTTGTCGAAACCTCCAAGCTTCGGTACCCCTCGGTGACTGGATAAACCAAGGTACAAAGGTACAACTGTCACCTTCTTCGAGGATTCGAGTCTAGCTCTTCACATCTCCCCAGCTTGGCAAGTGGTCGCTTAAATAAACAAGACACTTCGAGCACAAAATATGCCTGGTTTTCTCTTTTGCGCATCGGCTCGTCTTGGAAACAACCTTTATCTGAAACGGCGAGGCATTCTCTGTGATCGCAGCATCTCATCACCACGAGGAACATCGTCGTTTCGTCGCGACCTTTCCGACTAAAGCGAACAGTACCGGACTGCACTTTTTTGGTTCGTTCTTACGAGTCGTAAGTTACGAGTTACGATCACTTGCTTGGTTACTTTGGTCGGCGCCTCAGCACTGACCACGGAGGCGCGCGTCCAGAAAATACGCAAACTATCTGCCAGGTGCGTTTCCTTTACTTCAAAATTCAACTGTACTTCTGTTTTTGTCACTCTCAGGACCGGGAGATCGGGGCAGTCAACACTCAAACCAACCGCCTCGGCTTCCCACTGCCCACAAGAGCGGGCGAGTGGCCTACTTGAACTGCCCTCTTCCACATTCTTCCCATAGTTTGTTCGACGAAGACACCCATTTCAACTTTGTATCACTTCAAGCAAATCCCCGCCATCATCGCATTTTCTTCACCACCTGTATCACACGGCTTTCTTTGCCCCCACTCACTTGTTTTCTGGTTTTCAGGTCCGCAGACTACTCAGAACCGATTTGGGCCCAGTTCAAGAGAACTCTTGACTCTCGAGTCATGGTTACCTCTAGGTGATACCATACAAGCACATCATCGGTAAGTCCTTGCGCCACACCTCACCATCTTTTTCATGGTTTGTTGAATCCGCCAGCTTTATTTGGTTTCACGTTTGCTCCCCAGCTTTCTAACCCTGTGTCAATGATCGTGCGAGCTAACACAAACAAACTAGCCTTACCAACCCACACGTGTGGCCATGGCTTCGAACCAGGAACTCTACTATCACCTGGTCCTCGCGGCCAAGGTACCCACATCTCAACCCGATGCTCTAGAACTGCTCAACCGGGGCCTTATCGATTGTGCTATCAAGGCGTGTAACCTTCTGCGACAACAGTCTTCCCCCCAACCATGGGACTCTCTGCTTCCTTCCCTTGAGAAGTGTAGGAGTGTCAATCATGACGGCATGCTCAGTAAAGCATCACTCGAGGAGGCGTTCCGGGACATTGGAGGCAAGACGCTCATCTTGCATGTGGCGAGCCAAAATGCCGGCCTCCTCATCCGTCCCAGCTCAAAGTGAGTGGCCCCCGATCATGAGAGGAGCATCATTGTGTCCTGCTTTGGTTATTCTGGATCTCGTTACTAACAGTCCCCTTTAGCGATTCAGTGATATTCGAAGCCTTCGAGGCCTCCCCCTCCTTGGAGGCTGTACTGGGAGCCAAGAATGCGCTTCTGTGGGATTTCCCCGGTCGCGCGGCTCAGATCCCTGCCAGCGAATTTCAGAACGACTCGTTTAGAACAAGTCTCGCCTTGTTTCTGGAGAAAGCCAGCATTGAGACTTTAAACGCCCTCAATGCGCGAGCTGTGAAGAAGCAGACAGCAGTCATCGAGACGCGTGACACCGCCGACTGTGCGCTGATTTCTCAGCTGCTCATGTCCCTGCTGATTGCTATTGGTGGGCCCGTCAGCACCCCTAGGTTTCGGAAGAGAGTGCGTGACGATGTCAACTTTGACAACGCAAAGAAGCCATGGAGAAGGGCCCCGATGTGGCTGATATTGCGCGTCGCCGTTCGACAAATGCTATGTCTTGAGCTTGGAAATGAAGCAGGACGAGCGACTTACAAGATGTTCATATGCGTCGTCCTCGCGCAGTTCCTTGAACAGACCTCAAAAGAGCTCGCTGCTGAAATGGTGGTAAGTAGAAGACTTTTCCCGTCTCGCACACTACCTACAAGACTTACTAATCCCATTGTTTTCCACTTTATCCAGATGACCCTCAGAGCCAAGCTGTGCCGACGGCTCGCCAAGTTGGAGTCGGACAAGCTGCAAGCATCTGAGTCTGTTCGTCCAGTATATGATCAGCTCTTCGCCTGCTTGAGCCCCTGGTTCAAGACTATCATTCAAATCGCCACTCAAGAAGTCACAAGGGCCTGGGAGCTGCATAAAGCTTCTGTCCAGCGAAAGATTTCCCTTCTCCCTGCCAAGTCCGAAATCGCCAACTTCAAACTCAATCTTGCAAACAGTGGAAACTATTTGCAATCACTTCTCTACCTGAATCCGTATCCCCTCAGAGAGATACCATGTCTCGACTTGCGCGCGGTGAAGTCTGGTACGCTTGGACAGGCTACGAGGTTCGCCAACAAATATCTCAAATTGGCTGAACTTGAGGATGAAATTGAGCAAGGCATCGAACGAGAGGCGCTATGTCCTCCCAATTCCACGGATGGTTATCGTCTCGGGTGTCTGCGCATCTCTAAAATGATCACCAGACTGATCGCGGAAGTCGGCGATGCTTATGATAACGATCCAGCGCAAATGAGCCACCACATTCTCAATGTACTGGATCTGTGGGTGTCGCTGGACCAGTACGCAACCTCGTTCTGTCCTCTTTTGATGGCCTACCATCCATTCTTTACTCCCGAGTCACTTGACGTGCTCCAGCTTGCTTCATTCTCCGACATGTCCCGGCTCCATGAGATACAGGAGTACTTGAAGGAACGGGCAGCTACTGCCGCTGAATCCAAAACGATCTTCGCTCCCCCGAGCCCCTCTTCGTTTGGAGTTCGATACACTCGGGAATGCGACGATCGAGACAGACTCATCGCAGTGTGGAACACAATCGACGGAGAATGCCACCGTACCAGACACGACAAAATGCAGGCATGGGTATCTGCTTTAAATCAGTACGAGGATCTCAACGAGAAGATGCATGGAGCTGGCCCTTGTCTCTGTATCCAGATATCCGAAACAGAGAGAGATGTGAGCAAATGCTTGCTTTGCTGGTGCAAAAGGCAGATGCGACGAATGGTCGTCGAGGTTCATGAGGATTACCTTCCTGAAGACAAAGACGAAGCAGCGACAGTTGTCTTTGAGCTTTGTGCGCCGGATTTCTTCACTGCATATCGGAATGCGACTTGGAAGATCCATCAGACATTAGCTCTTCAGGGGGTTGCTTCACATACGAAACCTGCAGACACCCTTTTGAGCTATTGCCAGCTAAAGGACTTCGCCTCTGAGAGCGCCCAGTCGAGCACGGTGACCTTGGCTTCTGTACCCAAGTCGTGGCTCTCTACTCATTACAGAAATCTGCAAGTGCGAAACTCGCCTGAGCTGAAGGATATTGTTCTACCTCTTGCGCTTCGCTTCGAGTACTTTGACAAGGAGTCGAATTGTTGGGTAAGAGACCACGATCGTCCATTTCAGCTTGCCCGATTTTGTGGAGTGTCTCTCCCCAATGGTTTCCGGGCTATTGAAGGGGCAAGAGATGGAGGGCAGATAACACGTCTTGTGCGGGAGCCGTCGTCATACGAGATTGTTGCCAGTCAAACCAAATGCCCTATCACCATGTCTACAGCCGAGTTCACAGCACATCAGCGTCTGCTCTCTGGAACCTCTAGGCGTTGGCTAACAATGCTATTGGAACTGAACACCCCAAACCTAAATTTCAGCTCTGAGGAGACTAGCCGTCTGTTTTCCGAGCTCATTACCCAAGCCGGAACGATGGAGAAAAGCACTAGCGCCTTTAGAGACGCTCATCTTATGTTCAAGGATGACGCTTTTTGTGCTCGGCTAGCAGAAGAGGTTGAGCGCAGGCTGACAACAATCAGTTGGAGAGACGTCTTTTGCATGGATGTGATGATTTCCATCACTCTGCGACTTTACGAGTTAGGCTCAAGTTCCACAAGGCACTCAGCCGACAAGCTCTTGATGAACGCTCGTCGTGTAACACTTCAATGGCTCAAAGATTTGAGGTTCGAAGTTCGTGCCGCTGCCCAAGAGGATATAGCAGCCAGAGCAAGTGAGTATGGAAGATGGGCGGCAATACTCTGCCGCCGGACATTTTCTGCCCGCTCGGCACAGTCGCCCATGTCATTACAAGATCTTGTGATATTTCTCGAGGCTTCTATTGGCCTCCAAGAAAACATGTTGGTGGATATTGGCAAACTTCCACACAGCTTCAAGCTAGTCCTCATTAGGGATCTGAAAGCTGCATATAAATTGCAGTCCACGGTTTCTCGAGCAATCAAGGCCCATCCCCAAGTACTGGAAACGATTCTGGATCCGATTTGGCCCAATCCAGACAATGCCCCGCGGACATTCTCTGACTTGAAGTTCATGTCAACCCCCAACTCCCGCTGGGTCGAACAGCAGATCACGACTTATCACGGAATTACAAAATTTGCCGAGAAGTATACTGTACAGTTCAACTTCATTGAGGGTTATCTCCTGATCAACGGAAAACCTCCGGGGACTCTCCCCGCCGAGATCCGGGATGCCGAAATCGTGAAGGAACTCTTCGGCAATCAGCATCTAATTACACTGCCTTCACCAATGCCAGGCATGAGCCACTTGCTGTTAGGGGAGGCCCATCATAAACACCATGTTCATTTTGGCATCCGGGACGGGCAAGTCATCATCCGTGCCAAAACCAGAGAAGGGCCTGTCTTGGAACTCATCCCTCGAAACAAGTTTCGGCAAGTCAAAGGGCATGATATTCCCGCTAGTCTTATTGACGACTGCTTCCATTGGATGACAATTTCGGACAGATCAAATCCACGGCTAGAGATAAGACATGGCAACCCTTGGAGACTGCACGATCACGACTGGGCGATAGACCTCAACACGAGAATCGCGAGACGCAGGGAACACAGACTGATTGACCCACAATCGAAGCTGTTCAAGAAGATTGAGGAAAACTTCAAGCACTTTGAGCATGCTGAACATTTACTTGTGTACCAGCCAACAAAAGGGAGCATCATTGTCAAACTTGAAAGACTGGGTCTGACCTTTCGTGTCAATCACCGAGGGCTTCTAGAAAGTAGGGAATTGCGCTCCGAGATTGACCCCAATCAAGACGCCGGTACCCTTTATGGGTTTATGAGCAAGATATGTCTTCGCGACCTCCAAGATCCATCCCAGAGAAGCATCATCACTGCCATGGGCGTAACAACATGGAGCCACCACGGATCACGGACAGTGGTGCAAGCAGCGCCAGTTAGTCAGTACGGACTATTCTCTATTGATAGCGTGCTGGGACGGCTTTGGTGTCTACCCGAGCCGCGAAATCTCTATGCGAAGGCGCTCTTCCATGCTCTTACTTCTTCTCCGTTCCCTGATCCACTTACTGGACGTACCGGAAGAGAAGAGGCCCAGCATATATTGCACTCCGGGCTTTGTCAACCGTGGCAGCCCCTAGACAAGGACGGCCTAGCCATGCTGCAGTTCATTCATCAGTACCTATGCCCGCGTCGGGAATACTACCCGCCCAATCAGAGGAAACTACAGACAGCCATCTGGGAGACACACCTGTCATATGCTCAGCATGACGGATATGACGCAATTGTCCAGGCTATTATCGCCAAATCAAATCGTCTATCCTCCTTCCACAACAATACATCAACACCACCGTCGTGTTCCGGTGTTTATATCTCTCATCTACGAGAGCGTGGTTTGCTTCGGCAATCTTTGTATGAAACAAGCTCCTATTCCCCTCCCACTCTGACCGGTCAAGGAGACAAGCTGTATCGGACCAGAGACTGGGATATGACATCACAAAGATGCAGCAACGTTTTCCGCATTGTACGCCAGGTTACAGAGAATGGGTTCAAGTTCAACAGGACGAAGCGCTTGTTAGAGATATTGGAAGACTGGAAAGTGATTGGAGGCTTTAAGGTGACTCCTAAACATGACTTCTTCTCCCTGATTGACGCCATTGAGAGAATGCCGAGCAATCAGTTTGGAAGCATGGTTTCATTTTGTTGCAACATTCCCGCAGGCGACAAATACGCGTTGCCGTTCAGATTGGCACCACTGGTCTTCAGAGACAATGCTGACATGGATTTGGCTGTGTCGTTGGCGGCATTCTCCCGGATCAAAGAGCTCAAGGCTCTCGGACAGCCAAAGGGCCCTTTCTTCACGGATTTCCGGCGTCATGAGTCACCCACCTTGGAGATGATTCAAGCGATAATCCGACAACACTTTACGGACCTTTCCGTACCTATCAACCTCCAGTCTGCCAAGTCAAAATCCAAGTTTCAGAAAGAACAAGAATATCACAAACAGTTGTGCGCTTCAGAAGAAAAACGCATTTCTGAACTGATTCACTGTCAATGGCCTACGGAAACCTTGTCATTTGACGACATCGAGTCTCCTGTCATTGACTGTTCCGAGGTTTTCCGAACAATTCAGCCACGATGGAAGCAGCTCTGGGACAATTACCAACTTTCTCTGTGGGTAGACTCAGTTGATGATGTTCTATCACAACACTCCAGTCCCTATGAGCTTCCAACAATGTTGATTCCGGTAGACACTCGACCTTATCAGTTGCCCAGGCGAAAAGCAGTCGTTCCTTCCATTGCCAACGACCTACTCCCCAAATCAGGCCCACAAAGCTTGCTTCACTCAGCCGAACTCAACGAGAGTCAGTCCATGCATTTGAATGCATTGGGACCAAAGGCAGATCGCAGGCAAGATTCAATCCGCCCTGAATATCATGAGCTTGAATCCATTCTCGACAGCCTCGCCAAGGAGTCAGGCTCTATTCGTTAAGAGTATGCCAGTGACTTACGGAGAAGCTTAAAGGCGCTACAAAATTCTCCTCGCCGGGTCAAACTGGATATTCGTCCCACCCTCGCTTTGTTGGAAAGCCAGATTTCGTCATGCGAGCGGTCGATTGAAATGCATATGGAAGCAATACAACAGTCGTGGTCCAGGGACGACAGCGGCTCCTCATGGTTGATTGCAGGCGGGCTCTGGCCGAGTGCGAGTAAAATTACAATGATGGAGCAACTTCGATCTGTGGCGGAAAATAGGTTCGGAGATGGAATGAAAAGTGCTCTGGTCTCCCTCGGGATTATGCTCACGAGATTGCAGAAACTGCGACGGATGAGGCATGCTCACCTTCAGCGCAACAACCAACGAGTTCTTGATGAACTAGCCAATCCAGGTCATACAAACTGGGATGCGGAGGAGTTTCCGGATTTTCTTCTGCTTGAGTTGGAGAACAACATCCTCATTCGCGATGAACAATTCGAGGTTGCTCAGGCAATTATCTCCCCTAACTCCAAGTCAAACTCGGTTCTGCAGTTGAATATGGGAAAAGTAGGTCCAATTTCTCAGTTCTAATGATCATGAACTAATCACATCAATACACTGTACAGGGAAAAACGTCCGTCATTACGCCGATGGCCGCAGCAATACTGGCAGATAAGCAGCAGCTGTGCAGACTTATTGTGCCCAAGGCTCTCCTCTTGCAAACGGCACAGATCATGCAATCGAGGCTAGGTGGCTTGGTTGGCCGCGAAATTCGGCATATTCCATTTTCTCGGCGAACCAAAGCCGGGCCGGAAATGCTGAACGTGTTTGAGGAGTTGCACCACGAGATACTCAATTCTGCGGGCATCATTCTGTCACTGCCGGAATCCATTATGTCATTCTCACTAAGTGGCCTTCAAAGTATGGTCGACTCCAAGTCGAAACAAGCACGGCAAATGGTCGAATTCCAGCACTGGCTTACGGAAACGTCGAGAGACATTCTGGATGAATCAGATGTCACATTGGCCGTCAAAACTCAGCTCATTTATCCCAGCGGGACCGAGAAGGCTGTCGATGGCCACCCACACAGGTTAGATTACATATCTTGACGACGTGAGCTCTGTCAGTTGCTAACATTTCTTTTCCCGGCAGATGGCATGTTGCACAGGCTCTCCTCGGTCTTGTCGAGGCCCACGTCCCTGACCTTCGCCAAAGGTTCGGCCGCCGCATTGAAGTGGAGAAGCAGGGCTCGGCCTTCCCGCGAGTTTATATACTGGACGTGGAAGTCGAGCAGGAGTTGAAGCAGCGCATCATTGATGATGTTTGTGCTGGAAAATCACCCGCTTTCCATCTTGCTGACTCTGTTCAGCCGAGCGTTAGGGCAAGACTGAAACATGCTTTGAGTGATCCTGTTGTGGAGGACTTCCAAATCAACAAGGCGAAGCGAGCGTTTGTTGACAGAAACTCTGCTGCTGACAAAATCTTGCTGCTTCGAGGTTTGATCCACAGTGGTATTCTTTTGCTGTGTCTGAAGAAGAGGTGGAACGTACAGTATGGGCTGCATCCTGATCGTATACCCATTGCCGTTCCCTTCGAGGTATGTTCATTGTATCCAGGTCCCTTTCTGAGGGCATTTCAACTAATGTGCACCGCTGGTACTAGGCAAAAGGTGTCCCATCCGCCAACGCCGAATTCGGCCATCCTGACGTCGCCATCATTTTCACTTGCCTCGCCTTTTACTACTCCGGTTTGACATTGAAGCAATTCATCGAATGTCTTGGCAGCGTTCTGAAGTCCGATGATCCGCAGTCTGAGTACGACATTTGGACTCAGGGTTGCGCCGATCTTCCTCAAGATCTTCGACAGTGGAACCTGATCAATGCCGAAGACCATCTCCAGGTAGAGCAGCTGTGGAGGCTACTCCGGCTCAACAGGGCAGTCTTGAACTATTACCTAAACACATTTGTGTTCCCGAAACACTGCAAGCAATTCGAAGTCAAGCTTCAGACATCTGGCTGGGATATTCCTCTCTTTCCCCAGATGACTGACAAACAGCCACCATCAGCTCGAACAACTGGCTTCAGCGGTACAAACGACAACAAATACTTGCTTCCACTTACCATCAAGCAAGATGACCTTCCCAGTTTGTCGCAGACTAATGCCGAAGTCCTTTCCTATCTTCTTGAGAAAAGAAACCGGGGATACGAGAGGTTGGCTGAATATACCGGGAGAAGACTAACGGAGGACGGGCTTCTTAAACGCTTGTCACAGACAGGAATACGCATCCTAATTGATGCCGGTGCGTTTGTGCTGGAGAAGAAGAACCAGCAAGTGGCAAGGGACTGGTTGAAGCTTGACACCTACAGCCCAGCCGCAATCTTTTTCAATGAAGACAACAAGGCCATGGTGCTGTCTCGCGGATCCAAAAAGCCGGTTCCATTGCTAGCCACCCCTTATGCCGAAAACCTGGAAGAATGCTTGGTGTATCTCGACGAGGCGCATACCCGCGGGACAGATCTTAAACTACCACAAGCTGCTCGTGGAGCTCTGACATTGGCGTTGAATCAAACGAAAGATCATACTGTTCAAGCCGCTATGAGGCTTCGACAACTCGGCACAACGCAGTCAGTAGTCTTCTGTGCGCCACCCGAGGTCGATCATGACATTCGGAAAGTGTGCCACCTCCGTTGGTTAGATCGCATTGACTCCGGACATTGCGTACGGTGGCTCCTTGAAATGACCTGTCGTGCTAATGAAAGTCTTCGCCCATTGTACGTGGCACAAGGGACCGATTTCTGCAAGCGGATGAACTCCGCGTGGGAAAATCCAAGCTTTGTCGGTTCAACAAAACACCGCGAGGCTCACATGAACGTGATTCTACAGAAAGAGAGCTCGACACTGAAGGAAATTTATGGAAGCAAAGCGCAAAATTCAGGTTTGGATGCCGCTACTCTGGCCATCACCAATCCGAAGCTGCGATCCTTCCATGACACGCTCACCAAGAAGAAGAAAGACCTTGCCCATACAACGTCCGAGGCATTTGCTTGTGCTCTTGACGAAGTAGAACAGGAGCGCGAAGTCGAGTTCCAGGTTGAGGAGATCCGCCAGGTGCGCAAGCCCACTCACTACGACGCCTTGGAATTTCCTGGGATGCATCCAAACATCTTGCGGTTTATAGAGAAGGGTATGCTCCAGGGCACGGATGGCTACGAGCATGCCTTCACTGCCCTAGGGAGGACGACACTGGGAAGAAAGCATGAGGTCCGCTCAACAGGCTCAAAACTCTACGTGTCAGCCGAATTCCGGCGCACTATTTCAGTCAGCAAAGACCCGAGCGATAACTTTTTTGTAAGGTTCCCACTCATCTCGTTAAGGAGTGTGTCAGACAGCCAACTAATGCGATATTGCAGAGACCCGTAGAATGGATCCTCTACGCTCCCCGCACTCAGACGGCCTTGGTACTCATTCCTGAGGAAGCCGAAATGGCAATCCCCATGTTGCGTGCCGCTAAAAACCGTAGCCCGGTCCATCTAATCCCCTACGCCTCGCCAGTCACGCGGAACATGACCTCGCTAGGCCGACTTACCTACTACGCCTTCCCTTCGCTACCTAAGGGCACCGTCATCCCAGACTGGCTTACAATCGAGATCGGAATCCTCGCCGGTCGTCTTTACTTTGACTCTACCGAGTACGGCGCCATTGTCAAGTATCTCCAAGAGGGTAGGGCCAACGAAGCAGAAGGAGAAGGCGCCGAGGACGACTGCAGACAAACATCCTTGCTCGTTAGTGGCAACACTGAAGTTGAATTTGCCAAGAATCCCCTCGCTTTCGTCCTCGATTGGCTCACACAGCGGAGACGCGGACAGGACATCACGCATACCCCTATGGGATATGTGTGTCAGCGCCGGAAGTTGAGCGCTGAACATCCGTTCTTCAGGTCGCCGGAGGCGGAGGTGTCGGAGGTTGGCGGAACGTCGCCGAAGAGAAGAAGCGACAAAGAGGATGAGTCAGACTCGGACGGAGAGTATGACATGGTCGAGATGGACCAGTCGGACGATGATGATGGCGAGGATGGGTCTGCGGTTGAGGAATGGGACCTTGAGGACGAGGGAGAGACGCAGGATTCTTTCGAGGATAGTAGCAGTGTAACTGACGATGAGAAGTGAGGATGTGGCGTCGGTTTGAGAGCTGGAAAATGGTGTTATTTGCTTTGGACATTTGCTCATGGCGGGTCTTTTATTGGGGTGGAGCTATTGCCGGATTTTCAGGAACTTCGGCTTGGTTCTTGGTCATTTAGGGCAAGTACTGGATTTGTAGGAGTAGCTTTGTCAGGATATGGGGTTTGTGGCCTTTTCCTTTTCGCCTTTTACTGAACAGGCTTTCGAACTCGTGTTGGTTTATTCACCTACACGGCGTTCACAGGATCACCACTTGCTCGTTTCAGTAGCTGTTCCATCTAGTTCCGTTCGTTGAAGCCACAACTCCGCTGTAGCCTATGAGCATTTCTTACTCGCAGTGAATTATAGATACGCCGGTGATTAATCGCAATGCTTGCAACTCCTTGGCGTGTCACCTAGTGACATAAGATCCGTGATCTTTCGGTCAAAAGATACCTAAAAGAAACTGATGCCAATAAGACTCGTGTAAGCGACGCGAGTAACTTCATCAGGATGTGGTGTTACCGGCCGTTTGTTTTGCTTCTACAGGCTTACAGGCCGTGTTGGGTTTGCTCACATACCTGACCTTTACACGGCACGGAATTGAGGTTCGTAGGAACAATTACCACTTGCTCATGTCCAGTGATGCAGCAAAAGCCTTTGTGCACACCCCATTTTCTCATGCAAATATCATCAAACCCTACCAATTGATTTGCCCGGAAAACCACTACCATGACACAAAGAACGGTCTCTGAGGAATGGAACACATAAATAAAGTCTCTTTCCTACTATTCACTTTTTCGTTTCTCTTCAATAGCGCTGCTTCACAGTCGGGGGCTCGGGGCCGGCCCAAGTTAGTAGGAAACCAAGCAACTTAGACACTCTGGCAAAACGTCACAGCGATAACAATATTTGATTCCTTAAGGTCATAACAAATGAGGTAAAGCATTCATAGATGCACTTGAAAAGTATCAATTGAATAAGCGCGGTAGTCATGATGTTGTTGTCATTTGTTGTCGAAGGTCCCTATCCTTTCCTGCACGACAACTTTGAGGGGTGACTGATCATTCTGCTCTAACCCATGAATCCATCCATATTCCATCATGCTCATGACTAATCATGTGAGAAGGGCCTTGGCCCACAGTACAAAAAACATATGTTGACCATCCGTCATGCCATCTCACTCCTCCATGGGGCTATCATCCTCCTCCTCCTCGTCGAAACCACTCTCGAATCCCTGGGCGTCGTCCTCATCCTCCTCATACTCCTCCTCCGACTCCTCCTCCGACTCTGTGCTATACAGATCGTCCATCTCCTCGTCATCAGGCTCCTCGATTTGGAGCTGGATCGGCACGCTGGCAACATCCCAGAACACAGCAGCCTCCAGAAATCTGTCGACTGCAGCCGCCAGAAGAGAGCGGCGAGAAGGGTCCTGCGCGGGCAGGTGCTCTGCAGCGAAGCTGCGAAAACGCTGTCAGGCCTCGATGATGGCCAAAAAAAAGGGCTTGGAAAATGTGGGGGCTGAGGAGCTCCCCAAGCTCGGCGCCCACACGAGCCTGTTCGAGGAAGGAGTCATCCTCCCAGTTCCAAATGTTAAAGTCGTCGTCGCCGACGCCAGTCATGCAGATGCCGGCCATGAAATCCTCGGGGTTAAGCATCGCGGGGTTATTGCGCACAAGGCGCGTGCATGTGTCGACAATATCGACCAGCAAACGTTCAACCTCCCGCTTAGCGGGGCGCGAGGTCATCCTCATGTTGGGATGTACCTGCCCAACAAGCACCTGCAGAGATGCGGTAACAACCTCATCACGGCGCTCCGGCTGTAGAATGTTGCGGCCGCTGCTGGGGGCCCAGCGCAGTCCCTTTCCGGGGAGGATGCGGCGGAGGAAGGGCGGCACGGCGGGGGCAGACATCTTGACTCGGAGTGTCTGTATTCAATAATGGGTCAGCGGCCATCCGTCATGCTCATGAACTCTACAGCAGTTCATGTGAGAAATCGCTTAGCCCTTGCGACTCAGCTAGCAGCTAGCTTTGGACTCACATTCTTGTGGGGAGCAAATGGAAAAAAATTTGGCCAAACGCGTGACAACGTGAACGGAAACTGGGAGTTCGTTGAGGTCAGCAATCCATATACCTTATCATAAGCGCCTGCGAAGATAGGAGATCCCCACTTACACGAAGTGTGTGCGTTGTGTTGTTGGTGAGATGAACTCGTCGTGATCCTCGAGGTTGTCGAAGAAGAGAAGAAAGTCGTGGTCGAAGGTTGAAAGGTTGGAAAGAGGAAGAGGAAATCAGCGAGCACGAGTGACGAAATAAAGGGCAGGAGCGAGAATTGGTGCCTGAAATTTCTTCCTCAGTTGTGCGTTCGCTAATTTTCTATTCTAACAATAGCCCAATGGGGAAAACTCATATTATTCTCGAGATGAGATGAAAAGCACGCTTTTGCCCTTTGGTGGTTGGCAAACAACAAACGAGGAAGGTGCGGCAACCGAGAAGGGAGGAATCCACTAATGTGACCGGTCTTCAGGGGCGGGCTGAATAGCAGATGCCGTCATTGCTTTCAGATAACGTTTATACCACTTGTGCCACTGTCTAAGGTACTGTCGGAGGAGTCTGGACCCGGTGTTTCGAAACGGGCATATTGGATAAAAGTCGATGGTCGTCATTGGAGTGACCAAGGAATGAATACGACATATATGGAGTATAGCAGAAGCCGGGCTTAATCTCGTAGTTCATGGCAAGCTCCGTCATGACAAGAGTGCGATACCCTTTGTGAGGAAGCTTTAAGGAACCAAGGATGTGCTTGAACATCCCTTTCGACTTTGTCAGAAGCAGACTGACATTTTGAATCATGTCTGCCGAGCTGAAGCCATCTTCCACTAGCTCTCTAATCAAACCTGAACGCGAGGGTAATCTAGAGGAAGATAGGTACCCTCCGCCTTCTCTAGCATGGGCTCAACGAGCTGCTCTCGAGTAAATGGATGTGAACACGTGAACGACCCGGCCATCCTGTTGCCACTTATCACGAGAATGACAGACCAGAAGGTCAATTTGCCTCGTTCAGAAGACGTCAAGTACATCTGGTGGAATGCGGAAAGACGAGGATAAAAAAGGGGACCTGGTTATGCAGTAGGAACGGAAAAGAAGAAACGGAAACCAGGGAAGTCTAGACATACTGGACGTGAGTGCCGATGAATGGAAGCACAATGAATGGGCGCAAGGCACGGCTGGCCAACAACGTCGAATGTGCAAATAACACATCCGCGCTCAGGGACATCTCGAGTGCAGAGGCATCTATCTGGGTAAGGATCAGGGCGCCCATCATCTCCTTCCCTCTTCGTGCTACATCCTCGCATAGGTGGCCATGCATTGTGATCTGGTGTGTCTCATACATTGTGAGGAAGTAAATCAGCCCACCTTACGAGCACCAAGTAGCAAGTTGTCACAGAAAAGAAGAAGAAGCCCATAGTGGAAGAATTGGAGTTGTGAACCACGGGCGTCCTTCAGACTTCCAGGTTCAAGTTCGATATCTACCCCCTTGAGCTGGCAGAGAGACTTGCCGGAACTTGCCGACCTGCCGGGACATTCTTGCCGGGACGTACTTGCCGGGACATGCGGCCCCCCTCCAGCACAGCTCAGTGGCTGCTAACCAGTACCAAGGCTGCAGACAGGCCCTATATAGGGAAGTCAAGTGCTAAGTTCTCCAACAAGGGCGATAACCCAAAGAAAACTTTGGGACTATGGCTGAGCGGTCATTGAGGCTCGCCTAAGGTGCACTCACCTTGAGTCAGTGGGTTCGATTCCCACATGTAGCCCCAGTTCTTTCATTGTCAGTAGTAGTAGAGTTTATCCTGCGTTACGCGCGAAGTCCATGCTGCTACACTCCAACAGCCAAGTATCGTCCTTGAGTTCTTTCTTTCTTTTTTTTTTTTTTTTGTCTTTTTCCCCCGCTTATAATGAATAACGCTACCGCTTGCTTACTGCTTTATCGCAGCCTGTTTATACTCATCTTGTTAGTGCCATTTTCCTTTATATTTTTGCGCGAAAGACCACGATTCTTAACTTGCTAGCAGCAAGGCAAGCATATTAGACCTTTATAATTGTTGCCGTGCGATCCGTTGTAAGAAGTCGGATACGATGCACGGTGATGTGAAAGTCTGACTTCGATGAATTTCTGATTGATTGATTCAGGAGAAGAAGACAGACTTCTCCGAAGTCTGGTAGCTAATCTATATACATGTTCGTGGCGAGATCCGTTCCTGCCTTTGCGGTAGGCGGTCTTGCCTGCATGACGGTTCAGAGTCCAGACTTGGACTTTACCTGTCATGCCCATGTGAGTCGTGAGTCCGAGACGGCCTCTGACATCCGTGTACAATAAAAGCCGTGTCGGAAAAACCACTATAAAGATCAACGAGCTGAACGCAGGCAGAGCCTCGGATGTTATTACGAAGATGTAGGAGATATTTTAGCTAACCCTATTCCAGATACGCACATTATAGGTACATAGCTAATGTCGCGCCTTGTGACACTACTAGCGATGAGAGGCTTCAACCTAACAAACTACATTTTCACTAGTGAGAACTTTTAAGCGGAAACAAATCAACATGGATGGCCAGAGAAAGCTGGATCGAATCTTGACATGGGCAAAGGGAATATGTAGGGCTAGCAAGGAAAGAATTGTCCATTCCAAAACAGTTTGACTATTGCCCGCTGGACCGCGGGATTTCAGTAGGTCACAGCCCAATCCAACGGACCAAACCGACACCTGCATGTGCCTTGGGCATCGATAGGCGTAGGCAACGGTCGATACACGTTGTACGGTTTGAGCGAGAACTTCATTACAAGCTTGAAGTAATGAAACGATATTCATCATGCCTCTCAGTCGGCTAGAAACACCTATACCTGACTCCACTAGCCATATTCTCCTCACGGTAATGCCTGCTAGTCCGTTGAAAACGCATTTGACAGGAACCTATCGCGCCGACGACTTGATGTTGTTGAAAGTGGATTGCATTTGACGATGGTCCATTTGGTGGAGGCTCCTGCTCCACTGAGGTGCATACGGTAACCCAAGTTGTAACTGGCGCTCCACGTGACAGGGGGGATGTGCTTGGCTGTGACACGGCATTCCGATGACTCTTTGCTGTTTCCTTGATTTGCATATCATTCTGCCCTCCAGTTCACAGCTGCTTCCGTTTTATGTCCTCAACCTCACACTGATTGCCGCGGATTCTCACATCTTTCTTTGTTTTCCACCCGCCAAACCAACATTTGCATCTCCTGCACCCGCGACGTTCGTCCCGTCCCGTCTCCATCGGTTCCTGACTCCGCTACCCCGCCAATTACGTCATACGCAATGGCGTCCTCGACCGCACAGTCTGGACCAACACGGGCACCTTTTGAGCCACCGGTACCAACACCACAAACAGAACGGAAACAACCGCCAAAGCGACCCAAATGGTGTCTCACCGAACACCTCCTGACAACGTACGGGTACGAATTCCAGGCCGCCACGCAGCATCCGTTTCTCGAGGCAGCTGCCAAGGGTGATCTCCCCAAGGACGTCCTGAGTCGCTGGCTCGCCAACGACAGGTTGTACATCCACAGGTAGGCCGCTTCTCTGATCCCTCGCACCCAACTGTTGCTGATCTTAACATCGACACTCTTCAGTTATATCCGCGCCGCCGGAAAGCTTCTTTCCACCATCGACTTGCCCCAGAAGATCCCGGCGCCCAGGCAAGATGGATCCGAGCCCGAACCCGAACAGTGGGAAACACAGCTGGTTGACTGGCTGATCGAAGCCCTTGGCGCCGTCCGCAGGGAAGAGAGAATGTTCATCGAAGTGGCTGAGCGTTACGGCTTGACAATTGACCTCACTAGTCCCGCCGCAACAGCGAATAGCGTCAGTACCAGCACCAGTACCAGTGTCGAACACCATCTCCACGCCCCTGCCGCCAACGTTCTCACCATTCCCGATGACCAAAAGCTCCCGGGCTTGCTCCAGATTTGCGAACTCTTCTCCACCATCATACCTGCCCCCATCCCCATAGCACCCGCGCGCGGTCTCGTCGTTGCCGTATCCGCCGATAAATCATCTCCCGACAACCCGCCCTCTACCCCCGATCCTGACCAGACCGCGAAAGCCAGCGAGACCGAGAAGGACAAAGAATCGCAACCTGACAATAAAGACGAGCCAGAGGGGCCACCAGTTCACCCTCCTCCCGCTCTGCCATGGCTCGAAGGCGCTCTCACCTTCTATGGCACCGAGCTCGCCTACCTAGCCGCCTGGTCATATGCTAAATCTCTACAAAACAAATACTCTGCGGACGCCGCCTCCCGCTCCGCTGGCACCCAAGGCCAAGGGTCCTCATCCACAAACACCGCGCCAGGTGCCTTGGACAAATATACAACGCCTCCGCACACCTTCACCACCACAACTCCAGCCACTTCCCCCGCCCCAACCCGCGAAGCGCTTTCCGCATTCTCCTCGCCACACGTCAGCATTCAGCCGTTCCAACCCCCTCCTCCCCCGAACAGCGCTTCCGGCGATAGATCTGCACCAGGGAAGCAGGATGCGGATGGCGGCGCGCTGAGAAACGAGTTCATCCCCAACTGGAGCAGCGTTGAATTTGCACTTTTTGTCAACCGGCTGGGACGAATCATCGATGGTGCCGTGTCCGAGTTACTCGAAGCTGCGGGTGGGGACGGCCCGGTGGCGAATGCGGCTAAGGGGGCTATCCTGAGGAGAGTGGAGGGCAGATGGAAGAGCTTGATGGTTGCTGAGGCGTCATTTTGGCCCGAGGTTTAGGGGGTTCTTGGGCACTCTTGGGTCTTTTAAATGGGTGTGCTATTGATTGCATTAATGTGCCACTGAGGAGATGAATGACAAAGTTGGATGATCTTTGGGTTGGAGATATCAAGATCACATGCTATTATGGACTCCATCGTAGCATGACCGAAGGTTACTAAACTTTTTGGATACACCTTGGATAGATCAAAGTACGCTATGAATCAGAAATATGCAGCATATTCTAGCTCTCCGGCCCTGTTCGCTGACGCCGCTGTGTTGTCGACCTTGGGAGCAGCTATGTGAGCCTTGGTCTTTCTCTCCTCCTAACGTACACGCTGACGCTTCCGAGGCTCTGAAGAAGTCATGAACCCGCTGAGCTGCTCCTCCTTCCCGAAACCACCTGTCTTCTCCGGCTGCTCCCCATCGCCGAAGTGGTCCTTTGGGGATGGCTGACCGCCTTTATCAGCCGACCTGTGTATGTGGGCAGGGTTCGATGAAACCCGGGTATCATCGCCACTTGCGGCATCGCCCTCAAGCGTGGTCGTAGAATCACGAGTCCTCTACAGCCGCGTTCCTCGCAGAAGGTCTCCACGGGAGCGACGATGTTCTTTGGGGATCAAATCCGGACCAAAGTTTGAAAGCTGTGACCCGATCGAGACAGGGGCGCCAGCCCCGGCTGCGATGTTAGACTCGGATCTCCCATCACCAGTCCTCCCACCCCTGGACTCCCTCCCATAGTGCTTCGACTTGGGATTCTTAGCCTGCAAACTAAGCAAGCGACCGCGCACTATCTCGATGTACTCGTGAAACTCCTTGCTCAACAGGCGCATCTCGCGCCTGATACGGGCCTGTACCTCCGTCGCTGTGTCCATTGCTCTTCGACAGGATTGTAGCTCGGCTACTTCGGCTAGGGAGAGGGTGCTGGCGCCCGGAATGCTGTGGTGCTCGGCGACGGTGACGGTGGAGGAACGCCCGGTGGCGGCGGCAATGCTCCCGCCCTGCGAGATGATGGCGGCGAGGGCGGAGAGTTTGAGGGCGAGTTGGGGGAGGGTGTCGGGGAGGGTGTCGGTGAGGATTGGGAGGTCGAGGAGCTGTGATGGGTTTGGATCTGGGTTTGTGGTGAGAGCAGTGGGAGCGGTGGAAGTGAGAGTCTCGCGCCGGTAGGTCTTTATATGGCGGGCGTCGACATCGTGCTTTGTCTGTCTGACGATTTCCTCTTGATATCAGACATGATCGCTGTTGGTGACGATCTTGAGGTAGTAATGATCTGTAAGAGTGGCGAGTCTTCGTGATAGCTCACGGAGGCAGAGGATGAGTAGATACAGGATTTTTCGTCAACTTAAATCTCAGGACTGGTAAGACATGCACAACTGGTGAGACTGGTGATTTGTTCGCTTGTTTGTTTACCTAGGTATGTATGCAAACGGAGCCTGATCCGGTAATCGCAAAGGTAGTTGGACGGACGAGCTGTCGGAGGCCCGTGGTCAACACGGAACTGCCAGGGCTCCCTACCTTGCGCCCTCCACATCTCTGAACTACCAGACTTCCTTGATGAGGATGTTTCTGGAGAGTGGTACGTCCTCTCAAGTACATGCAGGGCGTTACTTGTTCGTCATGTAAGTCCGGCCGGCATGCGGTGGCAACTGTGAAGTTTACTGCCGCCCCAGCGGCTTGGTTTCAGGCAGTCATCATTCCGCAGTCTCCCGTCTCCACTAGTATTAAAAGACGTCAGCGGTTGCAACCTTTCAACAGGCGGTACCCCGAAGCAAACTTTTGGGATCATAGCCGAGTGGTTTTTGGTAGCGCTTTGCGCACCACCTTCCCCGTGAGGACATGGGTTCAATTCCCGCCTTGAGACCGCCCAGTGCCGTTTGTCGATATCTTTCAGCCAAATTAAAAAGTACCTTTGGTCAATTTGGAACATTCTGGTCAGTCGCTTGTAGCCCGTGGAGTCTAAATCTCAAGATTGGTTAAATATCGCTTGTTAATTCTTTTTTTTTTTTTTTCCTTTTTTTTTTCCCTTTTTTTCTGTTTTGCTTCTTCAGCTTGACATTTTTGATTGTCTTCCGACGTGGATAATGTTGTTGGTGAGCTGGTCGCTCTTATATTCTCCCTCCTCTCTCCCTGGCGCTGATTCTTCATTTTCTCCCTTTCGCTCTCGTGAAAGCATGCCGTCTGTTTGTACCATCATGTGGACTGAAAACAATTCAACCACTATGAGCCGATCGGCCACTTAGGCGAGCAGCGAGTACCGGGCAGGGTCCTGTGGGCCCAAGTTCTCCGTAAGGTGATGACAGTTACGGCAAAGAGGCTAAGAAAGACAAGTCTGACAACAATGATATTGTTCTCGTTGATAATGATCTTCAGAGAGGGAAAGACTCCTCCCGAGTCTTTGCTTATATACATGCCATCCCAGAGTCGTGCCTGTGTCCTGTCTGACACGGACTTGTCACATCGGCGACCCGTGCCTGACAACAGGTACGTCCTGGTGTGAGTCGGATCCAATTTCCGAGTCGGATATGGCGGACCATGTCCGTATTCTCACATTCTCGGCTGCGAACTCAAGAAAGCGCTTTCCCGCCTCAATAATCGCTAAGAACAAGTGGAAGGCTTGAAAGACGTGGTTGGTAAGCTCCTGCCCCGGCCCGGTGGCCTCTCTGGCCCGTTCGAGGAATGAGACCTCTTCCTCTAGAAGGTTGAAGTCCTCGTTATGGACTCCCGTCAAGCCGAGGCCTGCCATGGAATCCATGGGATCCATCATCGCAGGGGTCTCGCTAACGAAGCGAGTGGCGGCGTCCACGACTTCGACAAGGTGCCGCTCGACCTGATCCTTGGCCGGGCAGGAGTTTAGCCTAACAACAGGCAGAACGTCATCCACGAGGGCGTGGAGAGTTGTGAAGACGATCTCGTTCCGGCGGTCCCGGTGAATGATGCCATGGTTGGCATAAAACTTCCAACGAAGGCTGTTCTTGGGGACGATGTTGTGCAGGAAGAGCATTTTGTCTTGTTCGGTCTCTGGGACATGGTAGGTTAGCGGTCTGAGAACGAAATAAATCGCGGAACTTGGAGATATGGTATGCACTTACTGATCAGCGATGAGGGATCGCGGCACTTTGTCGATTGGACGCCTGGTACTTCGATGGAAGCTGAGAGTACGTTGAGGTCAGCAATCCATTGACAGAACACGTTGTTAAGAAGACGAATCCAGTAAGCAGATATATACAGGGTCCTAGGAATCGGCCAAATCACCTTCAAAAATATATAGTACATTCTATTCGAGAGACAGAAGAGAGCGCGTTATGTCCATTTGGCCTTACCAGAACCCATTGGTATTTACGTAAAGAGTTAAGGCAGGGCGACACGGAGAGGGCAACTTGTAACGATTGGTTCTTGATGGCAGGGAAAATGGTTGATTCAGGCATGAGGAGGAAAAGAGGAAGAGTGAGACGAAGTGAACAATGGGTATGGGAAAATGCTTGATTGGTGGCTTGGAGAAGAGAAATGGGTTGCCAAACCAGGTCTGAATACTAGTTTAAGGAAAACTTCAGTGGGGTGCACCTTTGGACTGTTACGAAAGGCGTGTGAAACAGAGGAAACCAAACTGGGGGTGAATTGATTAACTGATTGGCTTGCAGAACTAAAGAAGAGGAAGCCCAGAAGGCCCAGCTAAATACCCGAGGAATGAAAACTTTTGTAGGGTGCAATTTTGAGTAGAGACACGTGCTAAACCCAGCTAAATACTCTCACTGCAAATGGAAATTCAAGATGTGATGCACCTTCCGCATGTTACAAACTGCTTTCCTGCCGAAATCGCTCCAATGCGTTGCATGTCTTCAATCTTAATTGCCTACGCGCATTCTTCTCCTTACAGTTTGTGTTTTGGCCAATGATTATGCATTTCAAAGTATCATTACGGCGTTCAGGACGGGTTGGTATGAGTCTCATTTGAAGTACCAAGCTAACAAACAAACCAGCATTGGACTGTACTTCTGCAGCACAATTATCAGACCGATTTCTAAGAGCATCTGACAGAGGCATCTTTATGGTCAAGGTATCGGTAGTGGATTCCGTTACCGCTGATCGCAACATCACTCTTGTGCTGAAGGTTCTAGGTCCTTGGAAAGCTCAGCCGACTCTGCTCCTCCGAGGTCACCTCCCGTCAAAGAACCTTGCTCGCCCTCCGCCTTCAAAATCTCCTCCTCAATCCGTCTGGACATCTCGGCGTCACTGTAGCGGCCGTACATATGCCTGACCAGCTCACTCAACTGTACGGCCAACTGCGACGGAGTCTCTGTCGAATCGCGATGGCGTCGCAAGAAGCGAACTCGAGCGGCGATGAGCTCGCGGAACAGCTTGGCGTAGACATGCTTCGGCATTTTGCGTCCGTGGCCGTTCCAGCGAGCGAGTTTTGCGAAGAAGTCGTACTCTTTGCCGGGTGCGTAGTCGGCCGCCTTATGGTGACGGGTAACTTGCTGGTTGGCAACAAAGACCATCATTGTCACGTCGAAGGCGACGTTGCCGGGAGCAATAACGAGGACGTAGTTCTCTCTGAAGGTGCGGAGAACCAATCTGTCATACTCAAGGCTGCGTAGAATGTGTGGGCGATCTTCCCATAGCATGCCCCTGGTAGGTAGGCACTCCTTGAGGATCATGTTTGGTCGCCAGGGAGTGGACGCCATGGTTGCGACTTAGAGCAATGATTGACGGGAGCGACGGGAGGTCGGAGACTGCGATATCGCAAAGTCGGAAAGTGTCTCAAAAGTTGGAAGCGCAGAATCGTGTAGGTAGTCGCACGCGAGCAGACAAGGGAGTGGCTACCTGCGTGTGTAGAAAAGTGGTCGTAAGCGCTTCTGTTTGGGTTCGTCGGTATGTCGAATAAGACCGTGGGTGATCAAGTCCTGAGTATGATGGCTGCCACGGACTTGTGGAAGGGAAGGTAGAGAGAAAAATTGAGGGGAGAAAAGTGAAACGGAAGGTGGAGCGCAGCATTTGGGAAGTGAATGGCCCCGGCCCGAAGGCCTGAGTAAATGGCCACCGGCGTGGTGAATACATGCGTAATACACCCCTCCAACACCGGAAGAGAAATCGTAGGAGCACAGGTATTGATGATTGGCTCTCACAGGTTGACTGATGGTTCCCCACGACTGCGGCTGTCCAGACGGAAGGATCAAGGCAGGAGCCAAGGGGAAGGAGAAAGATTCGGATGTTGCGGCTGGGTCATCCCATCATCATTCCTCATAATACTCGAAGTAGGTAGATCGGGCCTTGATGACTTCGCTGGAAAATTCGGCAAACACAGCCGCTTTTGACCATCTCGGTCACTGCCTCTCGAATATCCATGGGCTTGGCGAAGAGGGTGTCGCAGTCGACGGAGTGCCAGATCACCCTGTCGCCGGGGATTCCACTGCAGCTAGAGGCTTTGTCTGGGGAATATTTGCCGTTCATGGGAATAGCTTTGATCATCTCATTCCATTTTGAGGCTTGGCCGGCTGGGTGGGGGCGGGGGGCATTGGGGTCTTGAGGAAACGAAAACTTTACGGTCGAGCCGAAGGGGTTGTAGCGGTTGTTGCCGCCATTTTTGGCGGTTATCTTCACGCCGAACAGGGCCCACAATGTTTCTGTCAGAATAAGCGCTGTTAGCAGCTGCCCAGTAGAGGATGAGAATCCGAACGCTCTCAAGGCGCATGAGAAAAAAGAAGCAGAATGTGAGTTGCGCGGGGTCAAGGAAAAGCAACAATGGAGGAAAAGGAAGATGACAAACTTTGTCCCCTCAGCTTCTTCGGTGTGGGGAGCGCAACATTGTAGTTAATCACCAAAGGTTTAAGGAAGCAAAACGAGAGGGGGGGTTTGTAGTATGGATCAATGGAACTTACGAAGTTGGCTTGGACCAAAATCACATCGCCTCCTGTCAAGGATCTTTATCTAACCACTCAGGACGCTGTCAAACACACACAACAAAGTAAAACGGGGCCTCACTTAGATCTTGTACGATGATTCACGCATGACATGATCCATTCTGCCCTATCAAGGTTCATTGGATTGAGCTGGAGCCTATTTGGAAGAACTCTATGATAATCTCCCAGGCTTTTATTGCATGGGAACTTCAAGTGCCAATTAATGGCCAGCACAGAGTATGGTCGGATCTTTGTTGGTTTGTCGCGTGACGGAAGTTGCGATCCCGATCCAATCATTATAGAGACCTATGCAGCTGTGTGACCAGAATCACAACAAAACCCCAGTCTTCTCTCGTGCTCTCACTACTCGATGGTCATGTGTCCTTGACTGCTGCGCCGCCTTCCATAGACTCTCGTGGTGCGATTTAGGAGAGCTCCATCGCCTCTGAACCTCCCGCCGCTCCTCCAATTTGCTCTGCAGCTACAGGTCCCTGTCTACCCTCTGCTTTCAGGGTCTCCTCTTCAAGTCGCTTGGAAAGCTCGGCGTCGGAATAGTACCCCTCTGTTTTCTTAAGAAAGATGTCCATCTTCTCGGCAACCGAGGAGATAGTTCCGGTGTAGTCCGGGTGGTGGGTCAAGAAACGGATGCGAGCATTGATAAGCTCGCGGAACAGCTCGATGAAGACGTGCTTCGGCATGCGACGACCAATGCGGGCATCCTCGGCCAGGGTGGAGAGAAACTGGTACTCTGGTCCACTGATATCCTTGGGCTTCCCCTTTCCCCTAGGAAGAAGTCGGAAAAAACCGAGTTCTTGTCCGGCAACCATGGCCACAATATTGAGCTCATAGCCAATGTTTCCAGGGCAAATGGGTAAACCATTCTTGAGGAATGCTTTCAAAACAAGCTTGTCGTGCTCGAGACTGCGAAGTACGGTCGGGCGATCCTGCCACATGAAGCCCTGGAGTGGAACGCACTCTTTCAGCGACATGTTTTCTACGAAGACGGGCCGGGGCGTCATTTCGGAGAGGATAGGTGAGTTGAGCTGTGAGAATCTATGTAGCGTCAGCTTTGGGTTTTGTGAGGGATTGTCGGAGAAGGAGAGTACCTCTAGGTGTTGACCCCAGCGCGGTTTACTGTGTACATCTCAAGGCGATCTGAAATTTGAGGAATCCAGAGCCCGGATTCCTTGCACGAGAATGTGTATGAGAAAGCACTAACCTAGGGATATCCGTAGATAGGAGTTGTTCAAGATGAGTTCTCGTGAGCGTGGTTCTTTCACGCAGTGGCGCCCAAAGAAAGCTTCAAAGAAGGTGCAGCGGATTGGAAATGGAGGGTTTGTTGAGAGTCGCAAAGCAACTGAAGACTGCCGTTACAAATGGTAGCGCGCGATCTGGTGGAGAAGGAAAAGGGTGTGCCTTGCTGGGATCAGACTCCAAAGGCTACAAGTGGTCTTCGCTACTGCCGGACTGGAAGGGAAGTGGCGGACCATGGCCGGCAGGCACACTCACGGCTGCCTGACGAACAATGCCTTGTACAATTACAAACAGGCAAAGACGGTCACCTGATCACTCGCAGGAACGTTCAGGTACAGGGACTAAACCGGGCTAGGCCCAGAGGTAGAGGCCCTTATAAGGGACGGTTCCAGACAGGTTTTCAACAGCGGGTGGTTGGTCGAGTGGGATTTGGTACAGCGCACAGTTTACCACTACCCATTCGAAAAGTCATGGGTTTGATTCCCATGGCGGCACTGTTTACTCGACATTTGCCCAGGCCAGCACCTTCGGGTGCACGGGGGTTTCGGCCGCCCACTTTGTCTCGCTGGGCTACCGTAGTAACAGCTGTGACCGTTCGGGGGAGACCGTTCTGGGGGAGATATCTTGGGGGTGGTTCCTTGGGATATCATGACCAACAACATATTTTTTTTGTCCTTTTTCTTCTTTGTTTAGTTTCTTCCACTCATGTTCTTTTTTTTTACGAGGTTATTCGATCACGTTTATAGCACGGTATTTGCTACAGGTTCTGGTCCTCCCTGTGGCATATGCTAGCATATAGATATATTGCGAGCAAAGTGTTCTGCCGAGCGAATAGAACACAGTTTTATATCTTGATAGTGTTGCATATTGGCGCATTGCACGCAGCTGTGTCTATAGAGGTAGCATCACGTCCCAGCTCTGCTTTTCTTATCTAGTATGAAAGACAACTTTCGCTCGTCGCGAGGAATGTCTTGAGGATGTAAGTTGAATGAAGGATCGTGCCTCAATACAAGGATGTGTTGAGGAAACCGGGTGCATATTGCGAAAGGTATAGGTAGTGTAACCTTCGACGCAACATCCGCAAGATGTTGATGTTTGATTACATCCATATCAGGCATGGTATGCACAAACTACATCTAACTTGCCATATTGTCACTTGTGCTCAACCCTCCCGTTAAGCAAACCCAAAGCGGATAATGATCTTATCCTCAATAGTACATATGGCATGGTCGTGATGAAGGTTCGTGAATGACGATGGTCATCTGGCATTTTCTTTCTACACCAACAATTCACCTAACAGTGTAGGTACTAAGCCTTTGACAATATGGCGTCATCAACACTAGCCACAGGTATATGATGCATGAAGGACAACATCCCTTCTCATACTACGAACCACACTCCATGTAATCATACGACAACGAGCTGTAACAACAAGCTATAGGGCGACGCGAAGAGAGCATGTGCATTCCGGCCGAAAGACCAACGCAGTTGTCGCTCTGATGCGACGCCAGTATCTAGTCTCTCAATCGTACCTGACATGCGACCGCATTCTTCTCGCTCCGGGCTTTCGAAGACATGACATGGCTTCCAGGCTCAAGAGTCGTGGTGTGTGCCGCCCATCACCTCGTCTTCCTCTTCGTCGGTGAGGGGATCCAGGTCGTCTACGTAGTTGTCGGTGCTCAAAGTCCAGATAGTGCAGCCATCAAAGTCTGCGACCAGTGAGAAAACTGCAGCGGCACCAGCAACGGGAGTGTCCTCGCCGTCCGAGTGGATCTCTTCTTGCTCCTCTGTGGTTTCATCGTCGCCGTCAAGTTCCACATGCTCCGATTCCATCTTGACAAGAATGTCCATTCCATCCCAAAACCACGCCACCGCAAGAAATCTATCCACCGCCTGCACCAACGGGGAGACTGGGTGCGGGTCGGCACCTTGCTCCTCATGATCCGCGAGGTAAGCTTCGCGGGCTTTGACAATCTCACCAAACAACTCGGCGAACGTTGAAGAGCTCAGTCTTCTGGAGAGAGGATGACTCTCCCGAACACTCCGGAGAAAATGCAACGTGGCGTCGGCGGTAATGAGACCATCGCCGTGACTGAGACTCTCGACAAAGTCGACCGGAGGCTTTCTCTTGATTGCAGCATCCGTCGCGATGTCCATGATTTCTCTCAAGGACCCTTGCAAATGTCTGACCTTGAAGAAGAGCAGGGTATCCATCATGGCGTACCAAATCGCCTTGTCGCGCCTCTTTCGCATGGTAACAGTGGATCTGGCCTGGAACTTCATACCGGTCCTCGGCATAAAATTCTTGAGTTTGTCCCAACGCTTGGGGGGGTCAGGCCGGGCAGGAGGGGCGGCGCGGGCAACGGGGAGAGTGCCATCAACGCGAGGACGTAGAGGCAGCGGGACGCTCGGAGGGCCAAAATAGTAGGGTTGGTGACGGTTGCTGCCGCCATTTCCGTTGCTACCGGTACCACGAATTGGGCCGGGCACGTTTCTGTGAGGGAGAATGTTAGCACCTCCATTTGAGAAAAGTAAGGGCTGAGGATGCACATAGCGCAAGGGCAAGTAAAGGGGTAAGTTGCGCGGGGTCAAGTGAAAGTAGGAATGAGAAAGAGGGAGATAATAATCTTTGTCGCCTTAGCGGCCGCCCTCGTAATAAGGGAAAGCCAAGTTTTGTCGATAAACCGGGCTCGAAAGGTCGTTTTAGAAATGGGGAGATTGTTGGATCAATGGGACTTACGAAGTTGGCTTGGGCCGAAGGGCAAATGAGTCGACCGGGAATCTGATCGTAGAAAGACCAGGAAAGGCGCGCTGGCTGGTAAGCGCTGGCGATGTTGAGGATGAAGAGTGGTTGAAGGTAGATCTGATGGGCGAAGGAAGGAGTCGCGTGCAAGTACTCGACTGGAACTCTGGGGTGTGTCACTCGGGACGTTCGTAGCGCGGGGAAAAGGCTTGGTTGAAAGTTTGTGCGTGCTTAGAAAAAAAAAATGGGGAGAGGCAGAGCATGGCGGGAGCTCTTGAAGGTCCTAAAGCAAGAGCTGTTGGGAGTGACTGTGGCGCCCGAGGTTCCTTCACCGACACTCATGTGGCTTGGAGATTTTCTCAGATGGGATGAATTGCGGCAAACCTGACAGAAAGACAGAAGAAACTCAGAGTGGAAACTCGTTCAACTGAAAGGCTCGTCGTAGAGATTTCACCACGCGTCAACGCAGGCCACAAACGTGTAACTGACATAAGCTTTGCGGATGTGTATTTACCTGGAGGCCTTGCCACTCAGGGAAGACGCATTAGCTAGACAGCCATGTCTGAGAGCACAGGATAGGTATTGAGCGCCGTCAACATACTAGGAGAACGGCTGGCGCCTTCACCAATGGGTAAAGAAAAAACGATATTATATCAAAGAGGGGTCGAAGTATCGCTTGTGCTCACTCGAACAAGAATGCAAACAGTTATAGCGCTATGTCAGACCAACTGATAGCTCGCTTGTCAACTTGGTTGCACGGATGCCACGGACGCTTGAGCGGAAGACAATGTTGCGATTGCCGGCATGTCTTGCAATCCTGCGCTAGACTTTGCGACTCTCATGGAAACAGAGGTTGAGCGTATCTGGTTAGTATGGATAAATCCGATAATCATGCTCGTGATGGATGCGATATCTCCATGATTGCTGACTAGGTAGTGGTGCCACGTGTATCTTATAGGGCCATCATAAGATAGCGCTGTAAAAAGAAAGCAGATAGTTCCCCGTCCTATTATTGTCCCATAGGGCGATATATGGATGACTTTCCTTCACCCTGGTCAACTGGGAGCTGACATCCACTCTCGGCAATGCACCGGCTTGCGTGTCTGGGTGAATGGCCGGATTATCGGAACAGCAGTTCTTCCTCTGTCGTGGAGGGATTCCGAAAGAGCATCAGTATTTGGCTAGTTCGCACAGTGTTCAAAGCACTCTTGTGCCTAAATTCCCAGTATTTATTGGTTTGGGTATGCTGTCATTAAGTGTCTGACCGGTACTATCATGCTTTGGAGACTAACAGATGGACTGAAGTCAAAAGTGGATTGATGCTGCTTGTCATAAGTGGACTGCTCATGGATTGACGTTGATGAGGCTCAAGCGGACGTATGCATGCTAGGCCAGGGTATCCTGACTAAGGCTGCCGATCATGCGCCTCAGGGGGTCAACCAAATTTGGAGTAATTGTGCCACATGTGGCGGTGCACGTCAATGACTAAGCACACGACGCGGCCTTTGCTCGGGCTGGTCGGCGTGGGAGGACTGGAGACAACGGTGTTGCACAGGGGCCACGCCGCCAAGGGAACCAAGGGGCGAAGCACCCCCTGTGAGGCCGCTGCAATCAGCCAATGTGTGGTCCCAACATTGCGCAACAGAGACCCGAGCCAGGCAGGTGTCCACAGGGGCAGCCACCTAGGTACGCCGTTCCGTCACAGCAACATCGATACCCGCATGCAATTTACCCAACCTTGCCGGCTTCATTTGTATTGTATCTATCGTTCCGTTCCCCCAGTCGTCACTTGGAACTCGGTATTATACCATTTTAGAACCCTCAACAGCTTCGTCTTGCTCGATCTCTGATACAGCTGAACTCCGACGTTAGTTGACCTACCACCAGTGACATCGTTCTTGGGTCTTGCCGGAACAGGGACACCGGGCACTATCGCCATCCCGGGGCACCTCGACCTAGACTTCTGTGTCTACATCACGCTCCTTTGCCCACCACCCTTCAACCAAGACGGGGTGATCTACCCTACGCCCACACTCCTTCTGGAACCCCTTTACAAGTCTGCGGAAATCTAATTTCGATCCGATCCACCTCTCGGCCCCTCGTTCCCCCCCTTCCCCAGACTTGGGCCATCGAAACTCCCCGTCTAGACTCCCATTCCACTATCCTCAGGTTCCGAACCGACCGGGTCGCATGCGAACCACCGCCGCCCTCAACCCCATCGCGATCCTTCGCCGGCCTTCATAATGGCGCCGGACAAGAGCCAGTTCCGCTACGAGCCAGCACCCCCCATACCTACATACGACGAGGCCATCGCTTCCGGCGCCGGCAGCCATACCGTCTTCGAAGCCCCACACTCCCCTCTCGATGCCACAGACCATACAGAAGGCCACTCCCTGCTCGGCGGGACGGCATCATCATCGAGTACCAATGACCGAACCCGTCCACCGCGCGGCTACCGGCCACCCACGGTCGAGACAGACGACGAAGGAGAGCCGTGGGGCTCGTCTGACGATGATAGCGATTCCGAGGCCGATCACGTCCGACGCGAGATGCAAGAGATGGAAATAGACGACTCCAGCCACCGTTCGCAAAGTATATGGGGCAAGCGCATAGGGAGGTTCTCACTACCACGATGGAAATGGGGGTGGAGGTTACCACAAATATCATTACCCCGATTCAGGAGACACGATGCGAACGCCAGTCTGGAATCCGCTACGACGCCAGCCGCCAACGATGACACGAATAACAGTAATAACGAAGAACAACCAAGCTCTGGAAGTCGATTCGCCTTTCCAACATTCGGCAGCACCGCCCTTTTCCTGATGGTTGGGCGCCTCCTCGCCCTGTTTCTCCTTCTCGGCTTTGTTTACTTGATATTTGTCTCCGATGTGTTCGGGAACATGTCGCGCCGCCTCGGCTCGGGGATGTTCAATCCCAACGATATCCGGGAATATTTGGAATCCAACATCAGTTCCAATCAGATCAAGGACAATCTCCAGCATTTTACCTCCTACTCTCACCTAGCTGGTACCGAAGGCGACTACGCCCTGATGGAGGATATTGAGCTGCTTTTCCGTAAATACGGCCTCGAGGACGTTTCGCGTGACACTTATCACGTATATCTCAATTACCCCAAAGCCGACGGGCGTGCGGTGGAAATCATGGACGACAAGGCGAACAACGGAAGAGGCAAGGCTATATGGTCTGCGAAGCTGGAGGAGAATGACCGGGCGACTGGGTTGGCCGGACACCAGACGTGGGCTTTTCACGGTCACTCGAAAACGGGTGAGGTTCGCGGCCGGCTCATTTACGCCAATTACGGCTCGCGCGAGGACTTCCAGCGGATCAAGGACCTTGGGATCCAGACTGCCGGCGCCATCGCTCTTGTTCGCTACTACGGGCCCCACGCCGATCGCGCTCTGAAGGTCAAGGCTGCTGAGCTCGCAGGTTTCGCAGGTTGTCTCATCTATTCGGACCCACTCGATGACGGTTTCAAGAAGGGCGACACTGCCCCGAAGGGGCCTTTCATGCCCGCCGATGGAGTCCAGCGTGGCAGCGTCAGTCTCATGTCCTGGGTCGTCGGTGACGTGTTGACCCCGGGCTGGGGCAGCAAGGAAAACATGCCAAGAATGAAGAAGGAACAGACGAAGGGACTGGTCAAAATCCCCTCTCTTCCGCTTGCCTGGCGTGATGCCAAGGTCCTTTTGCAGCATCTCAAGGGCAAGGGCCACCGTGTGCCGGAAGACTGGGTGGGCGGTGTTCCTGATGTTGAGGAGTGGTGGACAGGCGACCACGAAAGCTCGCCCATTGTCCGGCTCATGAACGATCAAGACGAAAACGAGAAGCAGGCCATCTGGAACGTATATGGAAGCATTCTGGGAATCGAGCAGGAAGAGAAGAAGGTCATCATCGGTAACCATCGTGACGCATGGACTTTGGGCGCCGCTGACCCCCATTCGGGCACGGCCATCATGCTCGAGCTCGCCCGCGTCTTTGGCGAGTTGTTGAAAATGGGCTGGCGCCCGCTCAGGACTATCCAGTTTATGTCCTGGGACGCAGAGGAGTACAACCTCATCGGCTCGACCGAATTCGTTGAGCAAAACGATGACATGCTGCGCAAGGACGCGCTGGCGTACATCAACCTCGACACCGCAGTAACGGGCAACACCCTGCACGTAGCCGGCTCGCCCGTGTTCAAGGGTCTCCTGATGCAGATTCTCGACATAGTCAGAGATCCCTACGAGAACGCCACGCTGAAAGAGCTCTGGGAGCGCAGAAACGCCAATGACCTTGAGGGCCTGGGCGCGGGCTCGGACTACGTGGCCTTCCAGGACATTGTCGGCACGTCCTCCATCGACCTGCACTTTGACGGCAAGGGCCACCCCTACCACTCCAGCTACGACACGTTCGAGTGGATGGAGCAGGTCGGCGACCCGGACTTTGTCCACCACACGATGCTGGGACAGGTCGTCGCTCTTCTCCTGTACGAGCTGGTCGACCGTCCCGTGTTGCCGTTTGACATGCCGCACTATGCTGAGAAGATACGCGACTGGACTGGTGAGATCGTCAGGTGGGCTGAGGATCAGGCCAAGAACGCAAAGAAGGATGCCGTGCCCAAGGAACTTACAGCGTCGCTCGATAGTCTGATAAAAGCCAGCGATGAGGTTATGGATGCCGTGCGTCGGTTCGTGGCGTGGGAACATGACTGGCAGTCGAGTGTTATCGCGAGCGGTGGATGGGAGCCTTCCGGGTGGGGCAGGAGGAGGTGCGAGTTTAATTCGAAGATGGCGTGGTTTGAGACGGATTTGTTGGATCCTGAGGGTGTAAGTCTTTCCCCTCCCTTCTCTTTGCCCTTGCTCTACTATCCTCTCCAATCATCCCCTCATCCCCCCTCTTCCCTCCCAAAATGCTAACTCCCCCTTTACCCAACACAGATCCCAAACCGCACCCAATTCAAACACGTCCTCTTCGGCCCTCAACTCTGGTCCGGCTACGACGAGGCCTACTTCCCTTCGATCCGCGACACCGTCGACTCCGGAGACTGGGGTCTGGCCAACCGTACCATTGCCAAGGTTGCCGACATTATCAAACGGGCGGCGGCGAACTTGGCGGAGGGAACTCTTGGAGGATAGAGAAAACCTTCATTGAAATGGCTATGTTGCTTGATGTACTTTTCTCTCATTTGTTCTCGAAGCGTTTCTTGTCTTTGTCTTTGTTTTTGGGTACATATTTTCCAGTTATTACATAGAACCAGCTCGCTACTGCTGCCTGTATATCTATTCATACCTTCTAACTTCATTTGTCCGATAAATATGATCATAGTGGGTGGATGGGTGGATGGGGCAGTGTGTTGTTTGGGCAAGGGAACTTGTCGGAAGAAAAAAAATGAGCGTCGTCACAAGCAAGCTCTGTTGTGCCCCGGTCTATACTCTCTTTACCCTTCAATGTTTTGCATCGCATGGCGCAGTTGGCGGATTGTTTCTCTTGTTGTTACATCCTTCCATTTCGATCTCTTTTGTGTGGCTAAATATCACCGTCGCTGTAGATCTGCACAACAGTACGACCCTGGAAAAGTCTTACAACGCGGACAGAGAGCTGATTAAGTTGGGAACCGACATTCACAGATCTCATCCAGCCCCAGTTATCTTCACTGAACTGCGGCTCTCAACGCCTTGCTTTCTGTCATTACATATCTAAGTACGGTTGGTTGGTTGGTTATAGCTATCGTATCATGGGGTGGTGTTTGGTTTCCTGTCCTGTCCTGTTCCATCTTGTAACTGCATCATCATCGCTCATCTGGTGTCTCATCTCGTCTCATCTCTCATCTCGTTCCGTCCGCCGTTTGGCTTTTGTTACAACAACAGCACTCAAAAGATCTGCTGCTTACTGCTTACTTGGGAGTAAGCACGATGCCTTCGTACTCCTTGCTCCTGATGATCTCCAAGGTCTGCATGAAGTGCTTCCGGCTGGCCTCGACCGAGGCAGAGTCTTGCTGGTTGCCGGCCAGGTTGGAGTGTATGAGCTCGATTAGGCCGTTGAGGTACTTGGTTGTAACCTGCGAGCAAGAAAGTTAGACATAACGTGGTAATGAAGTTAGTAGGGTTGGAAAGGTAGGTGGGACATACTGATTCATTCTTCTGATCAAAGTAATACACGTATCTGTCCAAGATCTCGACAAACAACTCAATCGAAGTTGCAGTCTCCATGCACGAATCCGCGACACGGAGAGCACGCTGCAGACATTCGAGAACACGCTTACCGTCTCGGTAAAGCTATCGGATAACGTGTTAGAACCGGCGTGACACATTGAAAACAACAGGAACGGGGAAGAGCAATTACTAACCTCGGTCTCCTCAGTCTCCCCGTTACTAGCAATCGGAGTCGCCCACCACAGATGACTAGCCAGGTAGACAGCCCGGCACTGATCCGGCTTCCTCAGCAGCTTGCTCGCGTGCTGCGCGCACTTGGTGATGAGCGTGTCGTAGTTCTCCTTTCCAAAGTTGCGTGTGCGGTGCAGGGCGCTGGCAATCGCGCAAACGGCCTGGAACTGCGCCTTGGAGTCGCTGATCGCCTCCTCATACACCGTAAACGCCTGCGCAAAGAACTCGTAGGCCACCTCCTCAAACTCGGTCTTGTCGGCCATCTGACCGCACGAGCAAAAGAGGCGCAGGGACAGCTCGGCGGCGCCGGCGCCGTTGACGCGCGTGTAGAGGGTCGAGATGGCCGAGTGGAGGAACTTGAAGAGCGCGGAGCACTGCGACTGCCAGTTATCGTCGTAGTGTTCGCGAGCCTTGTAGCGTCGGGCGAGCTTGAGGCCGGCGGTGATGAGAGGCGGCGTCGTGGTCCGGATCCGCTCGTTGCCCTCGGCGTAGGCCTTCCTTGTCATCTGCAGGAGGCGGAATTGGGTGTCGTTATCCTCCGACTGGAGGAGGTGGATAAGGCGGGCCAGCCAGCCCTGTTCCTCCAAAGTCTCGTCTGTCTCCAGGGCACGGCCGCGCTGCTGAACGACACCGGGGTAGCCAGACGGCGCTTGCGACCCTTCTTTGATGAGGACCTTGAGCACCTCCAGGACATTCTCGAGGTTGGCCGTGGTAGTGATGTGGGTTTGGTTCTTGATTAGGTGTCTGGCCACTTCGCCAGCAACAGCCCTCCGCGTAGGATAGGTTTGTGACTGGAACAGAGGAACGTATGTAGGTAGGGCAAGTGCCGTGAATATCGACACATACCTCTTGAGAGGTGCCTGAAGCAAGGCCAGGATACTATGCTGCGCTGGTGGCGAATGCAGATCGGCACTGTTGGCGTGTTCTTTTACCTTTGAGTGGGCGTAGTCGAGGATCTGGTCGACATAATCTAGCCTTTCGGGATAGATGTTGAGTGCTAGGTTCGTGAGGGATACACATAGCGCGATCGTGTCCTGGATCGGAAGATGTTGCGCTTGCACAAGGTTCTTGACCTGTCCGAAAAAAATTTCGTATAGGGGCACGTTCTCGGGGATGCCCCTATGCTTCTTGGTTGGTTCGGGTTCATCTCCATTAGTCGCGGTAGCCTCGGTCTCTGCTACTGATGGTTCGGCGTTCAAAGTTTCATCGGTCGAGCCCACATCAGCTTCTGCATGCTCCCCATTTTCAGGGGCTTCGGGTGTCGGCGCGCTCGTTTCTTCGGTTTCCGCAGCCGATTTTCCGAGTTTCACCCTTTCCAGCAGTTTCGTGAGCGCTTCTTCCTCCAACTGGCCCCTATCTTCGTCTTCTTCATTCTGCGCCTCTCGCTCGGCATAGTCTGATAGTCTGTCCATCAGGCCAATGACGATTCCCTTTACATTTACGTGGGGGTTTAACCTGGACACAGCGGCGAGGAACTGGTCGAGGGTGTGAAGATGGAACTCGTCAGGGAATACCTGAGTAATGACCTCAAGCAGATATTCCTGCGCCAGGACATCCCGACACTGCACAACCTGCTCCAGCAGGGGGGCCAGAATGCCATTTTTGTATGTCGGCAGATCCACCAGCTGGCTTAGACGGACAATGTTGTTTCCTACAAGCAATTGCAGCTCTTTCCTCTCCTGCGTCCGCTGGTCTCTCTCTCTCGAGTGTCCTTGATGTTGTAACCGAACCCAGAGCTTGTTCATCTCAACGAAGTTGGTCAGAATGAAGTTGATCGAGTCCTGTAGGTTGCCCTCCTGGCCTTCGGAGTCGCCAGTCGGGAGGTAGTCGCGTGCCTGTCCGGAGAGGTAGTAGCGCAGAAACAAACCGCGAACAGGATGCTGGACACCACGGCTCATGTCCATCATGTCCTTCATTAACTCCTTGACGGGAGCGCCCTCGATGGACATGTAGGCGGTGCCGACCGTGATCATGAGATAAAGGCGGGGTATGATGTTGCCGGCATACTGGACGAGTTCGTAGAGGTCGGCGAGGTGATTAACGGGGTGGTTCTCGCGCAAGTGGACGGAGAGGTATCGGAGAGCATCGAAGACAGCCATGTAGAGCTCGTAGTACTGTTTGGGGCCCAGACTGCTGGTTCGAAGCTCCGAGACAAGGGTGGAGCTATAAGTTGTCGGGGGTGGTCGACGGTCAGCACCAGCGCATATTGGGCCATATCGTACCACGCTCCTTCGGGGACATACCAGCACTTGAGAGCATCCATGAGCTTTCCGGGAGTGTCGAGACATTTGCGCATGAGGGTGGTTTGCTGGCGCACGGCGATCAAGGCATCTTCGAGGAGCCGGGCCTGGTCCTCAGGCGGCGCGGGGGTCGACATGTCGCTTGTTTGCTGATTGTAGCTCTCTACGATGCGTGTTGGAGTGTGTCTTTGACGTCGTGTTTGATTCAACGGTTGTCGTGTTCGAGGTGACTAGAAAGCGCGGGACCATGCGGGTATTGGCCTTGTGCTGGTGACAGGAACGGTGATGGCGCAGCAAGTTGTAGGTAGTAAATGTCGGGATGTTGCTCAGAGGCGCGGAATGACGACGCTCGAGGAGAGTTTGTACCAAGCCGCAGCCGTAAGGTAGCTGACCTGTTGTTGTACAATACCTTGACAGGAGCTCCAGAGGCACCTAGCAGGGGGCACCTGTAACTACTAACAGGCTAGTGGAGTGTATCCTCATGTTTCAGGGTGTGAGCTGTTAGCGCAATAAAGCATACCTTAGCCAAACAGGTGTTCGTTTGCTCCCGTCGTTAGCGCCAGCAGCAATGAAGCTGCCCGCCAAGCTGGAGCTCTTGATTACGTAAGTCTCCCCACACGTGATGAATGACACAGACATAAGGGTTAGGGGTAGCACGCCGGGAGATACAATTGCACCCAAACGGGTTCACGTTCTACAAACATAAACAATACCTCCCTTCATCATCTTCATCAACAGAAATTATCCCGATCTATCCCCATCATTTAATGTCCGACTGCCCGAGTCTATTCTTTTGCTCGGCTGTTTTACTGTTTAATCCATTTCTGACGCCTGGATTCTAGAGTACAACCAGCAACACAGTATTGGACCAAGTGGCTCTACCTTCGACTTCCAGCTTCCACTAACTGTGGTTGCTGAACGCCGGTGGGCGCTGGGATACATAACCTATTGAGACCATTCAAACGACTTTCTTCGCTGCTCACTTAGACTCTGGCCGCCGCCCCAGTGGTCAACAACATGACCGCGCTCAACACCTTGCCGGCCGAACTTCTCCTGGACATTGGAGAACGTCTCGATCGCAGAGACTTAGCCTCTCTGATCCGTGTCTCCAGATCTTGTCACGCTGTCTTGACTGACAAATTATACAATTTCAAAGGCAAGGAAGAGGCTGTGCGCTGGGCCGCCGATAATGGTAGCTGTTTGGTCATGAAAACCGCGCTATCGCGATCCCTCGATGACGATGAAAAGTACCAACTCGTCAGCATGCCCATCCTTCGTGCGCTTGTGCCGCCAGATCGCCGCTGGCTGCTTATGGCTACTCCGCTTGCTCGCGCATCGTACCGCGGTCATCTTGATGTTGTCACATATCTCTTGGACGTTGGAGCACGCCAGGACATATCGTCGTACCGGCTCTGCAACTGCATTGACGTGCAAAGCATCTTCGAGGGCTTCGAGGGCCAAGATTTTCCCAATGTCCCGACATGGTATCCTCTTCACTACGCAATATGCACGTAAGTCTCGAGCCCTTGCCTTTTTGGCATGCTCCTCGTTTTGCCTGTTCTGAACAATGGTCCAAAACAGTAAGAATGAAGAGGTCGCTCTGCTCCTTATCGACCGGGGTGCGCCCTTGGTGGTGTGTGACGGTGGTCGTCATATTACAGCACTCCAAAGTGCCGCTGCGAACGGCTGTCTAAAAGTCGTACAGCGTCTCGCGAAACGATACCGTGAGCTGAACCATGGTCCTCTGTTAACCCCCGCGCATGAGGCAGACGTAGGTCGTCCGCCAGACCCCAGGGCAACCGATGGTCGTCTCAACACTGCGATGCACTACCTCGCGCTGTGCCCGCGTCGTGAATATGTTCGCGAAATATGTCTCTGTCTGATGGACCTTGGGGTTCCGCTAGATACTCCATGGGGTAGTATGACCATGTCGCCCCTTCTCATGGCGTGCGCATTGGGTAATTTTACGGTAGCTACCGAATTCGTGCAATTCGGAGCAAACCTTCAACGTCGAGACCCGACAGAGCAGGAACGTCAGCAACATCTCCAAGAAGACGTATTACCGGAACACCGACAAACAAACGCCCCATACGTGTACACAGCCCTGGGAGCCAAGTATAAACAAGCTAAGCAGGCGGGCGTTGTGTGGCGGCCAGGCGGGAAGGCACGCTGGGAAATCGAACGGCAGAACTTCATCAGAGTATTCATCCAGCACAATGGCAAGGTTAACGAACCCGTGAGTCTGGCTGGTGACACCGCTTTGGCAAGAGCAGCCGAAAGAGGGTTCGCGGCTGAGATCCGAATACTTCTCTCGGAGGGAGGCGCTGTTGTTGACAAGCCAGATGCGTTTGGAATGACACCGTTGTGCAAGGCTGCGCTACACGGTGGGTTGGCCGCCGTTGAAGTATGTTTACATCACCATTATATCTCAGTGCTCCGCTTCCTAATGAGCATGTATTAACTTGGTTCGTAGGCGCTTCTGGAAGCCGGGGCGGACCCAAACCTTCCCAGTCGAATCGGTCAAATCACCGCCCTGGAAATGATCAGTGGCATGATTGCGCTGCCAGAGATCGAGCAGATCATTATATTGCTACTACGGTACGGTACACGTGTGGGAAGATTATCACCTCGATCTCCCCATCAATATGGACGAACTCACTTAATCGGTTTGATGAGGCGAGTTCTCGAGCGTAACAACCATTCAGATTACTGGGCCGTGTCGACAATTCTCGAAAACAGTACTGAAGCAAATATATCGCGTGGCTGTTGGCAATACGCGGCCGAGGTAGCCCTTCGTCTCGATAAGAATGGGGACTCCAAGAAGCCAGGACACAGACCAATGTGCTTACTCCTAGGTACCTTTGGTTCCAACGTTGGCTATGCCTTTGATGATTCCAGACTCTGCTCGATTGTCAAGCAGCTCATCAAAACAGGCCACCCGGAGAACATGGCGTGTCTTTTCTACCTCGGAGGAGGGAATATAGAACTTCGACTGCAGGACTATTTCCCCAGCGTGGTTAGGACACTCAGCGGCGTCTTCACTCGAGAAGCGATGCTGGCCTTGGCCTTGACTCATAGTAAAAAATCAGCGTTGCCTTTGGTCTCTCAATTGCTCGCTGACAACGATATCGACGTTACTGGGAGACTTCACTGTCTCAGCACCAAACCGACGCTACTTCATCTCGCTTGTAGCAACGGCGACTGGGGATCCGCAGGCCTCCTTATCACCAGAGGTTGTTCCGCGAACGCTGTCAATGGGTGTCTTCTAACGCCCTTGGCGGAGGCTGCAGCAGGTGGTTACAGGAAGCTGGTCGAAGCTCTGATGGATTGTACATCGGCCGATCCACACCAGTCATTCCGGAATCCTTCAAACGAAACCAGTTTATTGCAAGACCAATTAGCAGCCCAAGGCGACTTTCTTCGCCCGCCTCCCGGAACCAAGCTCTCCCAATTTGTTGTCCGTGAGCTTATTAAGCTTCAGGGTGCACCTTTAGGGTTTGCCGATACCGATACCAGCAATCAACACTCAACGGACCCATCCCTTCCCAAAAAGGGGGCTCGGAACCGTTTCACGCCACATCTCTTTGGCTTCTCTGCCCTTGAAGCTGTAAGTTGCTTAATTTGCAGGTAGTCCTCACCGTCCCGGCCACTAACATCCTGTACACTTAGGCCTGCCACGAGGGACACAACGATGTCGTAAGAGCGATTCTCAAGCGTCACCCCCTTGGGCAGCCCCATTTCCAAGTCCAAAGGGGCTTCATGCCCGTAAAGCCGTCCTCCAGTCTCCTAACCGATGCCGCCATGAACGGACACTGGGAGACGATGCACATCCTGCTCACCCACGGAGCGGACCCCAACCAGGGCATCCTCCGCGGCTGTCTCGACCTGACACCCTTCCACATCTGCGCGGAGGCGCTTGTACACACAGTCCGGTTATACAACGTCGAGGCCGAGGCGCTCGCTACCGAGGCGCCCATACCCCCCGGCTCCGAGGCTCCGCCGCCGTTCCCACCCGATATGCATCCCCAATTACTGCCGTTCGTCAAAAGGATTCAGAGGATCGTTGGTATTATTAAGCACCTGAGGTCCACAGGGGCAAAGGAGGAATCAGACAATTCTTTCTTCAGAATCGTACATAAGTTGGAGGGTGAACCGTTCCCGCAGAATACGATGGACATGTTGAGGAGGTTGATGAACAGGGAGGAACCGGGGTACATGGGAGGAAGGTTCATGGAGAGACATGAGGTGGTGGTGACGAGGAAGTTTACGCTGGATCCGGAGGGCAAGAAGATCGTCCTGGTCGCTCAGGAAAACGGCGACTCGAAGAATGAGGGTAAGGGTCACCCGAAGAAGAAGTAATCATGGCATTGATGGGCGCAGTTGGTGTTTGGTTTGTGTTGCAAAACACTTCGGATAGTTTTTTCTGGTTACTTTCTCTGGATCAGCGATTTGGTGAAGGGGTGTCTTGGGAACAGCGATTGATTAACACAAATACCTAATAGCGATTTGACAACAACAACAACAACAACAACAACCACCATTACTCTGCCAGGTTAGCTTGGTCGTAATGATATTGAGAAAGGGGCCCAAAGACTCCAATACTGAGCCCTGACCCTTGCCCGTGCAGTTCAACTTGATGAATTGAGACAATGGGCTCTTTAAAGCGAAACCCGAAATCATCTTGCATCACCGTTACTTCGTGGCTCTATGAAACGGATGCTTCTCGCCCAATCATTCTATAGTTGATCTAAGCTTGACGGACATTCAAGACGTGGACGCTCCTAAGCACCTAGCAACAGGGATCCAAAACGAAGTGGGTCTTCGTGCCAAGGTTGGGACTGACCGAGAAACTTGGGCTCTACGCTGCTCTCATCCGATCTTCAGTTTCTCTCATCAATAACTCTTTGTTTAACTTTTACCACATTTTCTTTCCCTCCAATTCACACATCCAGTCAAGAAAGACTCCAACGAAGATGCCACCGGACGATAAATCACCTCCCCCCACCCCCGGCCTCGCCCCAAGCACCTGGGGCAGCACCCACGGAAGAGGACATGGAACCCCCCGACCAAGTCCCAGCCCCGATACCCGCCCCCGCCGCACCTCAATCATAGCCCAACTCCAAACGCGGCGTTCCTCGGGGGTCCTGGGTTTTGCAGGCAAATCCCTCGCCATCTGCCTTCTCCTCGGTTTTTTTTCGACTGGCGCGTATGGGGGGATGATTACCGGTTTCACTAACGGCTTTTTTGCTGCTCTTACCAAAATCAAGACCGACCCTTCGATCACCGTGGGGTATGAGGCAAAGCAGGTGTTTACGGGGGTGAAGGCGGTTGACAAGGTTTTGGTTACGTTGGTTACGCTTTTTGCTGCTTGGTTGGATGCTGGGGGCCCGGTGGAGGGAACAACGTGGGAGGGGCCGTGGGAGGGGCCGTGGCTGGAGGGCTTGGTAAAGGGAAGGGGGGGGATGAAGGGGGGAAGAACGTGGGAGGTGGATGTGCCGCTTTGGATGGCTATGGTGCAGTTTGCGGGTGCTTGGGGGTTGGTGAGTGTGGAGGGGGGGAGGAGGGGGAATCAGGGGAGGGTGGTTGGTTGGTGAGTTGTTTTTACATTTGCTGGTTTGGTGGCTGCTGGTGATGGGGTTTTGGATGGGTTGTGTTGAAAGGGGAAGAAATGAAGAAGCGTGGATAGTGATGGCTGACGGTTCTTACAGGACTGGGTTTTGGGGTATGGGCATGCAATTATTGTCATACACCATCGCTGGCCCGATTTACTTCATCATCTACTTGTTTACATCGCCCGTAGCAAGTGGCAGCGATGTCGACGCGCTGGCCGTCAACGAAGGGGAGATGGCCGTGCTGCCGGTGTGCATCACAATGGCCTTTCTTGTTCCGGCATTCATGATGGGATTACCAAGCCCTCAGATCCTCACGCAAGATGAGCACCAGAACTGGATGGCTACCTGGCAGGTGTTTCCCATTCTGCAGGCTAACTTGATGTTCTTCCTCAAGAGCTTGTTTGGTTCTTCCGGCGCTGGTTCGGAGGGGAGCAGCAACAGAGTTACTGGAGGGGGGAAACCGGCCGGTGCAAGCCCGGTTTACAAGTTTACCATGACCCTCTGCGTGGTGGCTCAGTTGGGCTTTCTGGCCATTGCGCTGACGCCGCCCACTGTTTTGCCAGCAAGCTTGGCTGCTTCATATCCGTGGCTTTCGGCGATGTTGAGGGAGGTGAGCATTGGTTCGGCTATCCCTAGGGCGCTGTGGGATCCGCCGTCCATCGATACGGCGAGCCTGGGGCATATCCGGATGGTATGGTTGGCGCCGTTGGTGAAGCACTTTCTTCAGTGGGATGTTTACTGTGGTAACTTTGCGCTGCTCACTTGGGCTGCGTACCAATATTGGGGTGCTGGAGTCGGTGGTGGAAAGCGATTCGGCAAGGCGTTGGGCTGGTTCATGCTTGGTGGCCCGGTTGCGACAGCGGCGTATCTTTTGTGGGAGAGAGATGAGGCGGTTGTCGAAAGAGAGGATGATCGGGGGAGGAGGAGAAGTCGGTAAACAGTGTTCGCGAAGAGTTTGACGGGCTTAGGAGGCACGCAGTTTCCCGACAATGCGCCTCCTTACCGGCAGTTGAGGTTTCACGAGACGGGAGTTTGACCAGTGACCCAACCCAGCGGGTCGTTGGCGACAAGGAAAGATAAGGTTAGAATGGTTGAGACCGGGGAAATCGAACTCGGGACGGAAACAAATGATAAACTCCGAAATGTGGGGCTCCGAGCTTGTGGGGCATTGGCGCAGGTTTCCGTATCCACCACCACAGCCCCACCACGGAAGGGGCGCTGGAGCCACCGAAAAGGGACAAGGATCCGAAGCAGGATTCTGGATTCAATGTCCACGCCTCTGTTCCTTCCCTTCGTCATCTTTCTCAATTTCCGTCTGTTCCGGCAGAAACTCAGCACCTTCCGTCGCAAATATCAGTCGCTCGCTTCTTGCCGAATCGTCGCTTGTTTCGATCCAGCACTTGCTTTCTTTCAATGCATTCAGTCTGACCTCGCCCGCTACTAGACCCTTGGACTGAGCACTTCCATCCGGGGCCGCTCTCCAAGAGATTTTCTCGGGCTCTTCCCTGGGCCCGCACAGCTCCACAGAAAAAGCCGGGAAGCTGACGACCATCGCCGTAACGATCAATGATAGCAGCCAAACCGCCGATGATACACCGTAGCTGAGCCCCCAGTAATGACCTGATCGTCCCGCCAATCCATCGAGTCGATAACATGACCGTGACTTCTACACGTACTGCGTAGAGATATTCAACAATTGCGCTGGCGCAAACCTAATCACCACCATTTCCATATCCCGACAAGCGACGCCATGAAATTCAGACCCTTTGGACAAGCACCATCATGAGGAGCTTTACCAGGAGCACGGCCGACGAGGGAGGCGCCAGTGTCGACAATGCTTCGTTGGAAAAGGGCATCAACACATTCAGTAAAGCCGGCATCTTGGCCCCTTTGCGCAAAACCGGGACGTCGGCGACAACGGTGACCAGGTTCATCAAGGCCTCTACACAACAGCTATATCGGAAATACGTCCTCGAACTCATCTTCCAAGAAAAGGAACTGCCACCTTCAAAAGACGGCCGACATATCCCATTACGACTCCATCATGACAAACCCCTGATCGACGAACGGCGAGGGAGCGCATATATACCAAACACGATTCGGACATCCCGCTACACCGTCTACGATTTCCTCCCGAAGCAGTTATTCTTCCAGTTCTCGCGCCTGGCCAACTTCTACTTCCTTTGCGTCGGTGTTCCTCAAACTATTCCGGGCGTCAGTACAACCGGAAACTTCACAACCATCGTTCCCTTGTTGTTCTTTGTCCTTCTTACTGTTGTCAAGGAGGGGTACGATGACTGGAAACGCCATCGACTCGATAAGGTGGAAAATGCAAGAAGCGCGACCGTTCTCCGACCAACAGGCCACGTTGACAACGGACAAGACTGGCGGACCGGGTTTGGATTACGAAAAGCAAAAGAGAAGGATACATTGGCGGTGGAAGAGGTCATCCCAGACTCGGAATATCAATGGCACGCCACCCAATGGAAGAATTTAAAGGTCGGCGATGTTATCAAGCTCTCCCGCGATGAGGATGTTCCCGCAGATGTCGTGCTGCTGTACGCCGACGGCGAAAATGGTATGGCCTACATCGAAACAATGGCCCTAGACGGAGAGACGAATCTCAAGAACAAGCAGGTATCCAAGGCTCTGCAGCGTTGCAACACCATACAAGGCATTGCCAACTGCCAGGCCGAGTTCGTGGTGGAGGATCCCAATCCGGATCTCTATCGGTTTGACGGAAGAGTAACCGTGGACGGTGAAACGTTGCCGTTGACTTTGAATGAAGTGGTGTACAGAGGTTGCACGCTACGCAACACAACATGCGCCATCGGCATGGTCATCAATACGGGAGAAGAGTGCAAACTCCGACGAAACGCCAACCGACACCCCAAGGCAAAGAAGCCGGCCATGGAGAAGATCGCCAACAAGATTGTCATCAGCCTTGTTGTTGTGGTTATCTCCCTTTCCGTCGGTTGCTCGATGGGCTATTTGATCTGGAAAGATGCATATGAGCACAAGGCGTGGTATTTGAAGCATCTGGGAGTAGAGTTCGAAGATATCATCATTGGCTTTTTCATCCAGTTTAACAATATCATCCCGTTGGCACTATACGTTAGCTTGGAGATTGTCAAACTCGGACAGATGTGGATGCTCAATTCCGACCTGGAGATGTACGACAAGGTGTCCGATACGCCGGCCAAGTGCAACACCAATACCATTCTTGAGAACCTGGGGCAGATCGGTTACGTATTTTCGGATAAGACTGGAACTTTGACCGAAAACGTCATGAAGTTCCGAAAGATGAGCATTGCCGGAACAACATGGTTGCACGAGATGGATATTCTGAAGGAGCAGGAAGAACAGGGCCTCACTCAGACGAAAACGAAGGAGAAAGAGACCAAAATTATGTTGGAACCGACCCCTGAATACGACAACGCGTTAACAAAGACAACGACCGTTGTGTCAGTCCGTTCGCCGAACCCGCGCCGGTCATCCTCACAATGGCGGTCGACTGGTCGACCTGACCATGTTCAACCAGAGGTCACGACTGAGGACCTACTTGAGTACATAAGGCTGCGCCCAAATGCTCCTTTCTCGAGGAGGGCAGTTCAGTACATTCTTGCGATGGCCCTCTGCCACACCTGCTTGCCAGAAATTAGAGACGGGGAAATTGAGTTCCAGGCCGCTTCACCTGATGAGCTTGCTCTTGTCAAAGCTGCTCAAGAGCTTGGGTTTCTCGTGGTTCAACGGTCCTCCCAGTCCGTCACGCTCCGTATATCGCGCGGTGACGGCACTGAGTTGGAGCGCACCTACCAAATCCTCGACGTGATAGAGTTCAGCAGCAAGCGAAAGCGCATGTCCATTATTGTGCGATGTCCCGATGAAAGGATATGGTTGATAACCAAGGGTGCCGACTCCGTCATTCTTCCACGGCTTAGGATGGCACAACTGGCGATACAAAAGGCTAACGAAGTCCGCAAGAGCTTGGAGGTTGAGCATGAAATGCAACGCAGGAGTGAGGCTCGAGAACCACGTAACAGTTTTGGCGGCCGGCCCAGCCTTACGATCCGCCGCAGCATCAATCTTGCCAGACAGAACAGCGTTGCTGGACCTAGCAAGCGCCCAATCACCAATCGCAGTAAGTCGTTTGAGGTGGGCAGAATGTCTCTGTCTGTACCAGAAGATCGCCTCAGGCCCCATATTACCGTCCGCACAGCATCCTATGATGTGCCTTATGAAGACGCCGTAGTGGCCTCAGTGCCAGACAAGTTCGCATTCCTTGACGATCCTTCCGTGTGCGATGAGGGTGCTATCTTCACTCGATGCTTCAAACACATTGATGATTTTGCAACCGAGGGCCTTCGAACACTTCTATTCGCCCAACGGTTCTTGTCCGAGTCTGAGTATAACACATGGAAGAAGCTATACCACGACGCAGAGACGAGTCTGGTCGATCGTCAAGAGCGCATCGAAGCGGCCGGTGAAGTAGTTGAGCAGACCCTGGACCTCATCGGTGCCACGGCGATTGAAGACAAACTTCAGAAGGGTGTCCCAGAGACAATCGAGCGTCTCCGACGAGCCAACATCAAGATCTGGATGCTCACTGGCGACAAGCGCGAAACGGCCATCAACATCGCCCACGCGGCTCGGATTTGCCGTCCTACCTCCGATATCTACATCCTCGACGCCGCCAAAGGAAACCTTGAAGGTCAGATTATGGACATTGTCGACGAGATGAACATCCGGGCCGAAACTATGGCTACTGCGATTCCCAACCACACCGTGGTAGTCATCGACGGTCATACCCTTGCGGCTCTCGATGAGCCGGGCGCCCACGGAAATGCCAAAGAACTCCTCTACGGCCTCATCCCGACGATTGACTCGGTAATCTGCTGCCGCGCCTCCCCTGCTCAGAAAGCCTTGCTCGTCACCGCCATCCGCAACCACTCCCATCAACCGATCACCACCCAAAAGAAAAGCTTCCTCTCCTACCTCGTCACTCCTAAACGAACACCACCCCTCACTCTCGCCATAGGTGACGGTGCTAATGATCTAGCCATGCTTTCAGCCGCCCACGTCGGCGTAGGCATCTCGGGCCGGGAAGGTCTACAAGCCGCGCGCGTAGCCGACTACGCCGTCGCACAGTTCCGCTTCCTCTCCCGCCTACTGTTGGTACACGGGAGATGGAATTACGCTCGCACCGCCAAGTTCATTGTTGCCACGTTCTGGAAGGAGATGTTCTTCTATCTGCCTACCGAGTTGTACCAGCGCTACACCGGATACACGGGCACCAGTCTTTACGAATCATGGAGTCTGACGGTGCTGAATACCCTCTTTACCAGTTTGTGCGTGATTGTTCCTGGTGTGTGGGAACAGGATTTGAGCGCGGAGACGTTGATGGCCGTGCCGGAGCTGTATGTCTGGGGCCAGAGGGACGGCGGATTGAATGTGCGGAAATATCTGGGTTGGATGGTGGCGGCTGTTGCGCAAGGTGTGGTTGTCTGGTGGGTGTGTTGGGGACTCTACGGTGGGATTGCGGTGAAGGATAATGGGTTGTTTGCTGTGGGCAATTTGGTCTTTACGGTGGCCATTGTCTGGACTAACTTGAAGTTGCTGTACGTTCTTTCCCCTCCCTCCTTTCACCCTTTTCTTTGAAACGCAAGACTAACCCGTTAACCAACAACAGCATCATCGACACCCACCACAAGACCGGCGTAATCCTCGGCGCCTTCGGCATCACCTTCGCAGGCTGGTGGGTCTGGCAAATCTTCCTTGCCGGCGCCTACGCCCCGGGTGTTTGGCCCTACGCAGTCCGCGGTGGCTTCTTCTCCTCGTTTGGCCCCGATCCAGCCTGGTGGGTCGCTCTTTTCGCCGCCGTCGGCCTCCTCACCTCTGTCGAGCTCGGCTACAAATCAATCAAGCGGAACTTAATCATCTCCGGTCTATGGAGGCTGGGATGGAGGAAATGGATGCAGTGCGAAACATGGAAGGGACTCATCGCACTTGGGAGAGAAGGAGCCGCGAGGGGAGCAGGGCCCATGTGGGCTTGGGATGAAGCAGGTGGTGAGGGCAGGAACGTGGAGGAGTGGGATGTGGAACTTTGGCAGGCTCTAGAGAGGGAGCAGACCGTTAGGGAGACGTTGAAGGGGATGAGTAGGGTTGGGCATGAGGGTGATGGGCCTGAGCTTGAGGAGACGTTGGAGGAAGAGGAGGATAGGGAGAAGAACAGGGTTGAGGAGAGCCCGACGACGACAGACTGCGAGAGACAGGAAGAGCCGGTGGTAGTGGAGAGTGCAGAGACCTCGAAGTAGGGTTTCGTGGTTAGGCGCTCTCTTCGTTTCTGGATCGTGAAAGGCGGTGAGGGGGAAACAGTTTCGTTTTTGGAATTCTTCTCTTGGATACATACGCATCGAGATACCCTTTCGTACATACACAGCAATATTTCTTTATCTCATGGATCGTGTTTATAAATCACCATCTCCCTTCAACATCTTGAGCATTGACGGCGAGGTTACTCCTGGCATCCACTTGCCAATCTCCCTTCATGGCATGTATTGGACGCAACACGGATACGCTGTGGTAAGAACCAACAAGATGACGATGACGAAAAGCAAGCACCGCTAGCGCAGGTACAGACACCCAACCCAACGAGGAAGAAAGGGATGGATGCTCACTGCCAACCAACTAAATCCACGCCAGGCTTTCTTCCACCCCGGCAGATTGTCAGCCAGGTTGTGTTGTCAAGCAAGAAACCGATCGTAACGTACATTTGCTCATTTGACGAATGCAGAGTCCTTCATAGTCAATTCCTGGTATTGTTAGACCATACCTACGATCCTACATCGAGATACCCAGGTAAGGATGTAGCAGAGGCACTGTACTGTACTTGCTTTACCTACCATTGAGTGCCAACCAGGCTAACCAGCAGCACATCATCCAACGTCCACGCCAACACGAACACCATCACCAGTCACGCTGATGCCAGGCACCAGGAACCAGGAACCAAGCAAGGCACAAGGCAGTCGTCTTGGTTGCCAGTTTCCACGTGCACCGCACCGCACCAACGGTCCTCTTTCAAAGGTTCCTACCAGTCTTGGTTGCAGCCGCGGGTACTACCGTATAATGTTCAGGAATCCGTTTTCGGGATCTGGTAGGATCTTCTAGATGGACCTACAACTTTTACTATATCTTGAAAAGGTTTTTTTTTTTTTTTTTTTTTTTTTTTTTTTGGGATTATACGGTACGTAGGAAGTGGGAACCGTAGTGCTTTGTGTGCTTGAGCGCTTAGGAATGGGACTGCGACTGGGACTGGGACAGTGACTGCGACTGAAACCGGGGACGGAGATAGTCGTCCTTGAACCGGAGTTTTTATTCTCTTCCACCTTAGGGACAAACGGACGATGTGCGTCAGGCTGGGGTCGGTTAGTGAGCCTGTCAGTCAGCCCGACCCGGGACTGAGAAGGACGAAGGGTGAAGACAGAAGAATCAAATCAGATTATTTGAGGTGAAATCACGATGTTGACTTGGGGTTTACGGTTGACTGTTTACTTGGCAGGCGGCCGCTGAATACTACATCATAGTAGAAGGCGAGTGAAAGGAGCAGGAAAGGTTGAGCCATGGAAGCTTTCTTCACGGTCTGTCTGGTTGCGTGTGTGCTCATGTTTTGGTTTTGGTTCTGGCTGTTGGTTCGGTTACTTTGTTAGTGGATGTAACTCAATGTTGTCTTTGATAAAGGACGTTCCTTCATGAAGAAATGGGGCGGAATTGGCGATGACTCTCATCGTTGAAGCAGGAGTGGAAGGTTGCGTGGGTGAGAGTCGTCGGGTGTTGGACAAATTGCCGGCTTCAGGGGAGTCATGGACGTATGCTTATAAGCAAATGTTATCCGTTCACTTGCAACAACAATCGGACCTTATCCGTTCAATCGGGTATGGTGTAGCGGTAACATCGTTGACTCTCACTCCTTAGTAGTGACTGCTCTCTCAACAGCCCCGGGTTCGACTCCCGGTATCCGAGTCTCAAACATCATTTTTTTTTTCTCTTATTCTTTTTCCTTTTTTGATGTTATTTCGGCTTTCGTGTTGTTTCTGTGATGTTTTTTTGTTGAGTTCGTTGAGTAAAGTGAAGTTAGAAGTCTCAGGGGAGGACATCTGCCATTCTCACTTTCCTGTGACAACAACACCAACAAAGACGAGACTAAAAAATTTTTCATGACTTCTTGCAGCAACCGTTTTGAAGACTTCTCCAGTTTCAAACGTCCAGAACCTCAAAACAACAACTGTAACCAACACCCTACCATTGCCCCTTCTCGGCATGTCTTGGCTGGGTGAGATTCCGAAACAGGAAACCCCTTCGCTTCAACCCTGGAAAAGTTCAAAGTTGCATCGCGACAGCGCGTGGTTGGCAGGGTTGGCTATGGCCAGAGAGTGGTAAGGCAGAGGGAGAAACTGACAGAGATCTCTGGGCGTTTGCTTGTTTCTCTGCTGGGTGACTGAGTGAGCCCGATGGAGTTTTTACCACCCTTCCGTTGACATGGTCTTCATTACTCCATCTCCTAGGCATTCACGGCACTGGCGGAGTGGCCACAAAGTGCATCCATTTATCGTACAATCTGTACATCGTATTCGCCAAGTCTGTCGGGATCGCGGTAGCATGGTTCCTCTTGGCGAAGGCTTTGTTCCTACGTCCGCCCCAATTCGTATGGAGGTTTGTATGCAAGGTTCCTCGGTAGCGGGAAGCGAGTATTGTAATGATTCAGTGAGCTTGTGTTCCGGTTATGTCTCAAGCTTGTCTTTTTCTTGCTGTAATGTGTCTGTAGGTGAAAGATTAGGTACGGTTTCGTATTCAGTGGAATCCGTATCCGGAACCCCCTAGGTAGACAGCAAAATTACACTGAGGCATGGTGCTTAATTTTCCCCTTTATGCTGTTGGTTCCTAGTTGGCTATGCCCCGAAGGCTTGAATGGTGCTACGAGGTTGTATCGAGCATGGGGCCGAAGCATTCTTTTCGGCGTACTGTTACGGGCAAGTAGGGGGCACGTTGTGGTGGAAGATCGTGTTCAACTGGTGGGTGCCATCTGGCTACATGAACCGACATGGGTTGATGAATGAGATCTATGTAACGTACTTTGAGCTGTCAAACTTTGGAGTGGTGTGGTCAAGCTGCCGAACCTTGTGAGCACAACGGATGCATCGAGGTCCAAGAGGGTCAGGTTGAAAGAGAGCTGTAGATTTTTCATGATAGCGGTAGATTTTTCATGATAGCGGCGAGTGTGCTCTCGGATCAATTCTAGAAGGCTTGGGAGTATGTTCCTGGTGACCTGGTCATTCTCGTGAAAGATTTTCAAAGCTGTTGCCAGCGAGCAGTAGGTGACGGCCGGCACCTTGAAGCTTGTTGAGGGTCAAGGCCCGCCCACGGCTCTGGCGAGATGTCGAGCACCCCACTAGCGCATGGCTCTCAAACGACCCAGATGTTCCAGATCATCGGACGACAACAGGGAGAAACATGAGGGCTAATTGACGGCTCTGATTGGGCGGCTAATGAGAGCACTTTCACCAGGCGCGTCGCGATGGTAATGTCTTCCAATCGCGACCTCATCCATCCCTTTAACGGTGAAAATTGACCATTTTATGCCAAGCCTGGAGGTGGCCAATCGGTTGGCCTCATTTTATCCACCTTTACACCTGTGCCCATGCAGATACCTTGATTTTACCAGCGTTTGCAGCACTTTTGTCACTTCAGGGAATGGTGTGAGCTTCTGTGGAGAAATCAGGGGTGAAATCGACCAATATATTTTCAAGGACTCGCTGGCTAGCGTTACTTGGCTGCATCAACAAGTCGCTAAGTACTGCAAGTCTCTCTAGGCTTGGCATAAAATGGTCAATTTTCACCGTTAAAGGGATACACTACAGGAGATGCCTGATGGTTAATCAAAGTCCGGTATCAAAGATTGCCCGGGCCGAAAGAAAACATAGATTTGGGAAATGTGACGGGAACACGAGTTTGTTGTGTTGGCATGGTGAAAAGTCAATCGCACCCTCGTCGGCATCGTGTCTGACGCCGTGCTGGATACCTTGAGGCGCAGCCCCGCTGCGTAGGGCTAGAAGGGCCTCTAACTTCACAGTGTAACGCCCACTGGTACTTGGACGGATCCCAGCAGCTCCTCGAAGCTGATGCCTGCGGTCGGCGGGGTTGGTGAAGGAAAACCGATACGCAAAAGAGCAATAAGGTTGACGGTTTGGATTCCTTTGGAAGTAAATGACTCGTAGGAGCTTCCAATGAACAACAGAGAAGAAGGAGAAAGGAAATGATGAGCACCTCACTCAGCACTTGTCCATGCGCCGCGGCGCGGATTATCCGGACGCTGGTTGGTTGTGTTATTCCAATCAAGCATTCTGCGTGCTGCAGCCACAAAGCCAAATTGACGGTTGGAGGTGTCAAATGGAAGTGCATGCATCTGCGCGTTGAGGTTGACGGCGGAGCTTGCCAGACCAGCTCGAAGCAAGCGGCAGCAGCGAGAGACGGCCCGGGACCTCACTTCCACTTTGTCGCTGAGCGGTCTAGAACGACGACATGAATTCAACATTGAACCCTTTGGACCCTTTGCAGATCAGATGAACAAACTGACGAAATGCCGAAGACAGACAATGTCAAAAGACAATCAATGACGGTTACAGTCGTGAGGATCAGATGCGCCGTGTCGATATGGCGAGTGGCACGCCATAAAGCTTCTTTTATTGATTTCAGGCACAACGCGGCACAGCATCGACGAGACAGAGGGTAGTAGCTCTTGCTAAGCTTCAAGCTAGCCGCTGTTAAGAAGCTGAGTGTGATCCACGCCTAAAACCCGCCCAACTTCTTATCTCACGCTAGTAGATATAGCAGCCAACGCTATTGATTGCTATCGGTAAAGTACCTACGTCAAGAAGTCCCCCCGAGTCTCGAGCGCTTCGGTTCATCCTGCCAAGATCCCATCTCATCCATCCTCCCATCTCCGGAACTCCCTGGTCTCACTCCCTCGTTTCTCCTCCCTTGGCTTCGTTTGTTTCGACCGCGGCGACCATTGTTACACATCGTGACTTCCTGAGTGGGAAAGTCTGTGGGCTCCATCGGGCAGACACGAGAAAATGTCAAGCTTGAATCTCGCGCTCGCGAGGTCAGCACTACCAAACACCTCTCAGATCCACAACACCTCCAGGCTCACCACGCCCAGTTCAACACCACGTTCCCGCTTCGCACAATTTCATTCCTTCCGCCTATGTCACTCTGCGGCCGCTCTCCCGTGCCCTCTCAATGGCACCCCGGCCAGTCCCGTTGTGTCAGCAACTGTCAACGCACTAGCTGCTGCGGCCATTGCTCCATGGGACGGTATCATGGCCGGGCTCAGCCGGGGTTTTTCTCCCATGCACGGTGCTAGGCATCTGCGTTGGTGATGGACTGGATGGCCCTCTTTTCCTTACTTTTTCACCTTCTTTTTTTCTTTCCCTTAGCCGCTTTTTCTTACCGGGGCGCACTGTACGTGACATAACATACATCATCACGACCGCCACAGTCATCACTAGCCTGTCTAGCCAAAATGAGGTGACAACGGGTCAAGGTTGATCGGGCAAAACCATCGTGAGGTTTCCCGTCCCCGGTCCCCATGAACTCGGCCTTCCCTCCTGCTTCCTAATATATCCTGCCGTTTCCTTGTGTCCCTTTGTTTGGACCCCTTCGACCTCTCTTCGAGTGAACGTTACCCAACCCTCCCTTCACCCTCCCCCCATAGCATCACATACCGCCTCCGTGCTACGACCCGGACGCCGTCTTTAGCCTGTCGGTCCCCAGCATCACAGGTCCTCCGATACCTGACGGCTCAACAACTCCCGACTTGTTCGGTCACACAGCAATATCAACTACAAGTGTTACCGGTATTCATCCGGACTATTGGATCGTGTTCTCCTCACCTGGACCGCGACCCATCCCTTGTCTGGTGCCTGACTGTCGCCTTTGTCTCCAACTCTTTGTTGACGCATCACCCGGGACATCAAAGAGACGGCACGACTTCGATTTCGGGAGGCCATTTATATCCCCTAGTCCCCGAGTTGAACGGCTGGGCATTGGCGCCAATACATATTCCGACGATACTGTACCAGTAGCAACTCAAATCACTTCCATCACTCTCATTCTCCAAACCTCAAGATGATTATTCCATCGTTGAAGGCCCTCTTGATGGGTGAGTGTTTCCATACCCCCCAATTCTGCCACAAGCTCTCAAGCTAACAGTCTGCTTTCAGCCTTGTCCACCCCCTTGGTCAACCAGGGCGTAACGACCGACAACTTGGGCACTGGCGGCAAGGCCGTTGCTGCCCTCAGCAACGGGGTTGCCCTTCGCATCATGCCCCTTGGCGCCTCCATCACATATGGCCAGGCTTCGACCGACGGCAACGGTTACCGTAACGAACTGCGCAGTGCCATCGTCAAGCTCGGCAACCCAGTGAACATGGTTGGTTCGCGTCAGCACGGCAGCATGAAGGACAACGAAGTCGAGGGCTGGCCAGGCTACAGGATCCACGAGGTCCACGCGAAAGCCCGCACCGCCGTGCCCGCGTACAAGCCCAACGTGGTCCTCATCAACGCCGGCACCAACGACGCAACAGGGAACGTCAACATTTCGACAGCGGGCGACAGGATGGGCGCCATGATCGACGAAGTCTTTGCCGCCAGTCCGCGCGCCGTGGTTATCCTCAGCACGCTCATCATTAACACGTTACCGGTCAATGAGGAGCGCGTGGTGATCATCAACGACCAGTTCAGGGGGTTGGCGCAGCGGATGAGGGACGCGGGCAAGCGGGTGATCCTGGTGGACATGCACGACGCGACCAAGGGCCCGATCCCCGCCGACATGTTCGATACCACCCACCCTACCGATGTCGGGTATCGCAAGATGGCCAACATCTGGTACCAGGGCATCGTGGAGGCCAGCAACCTCAAGTGGCTTCAGGCGCCAGAGCCTGTCGGCGGAGTGCCGGATAGCGGGGTGGCTATGTCGACGGAGGTGAAGAAGAAGATTGGGAAGCGGGTGGAGGTGTTTGAGGCGTGACACCCTCACCGTGGGGGAAAGGAAAAGGAAACAAAAAGGAAGAAAACCAAGATTTGGATAGGCGGGTTGCATGGTTAGCGGAGCCTGGTGTTACGGAGCGATTCCTTCGCGATTCTTCTTTGTTCATCTTTATGATTTTTGACGTTATACCACTTTTTGTGTTTCACAACGGAGAGTATAAAATGGAGGCTGTTTGGTTTGAGATAATGGCGTTCCTGGGTTCTGGATGACTGGTTGAATGAGTTTCTGAATGAGTTAAATTGGGCGTTACAGATGACAAGGAAGAGAGCGTATGGATGGAAGACTACAACCTTGTGTCCATATGAAAGTGCAATGACAACATACATGTTTGGGCAATCCATCGCCTTTTCCGTCCTCGGAAGCGTTCCATGAAGTTATAGATGGCTCAAGCGCCGTATAACCTTTACAGGTCTCAACTTGTCGGCCGGCCCGTCGTCTCAAAGATTATCGAAGGTCCTGATACCAACCAAATTCTTGCCTGGGGAACTGCTCGGTCGTCCCTGCCTCCCGCTCCGAGCCCTCTTGTATGCCCTCCGACTGCCAGTCTGAGGAAAGAGCGCCCCGACGATGTAGCGTCGAGTACCACGTAATTAGGGGCAATCGCAACGCTGGACTGGCGGGAGGGTGTGATGTGAGTCTAGGGAACGGGCCCAGGTAAATCCATTGGTGCGTATCGTCTAACGCGCCTCAGCTCGAGTACTTTTTTTTTTCCCCGCCCTTCGTTACCGGCTTATGGTAAACATCGCATTGGAGGCCACTTGTGTTTGGAATTTCAAGTGCGATAATCGTCCTGATCCTTTCGCATGGCAAAGGCTGTCCAGTGTATCTATTGTAGGGCTGGTGTAAATCCGTGATCCGTGATCCGTTCCGGTGCAAAAGTTGTAGACAGTTAGAACAATGCATGCAGTCGCGGTTCTGGTGTGGATCATAGACGACCGAACGACCAAAGAATTTGAAGAAAAGAAGAAGCCGAAAAAGTCGCTCAGCTCAACTTTAAGATCTACCAACAGACCAAAAGACCAAGAGAAGTTTAAGCTTTTACAAGACATGTGGCCATGTGCGTCACTTTGCAGCGATTGGTTGGGTCGGGCTTGAAAATGTGCACGTAGGAATCGGAATAGAAAGCTTGGTATCTTGGTATCTTGGCTTATATCGGTATCTTGCAAAAAGCTTCGCTCCGGCATCCGGCATCCGATATCCGATCCTGTCCTACCAAGGCTATCTACATATATACCGACAGTGTGGTTGTCCGACTGACCCGGCTACATATGTCACAGCCGTCTTGGCCGTTTATTGTGTTTTGACTGACTGACCGACCGTTTATGTGCCAGGTTTAAGTCGATGGAACAAACCATTATTATCAAGGAAAGAAATGTAAAATAGTAGATCAACCACTGGGTAAGCTACAATAATCCTCAATGTGAGCCCTCAGGTGGTATATGTACTGGCCATGTGTATCTGTCAAGTTACACGATCTTGAGCAAAGACCCGTTCCAATGTTGACATTTGACTACCGGCTTTGCCTACATGTTAGTTGAATTCGACTGCCTTCTTCTAGAAGAAGCAAAATTAAGCCCTACTAAGGCGAAGCACTCAACCGTAACGTTGCCATACGAAAGCGCCTACACACTCGAATACGCTAGGTACACTATGACTGTGAAACATATCACAACAAGGCCTATCCAAGACTTCTTTCCATTTTCGTACTTCACCGATCATGGAGATCACGGAAGCTTCTCATCCTCCTTCTAGCAGTAAGTCTCGTGTAGCTCTTCTTCTTCTCCACCTTAACCCACCCTAACTGGTCAGACACTGGACTCTGAGTGGTACACAGAACCCCATTTTGTGCTCCCGGATCAAAGTGGGGGACTTGAAACCATGTACAAAGATGGGGGTTAAGGCATCTAGGACATGTGCATCTAGAAGCACGCTGCGCTGGAGGACGTGATACAAGAAAGAATGGTGACACGAACAAGAAACAACGTGAATCAGAAAAGCGTGTGGGCTGCTCACCCAGGGTACAAGGTATCAAACCAGGCAGACAGCCCAACTTCCGTTATCAAGGAACATAACAAAGTTCCCGTCATGTCTTGCAAATGCCAATTTGAAGAAAACAAGCGAACTCACATCAAACCCTCATTCACAGCACCAAGCCTAATACAGAAGGGCCATTCCTCGATTCCCATATCACGGAACGTATAACAACTACCGGTCCATAAGTCCTGATGTCGCCGCGCAGCGCGCACCGAGAAAGAATAAAAAGAAAAGAGAAGGTTCATGAACGAAACATCGTCAAAAAAAAGAATATTGAATCATAGCATAAACGGTTTTGGACGAGCTGGGAATCGAACCCAGGACCTTTCGCATACAGGTGAGTATGCTAAGCGAACGCTCTACCAACTGAGCCACACGCCCGAAAAGTGATGGACATAGGGATGATGGGTTGAGCTTATGAGGAGCATGAAGATGGAAAGGGTCAAATCGAAAAAAAAAAAACAAAAAAAAAAAAAAAAAGGGCAGTGATTATAAAGAGGTAGATAGTTCAATTCCTTCGTCTCCTAGTATGCTGAAACGAGGTTATCATGATCGTGATATAAATGCCAAAAAAAGGTACTAGGTCAATAACCTGACCCTACTGTGTAAAAGACGTCTATCCTCCTAATCCTAATCCTAACGCCGACCGCTCGTTATGAGATAAAAGCAAAATGATTCTGTAAAAGAGAGAAAAAAAGTCCGACGCCTTGGCTCCGCTTTTCCATGCAACGCTCCTCCCCGGAAATTTTAGATGAAAATGATGATGAATGTTCTCAAAGGAACCTTGAAAGCAAGTGAGAGTGCTTAGAGAAAAGTCGTGACGGAAGTCGTTATGCCGAGAGAATCATCAAGATGTCGAGCAATGACGTCGGTGTCGAGGAAAGTAGTATTGCCGAAAGCAATTGCCGAAAAAAACTTGACGATCCAGCCGAGAGCAGTTGATGAAGGCTTCTCCTGAAATTAATAGGAGTCGCTAACAACCGACTCGGTCGCCTCGGACATATCCAAATCGAGGGTGTCCTCACTCGAGAAACTAGCTTGACTAGAGGTGTCGAAACAAACTGTTAGCTGAGCCATCCATAACCAAGATAGGACACCACACCAGACCAGACAAAGATACTGGTGAGATACAAGTAACAAAAAAGAACTTACGACAACTGACTCCATCCCTTCTTGGAAGTCGCCCTCGCAATCGCCTCCTCAGCAGCAACAACATGCGGCAACCACGGCTCGGCGCCCGCCTCCCAAACCCTCCAGGCCGCCTCCTGGACTTTAGCCGAATCGGTCAAGTCGTCCACAGCGGGGTCGTTGCGGAAGTACAGGAAGATGCGGCCGAATTGGTCGTAAATAGCCTGTAGCGTCGGCTTCTCGCACTTGCATTCGACGTTCTTGACGAGGATCGAGAGGACGCTGTGCACCTCCGAGCACGTGTTGCAGACCCAGTTGCAAGGGAACGAGTGTGGAATCACCTCCTTGCCGCGCGAGTCCAGCTGGGGGCAGTCGGTGCAGTAGCCGTGGGTGCATTCTGCCTTGACGCACTGCTGGTCGTGAGATGAGCCTTCTTCGTTGCATCTGCAGCAGGCTCGGGAACGCGCGGTGAAGAAGCTGGTGGGTTTGATATGGCTAGCCGGCATTGGGGAAGCCTCGACGACGGTGGGCTTTTCCATTGTTTGCGACATGATGGTTTGGCTTGGGCGATGATGTATGATAGATTCACTTGTGGGCGAGTTTGGTGGTCTGCGCAGCAAAGGGGACGATGTCGTGTTTTGAGAAAGGTGGAAGAAGAGCAGGGGAGTTGGCAGGTCCGGAAGAAGTAACTGAGCCGATGTTCTTTGCCGTGGCGACCGTTGAAGGGTTTGTTTGACGACTTGGAGGTGAAGGGTGTCTGCCGATAAGGTGTGTGATGTTGAGGTTGGATAAGCTTCCGAAGGGGGGTGGTCAACAAGGTTCTTGGTTGCCAAGGGATAGTAATGCGTGGGGTATCAAGGTCGCAATGGTCGCTGTTGAGAGCTTTATCCAAGGACGGCAAGTGAGACGGGCGAGAGAGATGTAACAGGAAACAACTTTGAGCAACGTCGACGAGCCATGACGGAGGAGGGGCGACATTTTGTTTTCAGAGATTTTATATCATGGATGGAGTCGAGCAATTGGCCGAGGCAGATCCGGCCAGACGAGTGCTGTTGTCGCCGAGATCCAAGATTGGAGGCGCCCCAGTTGCCTAGTACACTAGAGGAGCTGCATCCACCGAGGTGCGTAAGTTCCACCTGTTAGTGCCGCGATCCCGCTGTGATGCTATCCTGATCCCAGAAGCTTAGATGCGATTTGGCGATACAGAGTCGCCCTGAAACGACCCTTTGCATCTTCCACCACATCGTAATCTTCTGTTGAGGAAGTCTGCAATGTAGTCACCTGAGGATCAAACACTGGTTCCCCGGTTTGGGCAAGGGCGCCACGAGTTTGTATTCCCAACCCTTGAACCTCTCATGCCTCTCACTTCAACAGCCATCATCAGTGGCAGACTAGCTGGCAGTATGCCTATGCGGACTTCCCCTTTCGTGGTCCGGGCGTGATGGGTATGGTCAGCCCTGAAGATGGATGATTTCCAAACAGATGACATCTTTGAAGTATCGACCCGGGCTGCATCGATCCGACTGCAGCCATTAGCTCACGATCTGGGAACAGAGATATGGACTGTTACATACCCCTTTTGCCGATAGTATTTTCATCAGAGGCGCATAATAGCGGCACTTGCCATGATGGTGCCCTCTCAGCCTTTCTTCCACACTTGAAAAGTGTCCGATGAAGTGTCCGAATCCGGAGTCACCCGGTGGTTCATTGTGAGCAAAAGGACACAACTTCGAGATAACAATGAACACACAAAGACCAGGCATAGTGAACCGAGAAAGTACTGTACATGTACATCTGTTGAAGACACCCTAACTTTGAACCAAACTTGTGTCATGATCGGCGCTCCCCAGAAGAGGAGAGAGACAAAGGCCGAACTCCAGCTTCGGACGATCCCCACTTGATGGGCCTAAGTATTCCGGGGCCGTGACGGGATGTGTGCATCAGCAAAACTCCGAATGCATGCAAGCGAGACAACTCCATCGGAGATTCACACTTTCAGCCTTGACCAAAACGGGTTGAACGTATGCGTATGCATCGTAGATAGAAGAATGACGAGAAAACAGACGGGTCGTGACTACCCTACCGCAGGCACGCCCAAGGACTGACTGGTGTTCTACATACGCTAGTGTAGTGGCGGACATGATGTCGATATTGCCACTGGTCGTTATCGCTGTGATTATCGCTGGAATAGAAGAACCGAACAGATGTTTGACGGCAATTCGTCGAACCGACGTTTGCTCGGTTGATTGCTTCGAGTGGAGAGGAGATTTGGCAGAAAGTTGTTGGGAATCTTGGCTTGACGTTTGCGCAGATGTTTGTTGAGGAAATGGACGGGAACAAGAAAAGATTGCAAAGCATGTGAGGGGAAAAGTTGCCCAGGCCCTGCTCCACTATTCATGCTTAAATCTTCGCTAATGATAGGCGGCGACGACAGCTTCAGGGCTGCCCGACAGAACCCCACACAGCGAAGCGAACCATCTCCGCAGCTGCCTTTAATATCCCCACAGTCCGTTGACACATGCCATCGTGGAGTGCGGGGACAGGTGGAAAGTGTCAACGTCAACCTTCATTCACAGTTGCATTTTCATGCATCCGACATCTGAGTCCGCTGGTCCGTTCGGAGACAATTCAGATATGTAAACAGATGTTTCTCCGTCGCCGAACCTCTCCAGATTTTAAGGTCAACCGGGCGCGCACCATCCTTCGGATGATGGCTCAACGGGATGAACGACACTCCTGACTTCTTGGCGCTCGTCTCAACCCAAGAAGGTCACGGTCTCGAGATGATCGAGGCGCAACCCCTTAAGACGCGCGCCAGAGTCCCGGCGTAGCAGTGTATTAAGTTTATCTCAACCACCTCCCTGGATCTGTGACAGTCAAGATCTAGACCGGCACAACTTGTTACATTCTTTTCCAGGATAGGGATTACCGTTTGGGCGAGTAGCGCGAAACACGGGAGAACAATAGGTGTGGAAGCCCACCAAGCTTGACGCCTTCGATAGCTACATAGGTAAGTTTTGGGACTACATATAACAGAAGACAAAAGACCCAAAAGCCAAGATGGACGGGGCTTTGATGATACACCACCAGCCAGTCGGCAAACCATCTCCAACCTCTTCACAGGAGAAACACAAGCAATAATCGAACTCCCCAGGCACCATGTCGTTTCACACTCGACGATCAGGGAGAAGGATAGCTACCTACCCTCAGTTCCTCTCAGTGCCTTTCGTGTGATATAAGACAGACGATCATCACTTTTCCCGACGATCTCTTGATATCCATTCTCCTCTCGTCTTCCATCCTTCGGCACGTCCGCTTCCGAATTCATCCCACTATCCCACGCCTCGCTGAGCTGTGCTCGCATATTTTTCCATTCGCCGGGTCCGGCTACCCTCTTTCCCATCTGCCGACTTATTACTCCACTACCCCTACTAGAAGAACATTCCACAACCACATCCATACAAAATGCACACACCCCATCTCCTCCTCACCTCCCTCCTCACCGCGGTCCTCACCGTGACCGCTCTCCCTCTCCCTCTCCCCTTGAACATCAACTTGGGCGCCTATTCCCCTGCGATGGTAGTCGGTGACGGTGCGATTTCCTTCGAGGAGGGTAAAGAGGGAGCGGGAGCAGGAGCGAGAGAAGGGGTAAAGGCGGAAAATTTGATACAAACGCTCCAAGAAGGTGGAGGAGGTTCGGCTTCGAAGGGGATTACGAGTGAGGTAAGTGTTTTTTTGACTACGCTTGTGATATACTATGTGGTTATTGTTTGGGTGCGGTTCTTACGAGTTTGTTGTAGTGATCACCTGTAGGACGATAACGTTGAATCACACGAAGAACGAGATATCAGAATAGCATTGCAGGAAGGGTTGGGATAACGGGGCATGGAATAATGTGAGCGGGAACTCACTACGCATCATCATCAATCATTTTGGATATGCATACAATCAGCAACGGTACACTGTTACGAAATGATCCTTGAACACTCATCGGTCCACCGCTCGAACGCACAGCAAGCCCCAGAGAACCCAATAACCGAAACGGTGAATTTGAACTTGTGTTCACGAGTCTAGCTATGCTCGAGATATGCTCGTCTACTTATTACCTAACATAATACCTGTATGTGGGGGGTTTAAGATAAGAATCATAAGATAACACCGCTCGCTTGCTCCAAATGAATCCTTCCGTCGTCATGCATGAGACCAAAAACCACCAACCAATTAGTACTCCTCATCATCATCCACTTCGTCGTCATCCGCAAAAGGGTTGATATCCTCCTCTCCACCCTCATCGTAATCATCATATCCACGCTCGTCCTCGTTGTTATACTCTTCCTCGAGTTCCTCTTCCGGTGCCTCTTCAACATCTTCCTCCACCGCTTCCTCAGCAGCGGGAGTAGTGCCAACAGCCGCAGCGGCTGCGCCACTACCGGAACTCTCGCCCTCATTGCGGTGTTCCTCAGCGGCATCGCCAGCCTCACTAGCCACCGCGCTATCCGCCTCATTACTTCCCGGCCCCTTCTCATTGAAATCCAAGTCGAAAATCTGGCCAAGCTTGGAGTAATCGAGCTTGGTACTGATGCCGCGGTTGCGCATCATGTTGACGGCCGCCTCCTCGGCCGTCTCGGGCACGCCGCCGTGGTCCTCGACCCGGTTCTTCTTGTTCTTGCGCTTGTTCGAGTTGGGGCCCTTGTTCTTCTCGGCCAGCTTCGCGTCAAACACCCTCTGTTGCTTGGACCGGAGGAAGTCCACGTGAATATTGACCCAGATCTGCTCCTTCATCTTGGCCTCGGCCTCGCCTAGGCGGCAGTATTTGACTTCAGGATCGTCGGCGAACTCGTGCTCGTGCACGATGGGGTCGTCCAGAGCTTTGTCGGGGACGTACTGGGGGCGCGTGTACTGGATCGGGAACGACGGGTTGAGGCGGTCTGTGACCGGTTCATCCTGGAGTTCTTCGCGAGCACCAGCGTCCTCCATGACGGTGTCAGTCTCATTGGTTGTGTTGGGCTGCTCGGTGCTGGTAGGGACAGGAGTGGGGTTGACAGTAGGGCCGGAGGTAGAAGCAGGAGCAGAGGCGGGTGCAGGGGCAGAGGAAGCAGAGGCAGAATTGGCGGCTTGTTGCTTCGCCTTTTGAGTTCGCTCCAGTTTTTTCTTCCGAGCATCTGCCAGCTTCTTCTGCGTCTCAACACGCTTGTCCGTCGCAACCTTTTCGGCCTGAGCGGCATTGAGGAACTCGGGATCGTGAAGATGGCCCTCCATTTCTTTCTCCAAAAGAGCCTCATCCGTTTGCCATTCCTGGGTGATGGGCATCGTGATTTTCCTGAGCTTCTTCTCCCTCTTCTTCTTGTCGTCCTTTTTTCCGGCTGTTTCGCCATTGCTGGTTGAGGCTCCAGAAGCGGCAATGTCGACACCTTGGGCCTTGGCGAAGGCGACCTCGCTGCTGGGATCGACCTCATCCTCTTCATCGGTCGAATCCGAATCGGAATCCGAATCGTCGTCTTCATCCTCATCCTCCTCATCTAGTTCACCATACTCCTCGACCAATGTCTTCAGCTGTTGCTCTTCGCCAGCAACTGCAGTAACAATGAGAGCCTCAGCCTCAACATCAGGATCGCTGTCTCCTTCTTGCCGGCGAACTGGAGGGACAACGAAGCCATCTTTGTCGATAGTCTGGGGCGCGGCCGAGGATCCACCGTTAGTCCGGATCTTCTTGGTCCCCTTCTTCTTGCCGTCTCCAGCCTCCTTTCTCTTCCTCTTCTTGGGGCGGGTGTGCTTGGCCTTCCACTCGTCTGTTTGCTTGTAGACAAAGGGAGGATCGTGCGCTGGACCCGCTTCCAAGGGATCCTTGTCGTGGAAGTCTTGTACAGTCATCTGGGCAGCAGGCACGCTCGCGAACTCATCCATACGCTCCTGAATGGTGGCCATTGTGACTTTGACAATGTAGACAACCTCTCTGACAGTACGGCGATAGTTGTGAGCTCTAGCAGCCATGATGAGAGCCGCACCGCAGATACCAGCAGGCCTACGACCGTGGGTAATGTTGTCGTGTTGCATGCGCTTCGCGATACGGACAGCGGACAAGGCTACTTTGTTGGTATCGTGCAAGAACTCAAGCTTGGAAGCAAAACGGAAAATGAGATCCTCGATGACGATAGGCCGCGGACCTGTGAGAAATTCGGGAAACCGGTTGAGGAAGTCCTTGTAGCCACGACCAAGAGCGAAAACGTCCGCATGAAGGAGATCAGCCAAGTCTATGAGCATGATCTTGTGGTTATTTTCTGCCCTGCAAGCGGCGTACAAGCAGATGGCGGCCACATTTTGCTTACGGCGACCCTGAACGAAGTTGGCGTGAGAGCAGGCTTTGTAGTAGCGGAAGGCAATGTCGCTGATGCTCTGTCCGATTCTGAGCTGGTAGGAGTACTGTTGCATAAGAGCCTTGACCTCGCGAAGACTACGTTCACGGGCCTCAGAAGCACCACCGCCAGCGACACGGCGGAATGCTAGACCACCAACGCCGCGAATACCGCCTTGATCAAAGGCGACATGGGTACCGTGAACGACGGCGGCACCTGATGAAGATTCACCGAAAGTGATTTCGGAGACAATGTTGCTGTCATCAGCGACCATGCCGCAAGTCTGGCAGGTTCCATCGACGACATTGGGCTTTGGACATTTCGGGTTGGCGCACTTGGGTCGGTTAGGCTTAGGCGGTGCTGGTGTAGGTGTGATGGTGTTGCTGGCTCCTCCGTTAGACGCTATAGAAGCCTCCCTGACCCGGCGCTCGCGGCTCTCTTCACGCTCCATGATGCGGCGCACCGCATTGGGCCGCTTGGGCTTGGGCTTTGACGACATGACTGCTGCTTTGCTGGTTTACTGTTGCTGTTTGCCCTGTCCGTTGCCGTCTTTCTGTGATGCTGTCTATCTCACAAAAAGTGTATTCAAGCAGGGCCACCGATGCCTGGAAAGAGAGAATAGGAAAATGTGTGCAATGGAAAAGCTGATGGTTGATGGGAGGGTGTGATATTGGCCAGTATTGTTCTGGTGAAAAGTGCTGAGCGTGGGTTGAAAGCGACGCGTTGCTGAATCCCAAGTGAATTGTAGTGGGGCACTGGTCTACAGCCGTCACCCACCTGGAAAGCTTTCAAGGAGGGGGACGACCCAGGAGAGCAGCAATTGAAAGTTTTGATAAAAAGGCGAGGTTGTTGATGTTGACATATATCGGGCCCCTTAAAGGAGTATCCAGGGGTGATGAAAGGGGTGTAAGACGATTGGTGAGAAGATGGACTAGTTCCTGGCGCCGGGTGGTGATACTGGTGACGGAGAAAGTTGCGAGGTCGAAATGGAGTGCGCGGTTTGAAAAAGTTGTGTCCTGATGGTCGAGCGGGGTGAGACGCAGACTCAAAACTTGCAAATGCACAGACTGCAAAGGGGGTCGTGCCCAGTGGGTCCCGCGAGCGAAAGGCCGTCGGTTCGATTTGAGCTCTGGTTCAATTTTTTTTCCATTCACTTTTCCATTTACTGTACTGTCATCCGATCTTTGCTCTTCCCTTCACTCTTGCCTCACTTGCTGGTTCATTTATCACATTAATATGTCAGCCTTCCTGTGAATTGGGTTCAAGAAGTGGGAACCTGCAAGATGATCGCTGCAGTTTTATGCCATACGCCGTGGTCTTCTTGCCCCCTCGCTCGTGATGAGTTTCTCTGTCCATTAGGAATGGGAAGCTAGTATAGTCCACGGCGAGGACAGGTGCATCAAAGATTGATCCGAGGAAGGCAATTGCTGTGAATTACAGCTCATGTCCAGTAACTTCCCGATCGCGAGAACTCCGGCCCGGCTGGATACGAAAGAGCGTTGCGCACAATCGTAACCGCAAATGGACATTGGCAGATAGGCGATAAGAGCGTATCGACACGGTCCGTCTCGGCCGAATACTGCTTCTCCCTCACTCTTAGGATAACCGGGCCGCTGTACCTTCTTCTTACCTATCCATTTCGTGCTCGAACGCCGTCTAGACAGAAATACGAAAAATACTGCGGAAGCCAAGCAAGACACATATACCAATAACAACGGATTGCCATGCACGGAGTAGCTGAGTCTGACCCAAAGCGAACTCGCGAAGCCCCTCACTGTAACCCAGTCAAGCCAACGTTACTCCTATCAACCTCGTACGCCATCATTGTCGGTTGATCTCCGGCTTCTGGTGACGGATCAAAGCATCGTGTCCCCGATCTCCTCACACATTGTCGGTTCATCTCCGGCTTCTGTTGCTGATCAAAGCATCGTGTCCCCCATCTCCCGAGAACATCTTGCGTAATTGAAACTGTGAAGCTGGCATCAAAATAAGTTGAGTCACCTCTGCTGGTACCTTTTTTGCCGGTATAAAAGATTACATACACCTCGACCAGAGAAGATCATACGGTGGTAAACACAAATCTCACAACACCAAAACCATTCACTTACTTGAACATAACCACCTCCCGGCTCCCATCATCTCACCATACAATCAAACAATGTCCACCAACACTACCGACATCTTCACCATCCGCGCCGCACCCGGCACCGACATCTGGCGTAAACCACCCACAACCAATATCTACAATGGTATAGCCTCTCACCCCCCACTCCCATCCCTTTCTTAATTCCATACAAGCTTCACTAACCCCCCCTAAAAAAAGCCCCAACCGCCACACCCCCCTTCACCCGCTCCCACGGCCCTCTAGCCTCCTTCCTCTCCGCCCGTGCCTCCTTCTCCTTTCCCTGGCGCGAGCGGTACGACCAAGCGGGCATTTTACTCGCCTTCCGGCCCCGTCGCCCTTCCTCCTCAACTTCCCCAGACACAGACACAAATTCCGCGAGTATCCCGCCCAAATGGATCAAAACAGGCATCGAATTTTACCAATCCCAGCCTCAACTGAGCACCGTCGCCACGGATACTTGGGCTGATTGGAGTGTCACTCCTCTTTCTTCCCCCCAAGGAGCGGAGACAGAGCAGTGGACGACTATATTGGTGGAAAAATCCGGGGATGAGCATGGAAAGAGTATTTGGGTTTATCGGATTGTTTTGGACGAGAAGACGGGAGAAGAAAAGAGCAGGACGGCGTTGAGGGAGATTTGTTGGGTTTATGGGCTGGAGAACCCGGGAGTGGAGGAGTGGGATTTGGAGGTGGTGGCTATGGCGGCGAGGCCGGAGAAGGAGGTTAAGGATGGGGCGGAGAAGGAGTTGGTGGTGAAGGTTAGGGGGTGGGAGGTTAAGTGGGTTAAGGAGTAGGACGGTTGAGGTTGATCCAAAGCGGATGTCACTGTCACTTCTAGTTTGACGAACAGGGACAGGATAATGTGTGGGAGGTGGTTAAGGTTTTTCCATTACATAGTCCTCCAAGCGAGGAGAGGGCCTACTAGCTAGCTAACGCAGCTATGGAATTGAGAATTACCGTTGTTCTCCCCTAGCTGTGTTTGTTATCATCATAAGAGTCATTCCAATACATCATCATGAAGGTGTCTTGGCCAGTCTGCTAATCAAAGCGACCGGCCTGCGAATGAGTGAGTGAGTGACCCCTTGCTCGTACAGCTAACAAGCCTCTCCCATGTAAGATCAAATTACCCAAGCCAGACAGCCATGCAGGCCGTCATTTCGAAACGCTGTTTGATCACCCAACCAGGGAGTTCATCCATAGGGTTATGTATGCCATCGTCCGTCCGAGCGATAGACAAAAGGAAAAAAGAAGGATTGAGTTGCAAGCGCCGTATACGCATGTCGGAGAAAAAAAAACAAGTTAATGCCTCCCCGATGTGGTATCAGTCTGAGTTGCGTTTGTTGTCTGTCGTTGTAAGCCAGTGTTGTTTGGGACACAGGGGAATGACCAAAGCATCCTCCCTCAAAGGTCGTCATTCAATATCGATCCCGAACTCCCGTCAGTTGAAAAGCAACGCGTGAAAGAAAATAAAGGCAAAAATTATGGTTGGGTATCGTGAGATGGTGAAAGTAAATCGTCCAGAACAGCAACGTGACTAGTGAAGAAAACCCGAAAACCTAATCGTACACCATGCGTAGGGCCATCCTTCTAGATAGTCTTGGGCGTCCGCGTCGCATTGCTCGCGTCAATGACGTCGTCGAGGTGGTTACACATGGCAACGAACAGGTCAAAGAAGAGTTTCCCACTACCTTGTCCATACACGTTGCTGCTGCCGCACTTTTCCATTTCGGCCTGCATGGTGCCGCTGCGCTTGAAGGTCTTGCGGCACCGGATGATGAGTGCCAGATAATGGGCGCGCAGGCGACTGTCGGAGTCGGGCGTGCGCGCGTAGCAATACTGCGCGCTGCGAAGGATGGTGCCGACGTCGATACCGGTCTGCAACCCTTGCTTCCGCAGCGCCAGCCTCTTGAGTTCCTCCAGCCCGTAACGCTCTGCGGCGCAGTAGACCACCGTGTCGCGGAGCAAGTACTGGTTGAGGCTGGAGAGAAACATGGTCGGCTCGACAGACGGAGAGGGGACCTGACCTGCGCGGCCACCTCCGAGTTGTGGTGAGTTGTTGCCTGTCGGGGGTGTGAGGGGTGCGGCGCGACTGGCGGGGATAGAGAGAGAGTCCTCGAGCTCCCAAGAGTCCTGCTGCTGGTTGTGTAGCAGACGAGGGTAGTAGTCGCCCTTGTAGAGGTATTCGAGGATGGCGCTAAAGACCTCCGGCTCTTCATCCTCGAGCAAGATCCTCTTGGATTGTGCATTGGGATAGTCGCCGCGTAGCATTCTTTCGAAGAGAGGAGCCTGGCACAGGATATCCTCATGCGCAGCAAACAATCGCCCTTCGCCGCCCACGGTGATGGTGATGATGGGGGAGGGGGTAATGGCGAGTGGCTTCTCGGCTGGCTTTGCTTGCGTTGACTGTTGTTGTGTGCGCGAAGAGTTCTCGCCCGTGAGCGACTGCTTGAGGTTCGACAGCTTCTGGAGATCCCGTTTCGATTTCTTCGTGAGTCTTGCAGACTTGTCCACCCGATGTTGCGAATCCGTACTGGTCGATATTTGGGCAGGCTCCCTCTGGGAGCTGCCCGCATCGCGGGATCGGAACGAGCGCTTGAACATGGTGGCGGTCTTGGGGAAGATGAATCGGAGAATGGTGGCGGTGTTGACGGGATATCCAGGAGAAAGCTTAGTTCCAAGAGAGCGACGAAAACAGATGAAGGACCGGAGAAAAGAAAAAAAGAGGGAGGGAAGGAGGGAGGAAAGCACAAAAGAAGGATTGACAGGGCCCGGGCGGTGCTATCTCTACCGGCGGGATGAACCTCGAGACAACACCAGCAAACACTTTGCAGCCCTTTGGTTGTGTGTTGGGGGGGGGGGGGGGGGGGGGGGGGGGGGGGGGAAGGGAGGGGTTGGCGGGATACTTATACCGTTGACAGCCTCACGGCCAATGTGAAGGCGTGATGCCGAATTGATGGGAAGCCAACAAAAAGCAGGGGGACGGCGGTTGTACGTAGATACCCATCCTCCTTGGTTGTATTGGCAGGGGTTATGTTAAACGTCCAACAAGAATTGTCAAACCCAGAACCGTCAGGATCGTGAATCGTTATCCAGAGACAGGGGCCATGTTCTGGAAATCGACCTATCGGCCATTCACCGCGCTCAGACGACGTGCGGTTGGTTGCACTGACTGCATGTTGCAGCCTGCCTTGATGCATGCTGAGCGTGTGCACGATGGCGCTTCCGGTGATGGTTGCATGCTTCGACTTCTTCCTCCCCCTCTGCGGTATGGCGTAGGTAGTTAGTTTGCTTTGCCTTGCGATGGATTCGTGGGATAGTTCCAGTGGTGAAGACGGATTGAATGAATGCTGAGCTGTCCATCGACGTCAACAGACGAGGGGGCCTCCGTCTGCCCTGGCCTGAGCTTGAATGGTTCATCCAATGACCGAAGAGGGTTGAGTTTTGTCCAATCCCTCGTCGGCACAAGTTATTTGCCTCGCCTGCTTCTGTTATCCAAGATGCTTTCACGACATATCGGAGTTAACGTAGATTTCGGGGCCATATGGAGGCACATCTTCTCTTTACGTCTGCCAACTTCGAAACGTCAATCGATGCTGCTTTGTTGGCATGGAAAACGCGCAGATATCGATCTCACCAATCTTCAGCCGGACAAGGAAGGGGCCGTCATCTTGACCCCGCACAGATCCACGGCGATGGGACGCTAGGGAGACGCGGTGGGGTCTGGTAGTGGGGGCGTGAAACAAAGCTCCGCGGCTCCGCTACGGCTGCGTGGAAGCAGGGGGTCAGGGGGGTGTGGGAGTTCGTCAGTTCCACAGCCAGGGACCCTTCCAATGCTTGGTTTTCGAGTATGCGATGCCTTCTACTTGGAAAGGGTGATGACTCGATCACAGGAGAATTAATGTCAATGTAAGTGAGAGTTTGATGCTTTTCTGCTATATATATGTGGCTTTTAGGTACACGTCTCGGCAGTCGTCGAGTAGAGAGAGGGACGCATCGCCGGCAAAGAGGAGCCTGTTCCAGTAGCGGTTAAAGTGATGATGGAACAAGGTTAATAGGGAATAAGGACGGAAGAATAATGTGAAGATTTGTCATTGTGTGCAAACGTGTTCTGTGGCAAGCCTCCTCTCATCAGAACACGAACCAACCCATCCATCTTACTCTTGATCTCCCTGCTGCGAGCCATCTGGGGTAGTGTCCTGGCTTGGGCTGCCGTATTTCTCTGCCAGCTCTTCACGCAGGCCAATGAGGCCATACATAAAAGCAAAGACTATCAAAGCGATTGCGGTCAGCACGATGCTCTTGTCACCCAGCCGGGGAAGCAGATGTGACTTACAGGCAGGTCCCAGAACCACAAACAAGGCGCAGTATCCAAACATGAGTTCTCTGGACCTCACAAACTCAGGATTCAGCCAGAAGTAAGGAGCACGGCCGATGAAGAGTTTCCCAAAGGCAGCCCAACCAAGGTAGGCACACAACAGGAATACCAAGCCAATGATGTGGGTGTGCACAGGCTATTAGAAATCATCAGTCTTCCTGTCATGATACGAAGACCTGCTCCAGAAACTCGACAACTTACAATCTGGCGTTTGATGCTGTTCAGAAACATGATCTCGAAGAGAGCGAGGAGTGATGTATAACCCCACAGGTTGAGAACACAAAAAGGTTCAAACCATCCGTGGCCAAAGAAATCACCGGCTAGTCTCATTAGTGCGCTTTCGAGAAGAGTGTCTGGTCTCAACGGGAACATACCCTCGAGAATCCCGGCGTCATCTCCGCCCCCACTACCACCGCCACCCCTTTGCCTTTCTCTGGGTAGGTCGCCGTGACCCTTCGGCACAACAAAGGCCCAGAAGATGAAGGTATTCATAAAGACAAATACGTGGGACACTGTGTAATACAAACTGAAGTAGAATCGGTTGCGAGAGGTGATTGTTTGCTCAGGTGGTGACATCTTTCGTAGCAGAGCTGACTCCCAGGTATTATCTTCCTCATCGATATCGGGATAATAGAGGTGCGTATAGCTCCAGCACTAAACAATGGCGTCGAAATCAGCACCAAATCGCAAGTGCCGACCGAGAGAGACAAGGGACATACAAATGTAAACAAGTGGTAGAGCCACAACAGAATGAAGGTAATGGTCGAAAACTGGAAGATAATGCGCAAGGGAGAATCGCCATCCTGTCGCTTGTAGAGTTTGTAGTCAAGAATCATGGGTGCGAGGATGGTGAGGTAGATCAGAATCAGGCCTCTAATGGCGACAAGAGTGGTCTGGTTGATGAAGCCCCATGGTGCGTGGCATACGCGAAGGAAGATTGGCTATGTAAGCTGTCAGTAGGATCCAAGACACTGTGCGCAACGTATGGTCTTTTAACCTACATGGTCCTGGACAACTCCATTTGGCCGCGGGAGATCACGGCCCAGGAGCGAGCTCCGTTCCGTTGCCTCGTTGCCAGTCGACATGTTACCGAGCAAGGGAGAACTGGTCGTCAGGGGTAAAAACCAGAGAATTTTGAAGCACAGGCGAGCAAACAACGCCGACCACTTGTGATAGACGATGAAACAAAAGAAAGATGTTCAGAGGGAACCAGAATAACAGGCAAAGAAATGCGTTCTCTGTCAGTCTCATTGACACTGCCTACACCTTCCATGAATCAAAAGCTATTAACATGGGAGCAGCGACGTAGAAGGCGTCTGATATGGCTCGACTGCCGCCCTTGAATCCATATCCCTAAGATGCATCCTTGACGAAAGCAACCACCAAGCACCCTTATCAGGAAGGGGATAGGAAAGAGTGAGGGGAGCTCGGCAGCAAAAACAGAGAAGGTCATAAGGCCTAGCTTGGGAGAAATCCAATGGTACTTTCTTTCGAGGAAGCGCGGACTACGGAGGAAAGAAGCATTCTGGGTCTCAAACTCCACGGTAGGAAAAGAGTAACAATTTCGGTCTCGCGGTAGGATTTCGACCTCTCTTACTCGAGCACTTGCTTCACTGGGAAGAATGACGATGCCGAAAGAGGTCTGTGATGTATGTCGTGGCTCACTGACCACAGGCGTTTCGTGTGATGTGCGTATGTGGGCGGGTTTGTGATAGTTTGAACCGGTGGCTCAAGTGAAAAGAATCAAATTCAACACTTGAGGAATCAGATACATGAAGTTCGGTGTTTCCGCATTGGGATGCAAATGGGTTGAGAGACGAGAGAGGTTGTTGAGATTAAGGTGGAAGTTGAAGTGTTGCCAAGAGGAAGAGGAACCTCGAAGGCCGCAGGAACCTTGAATGCCTTGTGGGGCCCTTCGAGATGGAACCCAGTGGGTCTCTTCTAGCCGCAACCACCAATCAGAAGTTGCCATTTCGCGGCTTTCTTGTCACCGTGTCCGCTCCCGCTGTCCCTGGCTCTGATGTCAATCGTCAACTACAGAACGGCGCCAGTGCCTGTAGCAACAACACCCGACCCGTATTGAAGGAAGCAACTACTCCGAACTTGCGCAGGAACCTTGACGGCGCCGCGTCAAACCAAACAACAACAGACACCTCGCTTCTGCTCTCCCGCCGTCGCCATGTTGTCCGGCCTCGCAAACCCGCGGCAAGCTGCCGTCCAGCTTATGAACTTTGGCCTGATCCTGTCAACCGCGTTCATGGTGTGTTCTTGCTCTAGCTACCCTCTGCTATGCCGCTTGCCTCTGAAATAGCTTCACGAATTCCATGCTAACAAGCTTCCTTCTCGCAGATGTGGAAAGGTCTTTCGGTCATCACAGATTCGCCGTCCCCGATTGTCGTCGTCCTGTCCGGTAGTATGGAGCCGGCCTTCCAGCGCGGCGACCTCTTGTTCTTGTGGAACCGCAATGTCGTGGCCGAAACCAGCGTTGGAGAGATTGTCGTGTACAATGTGAAGGGCAAGGATATCCCCATCGTGCACAGGATAGTCAGGAAGTTTGGAAAAGGGTTCGTTTTCCCCATTTGCACCCTTGCGCTTTCCCGGACATACGGCTGACCATAGGACTCCCTGCCTCGAAGACCTGAAGCGAAACTGCTCACAAAGGGAGATAACAACGTCTCGGACGACACAGAGCTCTACGCAAGTGGACAGGATTACCTGGTTAGGAAAGATATTATCGGGTATGATGATTCGCCTTCGCTGATTGCGCAAACGTTGCGATTATTTTGCTAACCTAACATTGCCTCAAACAGGAGCGTCTTTGCCTACATCCCTTTTGTTGGCTACGTTACCATTCTTTTGTCCGAGCACCCATGGCTCAAGACTGTCATGCTCGGACTGATGGGCTTAGTGGTGGTTTTGCAGCGCGAATAGCCACGTTTGACTATAGCATAATTCCCTTCTCGAACAGCGATGCTATCTTTGTTTTCCGCCTTATCATATGAACTTGTGACTATTACATGTACTTCTCACCATATTTTACCCGGAGAGGTACCTACGGTGAATATGGAAGACAATGAAAATAGGTGAGCTAACAACCTGTCAAAGTCATTTGTGCTTCCATACTGACCCGTCATATATCTCTTTATGGTCTGCTTTCCATTGTCAATTCCCATTGCTAGGACTCTTTGTCTGTCGAGAAAGCTAGGGCCGGGATCCAAGTGCCTGTCCCAGTGAGCCAACAATGCCAGCAAGGGGCTTAGGCAGCCACGCCGCCTGATTCGCCAGATCCAGACGCCAAGACGCCGCTAAACCGCTATACGATAGGATCGTAAAAGAGACCCTGAAGTTTGCGGCGTTGGAACTTGAGTGTGCGCCAAAGTCAATGGGAGCCTGCGTCTGGCCCTTTGCATTGCAATCTTGAAAATCTCATTCCTCCCTTTTTCTTTCTTTGGCACAGCACCACCGGTTTGTCGATTGTCGCTCGTTCTTCACAACTTCATGTGCACTTTGCGCATATACTTTCGTTTAATCATCGACCTTCTCTCGCCAACACCATTTGTGTCGTCGTCACGCTGATCGCTCTTCTCGCGCTTAATCACCGGTCAATTGAATCGCCACTAATATTTGGATAACGATACCCAAAAATCGGTCGAACAAACGAACAAAATGACAGCAGCCGGACCTTCCAGCAACACGCGGGCTGCACAGGAACGATCCGATAATGATGGAATCACAGCCATGCAAGGAGCGCCACTCCTGCCTCAGGCTCTGCCTCCGCCTCATTCAGTCACTCAGGAAAAGAATGGTGCGGTTTTCCAGCAGCAACAGGCGCCTGTACCGTTTGGATATGGCACTGGCACATATCAACCTTTTCCTCTGCGGATCCCTGGTTCGGAAATTGCCTACAGCAAGAGATGGCACGTTGTGAAACTCGCTTTCCAAACCGCATCTCTTGCGTGCTCTGCCATCATCTTTGGAATTGGCCTGGCACTGGGCACCTATGCCGAGCAATGGGGGGATCCGTGGGAAGGAGACATCGTTTTTGCTGTCGATGCCTCAGCAGTATGTTCTACCCTTATTCGCTATACTCATTCGACCCCATATCTCTGTACATCACCATGTGCTAACTAATGCTCTCTAGGCCGGGCTAGCAATTTTATGGACGGTGGCTGAGTTCCTAGCATTATATGCCTCCAAAGAACGTCGAGGCATTCATCCCGGAGCTCATGTCGGTATTCAGCTGATCATCGTCCTTGTGGCTTCCTTGGGTGTTGGCATTGGTGGCGTCTTCGCCGTCGACTTTACGGAATACTACGATGAAGATGAAACTGCTATGCCTAACCTTCTAAAAGGCCTCATGCGAACCCTATTTGCGTTCTCTATCATCCTTTGGATCATCCACTTTTTCCTCTTCGTTCGCGCCTGTGTCGAGACACACACCGTCAATGCGACAAACAAGGCCCGAAGAATCACCTACGTCCGAGTCCCAGTACCTGTGCCAATGCCGATGGATCAAATACCCCAGAATCTGGTAGCTGGACAGCATCCGATTCCTTCCCAGCAAAACATGATGTATGGCGGTTATTACGCCCCTGTTCCGCAACAACCTTTAGTAATCCCATCGGGCTCTCAACAGCAACCTACTGTACCTCCGCAGGGCGACTATGCGTCAACTTCATGAGACACTTGTCTACCTGCACGCGCCAACTTGACGACTTAAGCGGAGGTTCAACATACCTTTGTGTTCACGGCGCGGCTGACGCCCCCAAGTGGTATAGCCAATATTTAATGAACTGATAGACGGTTATGAAAGCCCAAGGAGACGCTTGAGCGAGGGCATATTTTACCTCTCATGCGAAGGAGTTCTCTCTTGATGGAATATCCATTGTTCGGAGACGTTCAAGACGGCACAGCATCCCTTTAAGAGACGCTGGGACGCGTCGGATGGGCATTGAGGTGCCTAATGAGACGAAAGCATGTGGTCTACTATGGGTCTCGAAGCGCTTAGGGGATTGGATAATGTCTTACATCACAATATAAAATGCAGTAATGTTGCCTTCACAGCACCCGACATGGGTCGTTGGCGGCCCTCAGCCTTCCGTCCAGCCCAACAAGGTTCTCACATGCCCATTCTCAAGGCACGGCCCGTATTCGCATTGTTCAATGGTGGATGCCGAGGTGCCGTAGTTCGTAACTCTTGGACCTAAACTGTCTCTTCAGTCGAGTCTTTCCATACTTACGTTCAAGTCGGCTCCTTTCAACTGTCAGAGTTGTTTTACACGAGGTCGACCAAAACAAGCGAACTGTCTTGCCAGGCATCTTCAGCTTCTCTAGAGAATTTCGCCTCTTTCATTCGTATTTATGTTGGGGCTCGTGGGGCTCACCATCCCCAGCACCTTCCCACGCCGGGGCGTCGATCCCATTCACATGCTGCCTGATAACCACAAATGCCAGTGTACCCATCTCAACGAAATCGCCGAGGGATCGACCAACATCTTCCCCAGACTTGGCAAGGTTTTCTCCCAATCAGCCGTCAACGTCTCTGTCCCCCGCATTGCACATTACCCTCAACGGTTAGTTACCCCTGAAGATGCTGTCCGCCTCCCAACACCTCCCAACGTCATCCCAACCGCTGCTCAAGGCCTGCAATCTCGAGCTGCAAACTTGAAATGGATACACCGCCGACGAGGCCATACCACATGGAGCAATACACCAGGTCGATGTCACCCCCAAAGCCATGTTATCCATGACTGACATGCGTTGCCGGCGTTGCCTGCAGAAAACCATTGCTTTCGCGCCTCCATCCTTCAATCATACCTCCGCGTTGATCCCGTTCCTGATGGCACGATGCTACCATCAAACTGTCTTCCCAGCACGGAAAGATCTGGTCTCCCCCGCAAAATGGAAAGGTCAAGTAGCATTCAGGTTGATCATAGGCGGGGTAAGCCAGAACTCACGATGCCTACTTGGGCATAACGAGAGTCTGCCTCGGCGACGATCTTGTCGTCTTTCAGGCGAGAGGACCAGGTTGCTTGTGGAAGGCGAGTATAACTAGGGACAGGTCCATCTCCAGTTTTCCCCGGAGAAGCTGAGTCCTCGTCGATCTCTTCACTTCACAACATCCTCCCCAGTGTTCCAGTGTTCCAGACCCGACCGGTGTCACCTTCGCCGCTCTCCTCCAAACTCTATCCACACACTATCTTCACCCTATCCAAACACCTTCCCTCAAACTCAACACCTTCAAAATGAAGTTCATCACCCTCCTAGCCCCGGTCGCCATCCTGGCCTCCACCGTCGCCGCCGACGCCGCCTCCATCCAAACCGCCCTCGACACCATCAACCTGTCGACGCTCAAGCTCAAGAACTACGTCGACACGTGGAACGGCAAGCTTTTGACCGTTATCCCCATCGTCAGCGAGAGCACCTCCCTGCTCGCCAACATCAACCGCGGCACCAAGACTGCGGAAGCCTCCGAGGAGCTCGACACCCTCGGCGCCCTGGGCGTTGGCCAAAAGACCTCCACCCTCGCCACCTCGGTCAACCAGACCATCACCGCCATCATCGCCAGCAAGCCCAAGTTCGACAAGCTTTTGTTGAGCCCGACCATCCTGCTCAACCTCAAGCTTGAGAAGAAGGCGACTGAAGAGATGAGCGAGGCTATTGTTTCTAAGATCCCGGAGATGTTCCAGGAATTTGCTAAGAGCTTGACTGTGCCCATCTTTGAGAGCTTTGATGAGGCTATTGAGACTTATAAGCTGTTTTAGGTGGGGACTGGTGGAGGTGGGAGCGTTGGGGTGAAGCAACGGCTGGGATGAAAAGGTCTTTCCATTGGGGATGTTAAATGAGGGAGGCGCGTGACGGTTGCCCTGCTTGGACACAAGGTCTCAAAAGGTCTCAATGTGGAAGGAACACTGAAGGATGGGCTCAATCCGGGGTCCATTTTGGATACCTTGATTCTGTCCAGGAGCCTTGGGACACTGGTTCATCCGTTGGTCGGATCGTTGAATACACAATAACATTCGGGGTACATGCTGCACACAGGTAAATCGTGAATAATATGTCTTGAACTGTCATGCCATCGCTATGGGCTGTCTGTTTTTCTCTCGGAACAGACCTCTCTTTTGAGTGCTTCGGGTAGGGGTATCACACTGTAGAGTGTGGAGGGGTCTAAATCAGAGATAAGTCTGCTTGTGAACCTGGAAATAGTGCGAGCATAAATAACAGCTTATCATTGTCAAAGGAACGACCGGATGGTCATGGTGAGTATTCTGGGAAGCACGAGTGGTCGCTTCAAGTTGGGTTCTGTTTTGTAAGAGAGGTGCCCCCTTCCCCCATCGCTCCTGTTTTCAGGGCAGTCTTCCTCGCCACTTCACCGTTCCTTTAAAATTGTACCTTGACTCGGAAAGAACGATGGAGGTCAAATGAAGGACCAACAAGCGAGTGCCTGCCGCCTAGTCATTTCTTGGACACATCGCGGCAATGCGCCACCAAAGAGGAGCTCGACTTCAAACTGAAGTCCGAGTCACACTTCTCTTCCCTCTCATCTAGTTCCCACTTTCCAGCTTCTAGTGGTCATCTTAGGCCTTCTCGTCGGCGCCTTCTATCCCAAATCGTCAAGCTGCAGCATCAGCAGCGGATTCTCCGGTCCTCGCACATTGGCGAAACCTGGAATGCGGTCACAGATATCCCACCGAAGATGGAAGTGGGCATGGCGGGAGGATGAACCGGCGAGTACAGCATCCGAATCTCTACCCCGCGCATAAACTGCGAGCCTTGCTAATAGAACTCCAAGACTTGAATGCAGCTATCCGACCAGCATCTCGATCAATGACAGGTTCACAACCGCTTCCCGAGCCACATGTTTGTTTCCAGACCTGCAGTAGTTCGTCAGCTCCAGTCTGGACGGCATTTTCCCCTGGGAGAAACGTATCAACGAGGCGTTTCAACCGCTGCATGCATCACAAGTCACAAGCCAACCGCGTCTATTACACACAATAGCATCCCTCTGGAGACACTTCACCGGAAAGCGTAAGGGACACTCTCCCGTCCCGACCCCTCTCGAACATGGACTGGTCATACTTGGTTGGATCTGCCTTATCCAACATTGTTCCATACTCGGTAACGAAGAGACAGGAGAGAAAGATGCCGAACATTTGGCGCGTTGTAAGTACCGGCAGGCATCCCATCAAAGACTACTTTTCCAACCCACAAGCCAAACTCCAAAACAATCAAGATCCACCAACGGCCGCTCTTTAGCTTTACTGGTATGTGTTCATGCTGTGCTATGTGACACCGAGGAGTCTGCCATGTGTCTGTTGCTTCACCCGACATGTATCACCGTTATTGTTAGCCCGATGCAGCAACGATCGGAGGACTAACACAAGTTCAAGGTTTTAGAACTGCAGTGTCTTTATCTGATAGCGAAAGAGAGACGACACTTGTGTACGATTTGATGTTGCGAAGCTTATACCGACCTCCATCAACATCGGTGGAGATATCCAACACTCCTGGATCTGAGAAACAATCACTGACAGGAAAAAAAAACTAGGTATGTATTTGTTTCCACAGGCACTACGACTCTATAAAGACAGCGTTGGATCTCGATGACGTGGCGCATAGCAAAGTCTATGACCGTGGTATTTGGCACCGAGAACCAACTAAAGTGGCTTATCAACACATGCGGACTTTATTCCAGCCAATGTGCGTCCTTCCCTGATCTTCAGGGGCTGAAGGTGTTGTGCCTGGCCCCCAACGGCCTTGAAGCCATATGATTTGCAACTATCCATTTCCAGACCAACACTCTACGCCACACTCGCCGATGTCCGCCACGGTTCTTACCGTATGGCGTGACTCTGAAGGTGAAATCGAATGACACGTCCCGAAGTCTACACTCAGCAGGCCAATGACAGCTCAATGTCCAAGAACAAAATAGCAAGAAACCATGGAACGCAACGCTGTCAGGTAGGTTCGAAAGCAATGTAACTCCTCTACCGCGCACTAGGCCGGAGGGCACTAATACCCGGGTGAATGGGAGGCCGTTTTTAGAATCCAGCATCTGAGTATGTAGCAGTAGGGCTAACGGAGAAGAATCAATAGAAGAAATTTTTGATGGCTTCAAGGCGCACCATTGGATACAGAGACTTCGGGAACTCGTGGTCGATGGATATGCAGCTACAAGGAAAGGACCATGTCTCAGGTTCAACGAGAACGACGAATGATCCTTTAATCATCCAAACGACAACCTCGAAACCCATCACACATATCGAACCTACCGCATACAGTAAACTCAAGCAAACAACAAGCGCGGAGCCGGGCATAGCCGCCCCCTGTCTACTGTCAGTCAGTTGTTGAGACGGAAACCCATGCATGCTCTCCGTTCCGAATGGGATCCCCTGAATTTCCGGGATGGACTATTCTCGTCCTCTTTCTGTCTGGGAACAATGGTACAGTAACTCCCCCATCCCTTCCGGATAGCCTCGTCAGGTGGCCCAATCCTCGGATGGCGTCTCGTCCCGTCGACAAACTTGCAACGTAGTTGCCGCTAGTACCTCCGAACCAGACAACGCCCTATCCTTGCAAACACCTCTGAAGAAAAACGGCAGTCAATATCATGGCCCCTTCTCGTTGTGAAACAGAACAGATTTCTGGAGCTATAAGTAGCAGAGAACATGGTCGCCAGGGCCGGGGAGTGTCCTTTCTTGATCCTGGCATTACTCAAGTCCCATGTCCGAGGCAATAACCCGTTACTCACCCCTTAACAATGCGTCGTTCGGACAGTGACCATCGGCGACCTTGCGATGATATACAAGTAAGTATCAATCTCTTACACAATTTCTTGCTTCGCCCTCCTTTTGCATGGGTTTTGCTTTGAACATAGCCCTGTATCACAGGGGAATCTGCTTGTCAATGTCTGTCAGAAACTTATCGCCGAAGAGTTGTGATAATCGTGACCCAGAGTGGCATGTTTTTTGATATCATGGCCTGATATTTCCGGGATACTCACATATGATCGGCCACCGTCTCCAGATCTACCCGCTGCCACAAAGCCAAGAACACAATCGAACCACTGCCAACAGCTTACACTTCAGTTTCTGGCAGCCTTTGAAGCACGTCAACTAACAACATGACAGCCATCGACCGATCCAAACATACCATACAATCACCCTCGTGACCCATATATCTCTGGCTGTGTTTCTTCAGAATGTCAACATCTCTCTCATTCTGACTTCTCAAATCCCGCGGTTACTCTGCAATCGCAAACAGACAACTACACGGTTTCAACAACCAGCTCTTCGCCAGTACAACACGCCCCGTTCGGATCTCATGGCGCATATGCGGATCACTATATACCACACTCTCTCCGCTCAAGCAGCTTATCGGATAGAACTAGCTCCGTAGGGCTGACACTGTCCGGATCAGCACTCGCTGTCTCCGGCTCGATACCGATTACACCTCAATCAGCTTATCTACTGAGCTCTCCCCCCTCCCCTGTTACAGCTTATTCAACAGATGTCGTCACTACCAGTTCGCTCCCCTCCGATACATGGCCGACTTACAATCAAATACACACTACATGGCTCCCTTATGTGGCCGACGAATTGCAGTACGAAAGCCCAACCACCGCGGGACTACCTTTGCAATCGCTACCCGACATCTTGAAGCCTGTGTTAGGTGGAGATAACAACGAGGACAACAAATACATCGATCAGGAGATAACGGCTACCTATGCAAACGCATATCAGCGAAGCCAGGTGGCATCACCAGGGGTGGCAGGGGCTTCCAAGAAAAAGGAGAAGCTTAGAAAGCGACGACATCGCCTGACGCGGACAGATGATGATGCGACAGTGGCTGGGAGCAGGTTTGCAGACGCAGAGTCAACACAGAGCCCGCCGTCTACCACCATGGAATTCTCAGCCGCTGCTAATCCAGGTTTGACGGCAAGCCGACGGTCCTCCCTTTTATGGGTGCAGGAAGACGTCGCTGGGAGCTTGATGAACCCAAAGGGCGAAGAAAAGGGGCGAAAGGAACATATCATGACTAGCAAGAGAAGAAAGCAGCAACAACCAAGTCAACAGCAAGACAAGAGGATTGACTCACGAAAAGTGGCGAGTAGAAGAACTTCAAATGCGGAGCAAGCATGGAAAGCCGGAGCCTTTGACGGTAACAAAGACTCGATGATGGACTATATTACCACGCTCGATGGCAACAACAGGAGCCGTTCCATGACCAGAGACGACTTGGGCCGAGATACAGCGAGTCCCCAGCAGGAAATCGCCCGCGCCAAGCACAACAAGGTAGAACAAAAGTACCGTAACCGACTGAACGCTCAATTCGAAGAGCTTCTGGACGTCCTTCCTCCCTCAGGGGCCTTTCCCAGTGAAGAGGGATTTGGAGCCGACACCACAGAGCAACCTCAGCCACTGGGAAGAAGTACTGACATGACTGTGTCCGGGGTCCCGGAAAAGGAACGCAGAGTCAGCAAGTCGGAAGTCCTTGATCGCGCCAGATTGTACATCCAGACGCTGGAGAACGAATATGAGAGACTGTCGGCGGAGAGGAAGCAGTTGAGGAAGATGTGGGATGAGTATGGGAATGCGAATAGGGAAGTTCAGTGACGGATGAACGATAGTCAACACAAGTATCCGGGGATGACTCTGAGTGGTGAAGTCAGATAAGGGGGCGAGGAAAGAAAAAAGAAAAGGCCTCACGGGATATTTGGTGGAATTGGGCATGATACACGCATGGTCAGCGAGAGTACGAATGTGAAGCAACAAAAAGGCTTTGGCTTGATTGGAACAAAAAATAGAAATAACTGGGAAACAACATGTTTGAGGATAACCGGATTATACACAAAAGAAAAGAGGAGAGGATAGGACAGGACTTGTCCGGGGCTACTCAAGAACATAACGTATGATTGTACAACTTATCAGAGTAAGAAGCAATACATCAACAGCGAGATTCAGAAAGCGAGCTCACAAAACATAAAGCTCACGAGCATTTACTTGCCTTCATGTCGGCAGTATAATGACATACCAATTTCCTCCAGAGCGGCCAATAGATCCAAGTACTTGGGTATCCGAATTCCGAAAAAGACGAGTGACGTCTTCTCCTTGACTTCAACAAGACTCTTTCAGTGTACCTGTATACCGATTGAAGCAACTCAGGCACACGAATGTTCTTCAACCCACACCCTTCCTCTTTTTCCAAAACCAAAGCATAACTACCGGTATTCTATCCAGCTTTGGGCCTCTGACATCTGCCATCCGAACCTAAGGACTGCCCTCCAATACCCCAATTCCCGATGCGCATACAGAGACGAATCAAAATAGTTCAGTGGTCAATGAGAGGCAGTGTCATGCACACCATTTATTCATTCGGTACCTTACGTATGTGGGGGGCCGGGGTCGGGACCGGTTCAACCTATTGGACACTGAAAGAGTTGGCTTTTGTTCCTGGACATGTTCGATGTGACGACAGGTCCAGTGAACGCATGGAGCGGGTCCAATTTGAGCTATGTATAGTCCTATAAGTAGATGTCATGCTTGAAAATTTTTGATGTCGCACTACATACCTTAGCCTCGGCAGTATCTATCTTCTCGCGATTGATATGCACTTCACGTTCATCGATCAACCAAACCCAAGAAGCAACCATTATTCGTGTTTTTCATCTCCAAGCAGGCGCCTATCAAATCCATATCCAAAAAAAGCACCAAATCCAAGAAGACTCCCATCGATTAGATCAGCCCAAGTAACTCAAGCAATGACAATGAGGTTGAAGAAAACAGGCAAAGCCAAAGAGAGCCGTGGCCGTGAAACTGAGGAGAGAGGGAGGCAATGAGCCCCCTTACTCCTCTTCATCGCCACCAGCAGCAGCCTTGGCGGCATCAGCCTCCTCCTCGTCGTCATCCTCGTCCACGGCCTTGGAAGCGGAGCGCTGTGCCTTCTTGGGGCTGCCCTCTTCGGCCTCGGCATCCTCTTCTTCTTCCTCGTCTTCGGGGATCTCCTCCTCGTCCTCATCCTCTTCGTCACCCTCCTCCTCCTCGTCTTGTTCCTCTTCCTCCTCGTCTTCGGCAGCTGCCGTCTTTAGCTTCTTCTTGGGAGGGGCTTTGTCTGGAAAGTCAGTTTTGTCAGTTACATTGTATAATACTAGCTAGCAGGGGCAAAGTGGGCAGGGCTGCGGTGGCTTACCTGTGGTCTCCTCTTCCTCTTCCTCTTCGTCTTCGCCTCCTTCCTCGCCGTCGTACTCCTCATCTTCTTCGTCGTCATCAACGTCCTCTTCCTCATCGCCGGTGGAGACATACCTGTGGAGGGCCAATTGTTAGCTATCTTAGCTCGGATGAAAGGCAGATTCATATGCATGTCTTTTGCTTGTTTTTGTTTTCCCATCATAAGTGATGGCGCCGCCTCTTGAAGGGTCGGGTGACCACAGTCCACACCAATACACGGTTGGCGATTCAGCTAGCAACACAGAGAAGCATTCGCGCCGCAATGCGCAAAAGCAACAAAGCTCACCAATGCGTGTTCTTGTTGCCGAGGCACATCGCAGAACGATCACGAAGAAACAAAAAACAGACGAAGCTAGAGGTAAAAACAGCAGGTAGTACTTACTCCTCTTCCTCCTCACCGTCGGAATCCTCAGGGAGGGAAACGAGCTCCTCGGGCTCCTCTTCAGCCTTTCTCTTGCGGGTGGCAGACATTGTGATTCAACGCTCAATGGCTTGAGAGCTTGTCAATTAAGTAGGTAGGCGATATCGGAGAGATTCGCAAAGTCGCGACCGAGGCGGTAAAAGCGCGTGTGAAAAGTAGCGGAAATGGAGAAAAGAGAGAGGAAAGAGGAAAGACGGAGAGAGAGAGAGAAAAGGTCTGGGGGAAAGAAGGCTGGGGTGGTGGGTGGTGGTGGGCGGCAAAGCAAAAAGCGACCGAAGAGAGAGAAGTGGAAGTGTAAAGAGCCTAGGGTAACAGAGACACCCAGTTGGGGGAACTCTGACTGGGGAACTGGGGGAAGCTCCAAGCCTCCAACTAACACCGGCCGCGGCCAGCCCAAGAGAGCTACGTACCTCGTTACGTACCCTGGTAGCCAACTGGTCTCTGGACTTGGGGATTTATAGCTTAGCAGGTACCTGCCTCTTAGCTAGGCTACTATGACGGTACATCTGGTAGTGTTACATGCAAAGTACAGGCAGCGCTGTAGACAGCGGGAAGAAAGGGGGAACGGGTGCGGAGAACCTCAAAAGCTTTTTTGGGGGGTGACAGAGAGGATGATGCTAGCAGTTGCGAGGTCACTCGGGGAAAAAGAGAAGGTGAGACTCGTGAGACTCTGAGAGGGCGGAGGGGATAGGCAAGGGAAAGAGAGTTGAGCTTCCACCTTTACTGGAGACCTTTTACGAACTGGATTTCCATGGTGCATAACAGCCATATATGTACACCTGCCAGCTTTGTGGTTGAAGTGAAAGGGTCTTTCCCAGCTGCGGAATTGGGGCCCCATGACACCACAGCATCAAAAGCAGCATCACCAACGGCGTGGTGAAAAGTTGGTGACGTCCATCGTAGTAAGATCAGATAACCTCAAAAGGGTGAACGGTGAGCGTCCTGGTCCGAAAAGATTGTTGGGAGGGAAAAGTTCCATTGTCAGTCAGGTCTGGGGGTTGAACGCCCCGGTTGATGGGCGGTGCTGGACGCTTCCATACAATGGAGAAAAGACGGGGTTGCTCCGCCTGCGTGTGTTGGGGAACGGGCGCTGCACGCGTTGCAGGAGACAAGAGGAGAAGCTGCATGCAGTCTCGCAGCGCCAAGAGGGGAGCTGCTTGAAGCTGCTTGAGCTGGCACTCTGACCTCCTTCTGGCTCGTGCGTCACCAACAGCATGTCTTGCGCAACTTTGGATGTGGGTCGACATTGCCAAATCTGACCTTCCGAGTGGCTGAAAGAACGCAAAGAGAAACGAAAGAAGAGGACGCTTGGACCATGGCCCACTTGGCTGTTGATCGTGACGTTACTGCACGTGTTGAGAAGGCACGTTCGCGGCAAGCTTCCACTTCTCAGTCTCGGCCAGATTTTGGATGTCGATTGTTGGTCGGAATCTGTCCCTTGTTTCCAGTTTCGAGTCGCTCTTGTGGATTCTGGTTCGCGCCTTCGATTTCCATTCCTCTGGATCTGATGCTCATTGCACTCGTTATTACTCTGCCAGACTTATAATGTCAGCGCCATGCTCTCAAATGATGTGCGCAATCCAGACGACGTGTAGTGTAACTATGTAATGTTGATGCATGACACTAGTCCACCGAGGACGTCATCGATTCGATCGCGCAATCACGTGAAGTTGGAGGGCTGTCGCCGGCTTTGTGTGAAAAGTTCGATGTGAGCGACTCCAGTGACTGTCAGTTGCAATTTCATATGAGACCGGCGACATGAGTCTCTGGCTGTTACCGGATGAGCGTATGTTCTCATTGCTGGAAATGACACCATGAACCGCGAACCGGGATCGGAACCCATCCCTCACATTCCTACCGGTTCCGCCCAATCTGTATATCACCAACGGAGGCACCACTGACGGTGGTCGTCTGATCGAGACCACAGCAAGAATGCGAATTGTCTTATGAGCTGGGCCAAGCCTACGCAAATGACGTACTGGTATGTTGTATCATCAACCGGCTACCGGGTAGCTGGTTCCATACCAACTGGTGATCCAGATCATCCATTTGGGTTTTTGGACGCGCTGACCGGTCCACAGCATGACAATCACAAGAATTTGTCGGTCCCAGTTGGGGTAACTCACACCCGACAATACTCGGTCTCCAAAGTCTGCACTATGGCATTCCGGCCTTGTCCTCGGGGCGCTCCTCAAATCCATGTCGCCCCATTGCAGTCGGCGAAGGGACTGTCCGGCCCAACGAACCAGAACCGAGTGTTGAATGCATCCAGTAATCTGGGCAATCGACGTCGTGCGGCCCATTGTCCCACGGGTAACGAAGGCAGGCTGGGCACGTCGTACGAGTCCCATTATCGACGCCGGGTCCGTTTACGGTTTGTTCGCGTTCGGCGCCGTCGTGGCTCTCTCGTTTGCCCGTCACCCCCTGCGTGCAAACCCTGGGGTACATGACCGCTAGCCAGCCGGTGTCAACTTCCGTGGAGAGGAAAGCCATGCTGTGCGATTGGCGATACATCGGGGTCCATGATCTTATATCTGTTTGCTTGCGCCTGGCGTACATAACAAAGGGAATTGCAATCCGGGTGCAGCCCAGACTCGGCCCCGTTTGCAGACGCCACACCCCTGGACCTCTACCCATTGGCGATTTTGACTGGTGATGTTTATCCAGGATGTCAAACGAGGCGTCATCGATGTTCAAAAGTTTCCACGCCTGGGGGGAAACATGAGCTGACATTGTAGTATTGGGAGACGTGACTTCATATCGAATCTGGCGTCGACGACAGTCTTTGCGCACCTCTTTGTAAAGGAGAGTCCAGTAGGTATAGAGTCGACATTGTTGGAATTACACATCGACGCCTCTCAAACATATAATCCGAAAGAGTTCTAGGCTGACTATGTTGGTACATTAGTAAACGGACTCGCCGGGCTGCCTGAAAGCCAGTTCCCACCTCCGGCCGTAACTGTGGAATTGCCAATTTGCAATTTTTCAAGAGAAAATGGCTAGGCTGTCAGGCTGCCGATGCGAGGTCGCAGGCCAAGAGATTTTGGAATTTCGAGAAAACAAGAGAAGGAGTGGAGCGTTGGAGCGCTAAGAATTTGATCCAATTTCAGGACCATCATGGCTGCCCGGTCCCAATTACCTAATCCGTGATTGACATTGAAAGTTCTTCTCTGTCTCTCTCTGACAAGCCCTTCCTGTTTTAGTTACGTGGCAACTGGATGCCGATCGAGTGGCAGCTCTATTGCTCTGTTGTCAGTTCATGAAAGGGGCTTTTGTTGCTCGATGGCAAACTCATGCCTCTAGTACATACTCGACGCTCTCAAGCGACTTTCCTTTCGGAGCTGAAACCAAAGCAACCAAGTCCAGCATCGCGGATCAGATTCCAAGTGGTCCGAAGCCGCGGGTTCGCTTAAAAAGCAACGGCCAGGGGGAAGTTCCCGCCGGATGGCCGCTGCCCATCGACCACAAGATCGAGGTAAAATGGGCAATGGCCGCCAATGGCAATGTCGAGGATGCTTCGCACCACTCCACCGCCCCGCTATTTAGGGGTGTCATTCAGAGTCAAGCTTGCCGATCATCCCTAGCTCATTCGACGTTTGTTCCGCCGGTGCCCCGACCAAGCCACGCCCGAACCCCTTACTAGTATACACTACGATGGAGGTTACCTAGTGTGCTTGCGTAGAGGTAGTTTTACAGCCTCTCAGCCTGTAACAATGCCTCGAGCAGATCAATACAGCTTCAAGTCCGTTTGTATACGTGCAATATTAGTTTGCGGCGCTGGCGAGGCAGTATGCAAACTGACAAGAGCCTTTATGAGCTTTGCGTGGGTGGCTCGCAGCCGGTGAAAGACGACCTCGTCCGAACGGAAGCCCCCCTGACAACGAAAGGGGTTCACATGCACACAACTGTTGTCATCCCACTTCGGAGAGTGTGGTGTAGACAGAGTTTTATCCAAAAGCAATGCCGGCTTTCACCAAGGCCGTTCCCGATATCCCTCGCATATCAATAAACGTTATGAATCGTTGCTTTCAGACAGCTGTAAAGGCAAAAACGAGAGAAACAAGAGGCTACTATCGAGCTGTGCGCGGGGTAGGTATCGGATGTGAACTGATCTCCCTATCAACCCGCTGCAGGCGTCGTAGCCCGGTGACGAAAAAGAACGGAATGCATTTTTGTGTGATGGTGCCAACGGCCGGGCGGCTACGATCCTTTCTTTCCAGTCCCCCACTGCTGCCGACCCGTTGATCTCCACAACAGGCCGAGCCTTGGGTCTCTCCGGATTTGACTCGCTGTCGTGACACGATACATAGCTTCTGTCTTGTGAGTTTGTGAAAAGGGTTTGCACAGGTCCTGTATACTATAGGTAAGGCGAGCAATGAAATGAGAGGAGACATTTGATGACGACCAAAGCACGAGCTCTCAGGGCGTTTATCGAAGAGCAGGGGTACGGAGGAGCCGTTTTATGTCGGTGTCGTTTCGCATATCGTCATCTTATTTGCCCAGTTTTTTCTCGAAGGAATCGAGAGAAAAGCTGGGTTATTGCTTGGATAAAACGGTAGCAACATCGATCTCACCCGCAGCGTTGGAAGGCTGGAACTTGGAAGAAGCCTTCTCAATAAGGCCCTTGCCCCTTGCCGGGACGGACCTGACATCTCTTTTTGTTCTTGTGTGGGTGTTTGAGAAAGCTGGTCTTCCTTGTCGACCCAAACAAGAAAGCCGCAAACGACAGTTAACACCCCAGAGAGGAACGGGAGACGGTTGCAGTGAATAAGCAGCCAGTTACCAATCAGCAGTCAGCAAATCAGGTACCACTCACATATCCACACGGTCATTCAGGTACCGCGCAGGCTTACAGGCAGGTACGGGGCCCAGGATCCCGTCAGAAATTTTAGGTCTCAAGAGTCTCAACTTTCAGGCACAGTGGACAATTTCCACGGGGAATATCGGAGCAGCTGCAGTGTTCTCTTTCAACCTCCATACCTATGCTACCTTGAATCACGAAGCTCACATTCCTTTTTGAGTGAGTGCATGGTCTCGGGCTCCAAAGCGGGCGACTTGAAGTCAAGGCTGACCGGAATATGCAAGTTGAAAAAGTGGTGAATAAGAAACAGTTCAATGGGAATCCACCAGGGGCAGGATGTTGTCTGTTAGGAGTAGTAATGGCTTCCTGGTCTCTGGTCAAGAGTACCGCCCTCATTTTGGGTGGGTAATTAGCGACGCGAAAATATCAACAAAATAATTGTGACCTGAGGAGCCGAGTGGGTTTCTGCTCTCGGCCTTGTCTTTCCCAGCCCAGCAACTCCTTTCACCTTCTTTCACTTCTTCCGAGAAGCTAGCAACTCGGGCAATCTCCAGCCCAGTTTGTCTGGTAACAACAGCCCTTTCCATACCACTTTTATCCAGATTCGGCTTTCATCCCATCGGGACTCGGGCTTCCATTGGACACCACAAGTCCTCGATACTACTCTTGTTACAGTTCCAGTCCGCGGTTCGGTTCAATCACTGCCCTAGGTAACCTGATGCTTGCTGTTGATACGCGGCTGCCGATACGGATCTGGGTTTGGCATCTGGGTTGGTGCCGTGTCTGTGTCTAAATCTGGATCACCGGATGTGATGATGCTGCTGCAAGCTGCACATGACTGATCCCTAGAGACGAGACCTAGCCACTCTTTTTTCAGAAACTAAACCATCCAGCACAGCATCGTTTGGCACCAGCATGATGCATCCTCCAAATGAACGCTTTGGGGGACGTCGTCCGAATGCGAATAGTGCAGAGTTCAACAGTGCCAATGGCGCCGTCCCTTTTCCGGCTCATGCTGGTCCCGGACCCTGGCCGAAACACGACGCTGCCTCTGCCGCCGCTTCAGGTCCGTTGCACCATCAGCACCCTCACGCCCACGGCGCCCTCAACAACAACCATCATCCCGTCCACTACAATCCGCTCCAGCAACATCCACCACACCTAAACAGCAACCACCACCCGATCCGCATGGAACCGCGCCGAGGAAGTCATGGACATGGTCGCACCTCGCCCGCAATAGCCTCAGCACCAGAACAGCATTCCCAACACCCGCAGCGCACCCAGTATGCCCGTGCAATGAATCAGCACAGGCCTGTGCCCCTGGCGCTCCCGAACCGCACCCCGGCCTCCCCTCGCTGGGATTCCATCGATGCACGCTCGAGAAATGTTTCGCCCGTCCCTCCGAGTCCATTCCAACCGAACCACAACCACCACATCACGTCACAAAGGTCGTCACAAAGGTCACGGGCCGAGTCGACTACACCCACTGGCACCCCGAGACTGACACCGCGCTCCGTGTTTCCCGGCCTCTCCTCTCACCCCTTTATACCCGAGGCGCTCGAGCCCGAAGACTCAGACCAGGACCGTGACCAAGACCGTGACCAACAACAAGAAGAAGACCCAGAACCGTCGCCTACACGGCCCTCCATCCGGAAATTCCCCTTAATCGGCCGAGGAAGTCAGCAGATCGACGATGAGGTTATGCGCCGCTCGCCAGTACCCCTAACGCCCACTTCGCCCACCCACAGTTACACTTCGTCAATTGCCCATTCTCGCCAGGCGACCACGGACACAGTCATGGTTGTCGAGAACTTCTCTCGTCCGCGGAAGACGAGTACATCTATACGATCCAAGAACTCGGACATCTCCATCATCCGAGCGGCGCCCCCGATCCGGCATCACCATGAACCTTCGTTCGACAGCCTGCACCCCGCAAACAACCACCCGACACAATACAACGAAAACATAGCACCTAATCAATGGCCCCAGGACCGCCGCTTCTCTACTGCGTCTTCGCACTCGTCAAGCACGTTTTCGTCTTCGATTGCCAAACGTCCGTCAATTGACCAGCTTCAAAACGCAGCCAGGGACCAGCCCCCAGTAATGAGGCGCCCCTTTCCTGCACGACCTGCGCCTCCTGTCAGCTACAACAATTACAGCAACTTTTACCCGCCTGCTGCCCGCGAACCTCCAGCGTGGATACAGGAGGAATTCAGGCCACCAAGCTTTCGCTCTCCATTTGCTACGAACTCTGGAGAGCGTTGCAGTATTCTAACCACCCACAGTATCACTGAGCAATCCATCATTAATGGCTATGCTCGCGCGAGCTGGCGAACGAATTCGATAGCCGACGACGGCCCGAGCATCGAGGACGTGATGGTCATGTACGAGCGGGGCTTCAACGACTCGGAGATTGAAAACATCGGATTCCGCAAAAGCCGAAGGTTTTTGGACGATACCGACCATTTTGACCCGGACATCGGAGTATTTCCTCTGGGGGAAAACTCCCGACCCGCCACCAGTCATTCAGACCCCGACACCGACCGGACGACTAAAATCTTCGAGGCGATGCACGACGACCCACTGCCTTTACCTGGAGCGAGACCGATATCCCGAAAATCCGCCAGGCAATCCAACTTCAATCTCCGGAAATCGGGACTGATGAACTCGTTGCCAAAGGACATTGGCTTGGCGATTAGCGAAGACATGGAGAGGAAAAGGCAACAAAGTATCACAGAGTATATGGAGAAGCAGAGACAGGAATCAGTAAGCGAGGAGGCTATGGAAAGGAGGAGGCAGGAATCTGACGCCAAGGACCCGGCGAAGCACGACTCGGCCAAGTTAATGGATGGCGATAATGTAATTGATTTGCAGGCCCAGGAGCCCGCCACGGCAGGTACTCCCACGGCACCGACGGATTCGATGGAACCAATGGATACCCCCGACCTTGACGAGGCGGAAGAAGAGGAAGAGGAGGAGGAGGAGGAGGAGGAGGAGCAATATCGCGCCATCCTGACACCGATTCCAACAGCAAATATGCCAGTCGAACCACCGGAGGAACCGGGTAGCCGTGACCGATATGGTTTCCGAAAAGCCAACGCCAACGTTACCCGTCAGCAGTATGACGCCTGGGATGCCCAATACAGCGAATACCTGGCACGCCGCAGGAGGAAATGGATTGCTTTTCTCAAGGATAATTCTCTCATGACGGACAGGCCGAACAGGTTTCCCCCAAGAAGCACCAAGACCAAGAGGTTTATTCGGAAAGGCATTCCGCCCGACTGGCGCGGCGCGGCTTGGTTCTATTACGCCGGAGGACCAGCACTTCTCAGCAAGCATAGGGGTGTATACGATGACTTAGTCAGGCGTGCAGGACTAGATCCGAAAGGTCCAGGCAAGCTGCCGGGTGCAAGGGGTGAAGTAAAGCCCTTGATCTGCGAGGATATCGAGAAGGATCTACACCGAACATTCCCGGATAACGTACGATTCAAACCACCACAATCGACAACGCCCGGCGGTGATAGCCAGGCTGCTAGTGGACATATTCCGGGCGTCACCCAACCGGCCGACCCTACCCAGGAGCCGGAGATTATCAGCTCTCTGCGCCGCGTTCTCCATGCTTTCGCCTTGTACAATCCACGGATCGGCTACTGTCAATCACTAAACTTTTTGGCTGGTTTGCTTCTTTTGTTCGTCGAGACCGAAGAGCAGGCATTCTGGTTGTTGAACGTCATAACGCGAGTCTACTTACCTGGGACGCACGAAATGAGCTTGGAAGGCTCCAAGGTCGATCTTGGCGTACTGATGGGGACGTTGAAGGATTCTTTACCCAACGTCTGGAAGCAGATCGGTGGGGATGAGCTTGAGGGAAACCCCAGCAAAAGACACCGGTTAGGGAACCGTGTGAGGCACGGCGGCAAGAACCTCAGCATTAGCGACCCGAACCGACTTCCCGCCATCACGCTGTGCATGACGGCATGGTTCATGTCGTGTTTTATCGGAACGCTCCCAATCGAAACCGTGCTGCGCGTTTGGGACGTGTTCTTCTACGAAGGCTCTCGCACCCTGTTTCGCATCGCCCTCACCATCTTCAAGCTCGGCGAGAACGAGATCAGGGCGGTCCAGGATCCGATGGAGATGTTTGGTGTGGTGCAGGCGTTCCCCAGGCGGCTGATCGACTGCAACATGCTGATGGACGCCTGCTACAAGCGGCGCAACGGCATCGGACACCTGACCCAGGAGGCGGTGGAGGAGAAGCGACAGGAACGACGCGAAAACATCCAGAAGTGGAGGGCCCTGCAGGAGGCCGCTAGCGAGGCTGGACCCCGGCTCAATACGGCTGCTCATGTTGGAAACCCGGCGTCCAGGTCGCAGGCTGCTGGGCTGGACCTCGCTGCCAACGACGACGATGGCCACGGCAACCGGAAGGGCGGAACGCTGTTTAGTAGAAGAAGGGATCGTGAACAGGCAAGGGCGGATGAGGTGATGTAGTGTGCACCTCGGCCCGTGTCCATACTTGCTCTTGGTCCTCTGAACCTGAACCTCGGCGGAGGCGCTCATCATAACCATAACCATAACCACTCGGAGAGGGGAAGCTGCTGAGCTACTGAGCAGAAAAAAAATGCTCCTTTCCACTCTTACTCGAATGTCATCCAACCTTCCATCATCTATCTGCTGGCATCATACCCAACCAAACACTAGCCTTTTTTCTCTCCGCTCTGTATAACTCCCCGCTCAGGCGGTGCTTTTACCTATTGTAATTTTCCAACACCACCATGGGCATATTATATCATATACCCTTTAAAGGGGTTTAGTCTTTTTCCAACACAACAAAGACACATACAACACTACCCATCCATCTACTTCGGCTGACTTGACGTCTTCCCCATCGATTCCCTTTTATCTTGTCTACATTACCACCTACTTTATCTTTGCTGATGTTGTCATGACTCGCCATTCTTGTTATTTCTTTCATTCCTCAAAGGGAGGGACTATTTAGACAATCCTTATTTGGGCGATGGGCGATTTTGCAAATGTGCTATAATCTTCTTCTTTATACCTTTCTACTATGCACAGGCAAAGCCTTTCCACCTTATACCACCCCAATCTCTATCATTACCAACCACATCCTCTTGCAGAGGAGCACCTCCCTGTTTTTCCTTTGTACATATGTTCTTTGGGCGGTCGGGAAGCGGTTGCGGCGCTTGTGTTTTGTTCGTTTGATTGTTTGCGTTTGTATGTACACGAGAGGAAGAGGGGATCGAAAAAAAAGAACGCGGAACGGGTTTTTAGAAGGAGGCAAGGCAAGGCAAGGCAAGGATTCAATCAAGGTCACATATGGTCAAGGTTTAAGGCGAAAGGAAAGGGAAAGAGAAAAGAGCTTAGGAAGAGGGAGTTGCTATGAAGGGGACAAGTTCGAGATTCGAAAGCATAGCATAGCACAAGCATATTGCATATTGCATAAGTTGAACTACGATAAAGCATGACTTGAACAGAGCAGAAGTGGGTAATAATTGTGACCATGGTTTTTTTTATTGCGCTCGCCATGTACGGCTCAAGTCTAATCTCCCGGGCTTTCCGCATTAAACATTGCTATGTGCCTCCTAATAAAGCATGCTCCATCATTCAGCTGAGCCAGTTCGATGTATTTCCTCCACTATTCATGGCCACAATCAATCATGCCTATCACTATCGGCCTTGTCTTGGGTTGATGTCTAGCAATTTCCAGACCAACCCAGGCGTCCAGTGATCGACGCATCCAGTTCTGTTCTAGCATTACTCCCTTCAATCACTATCTCCAACCCAAGCCTACACCATCCCCAAGTCCAGTGACTGGTGAACGTTGCGAAAAATCCGATTCTCTCTTCATTCCTCCCAATCCGCTCGCATATGTGCCGTCTAAGGGTCGTTCTCAACAGGTCCCCAGCCACATTACGCACCTCATCACTCTTATCAAAGACTTTCGGCCATCGCTGTTCGAATTAGACAGCTTCATCGGATGAAATAGACGTGTGGCATCGAGTACCCATCTACCCCCTGCGCCCCTGCCCCTACGCAGGTGGAGCAGGGCGGGACGCCGAACCAGAACCACCATCTCCTTGCCTACGAGCAGCGCGACCCGGATTCGCAGCACCACCAGCAGCAGCACCAGTAGCACCCGCAGGCGCACCGTCCTTCTTCTCCGGAGGAGCCTGCACAAAATTAACCGTCCCCTTCGCATACCTCTCCACATACGCCCTCGCATTCTTCTCAAACTCGGGCCTATCCCTCCGATACTCATCCGCAATGCGCTGCTCCAGCGCGTCATCCGGCATCGGTTCGACGAGAATATTCCGCACGGCCTCCAGCACGTTGATGATCTTGCTCGCGGGCTTCCAGTTCTCGGATTTCAGCAGGCCCAGGCAGATGTTCCCCAGCGAGTCGTTGGTGATGTTGGGGTGGTAGATGCGCGTCGTGAAGTTGATGGTCGGAGGCTTGAAGGGGTAATCGACGGGAAGCTTGAGGATTAGGCCGAAGCGACCGGGGGCGTAGACGGAGTTGGGGGGCGCGGTGACGGTGACGTGCCAGGTATGTAGGTCGGCATCGGAGGGGAGGGTAATGGAGATGCCGGGGGGTGGGGCGGTGGTGCAGTCTGCGAATTCCTGGTAAGAGGGACGGGAGGGTTAGTTGGGGTGGTCTTGAAAGGGGAAGGGCTCAGGCTTGAAGGGGGTAAAAGGAAGATGTGATATATACCTTCGCGATGCGCTTCGTGGAGGCCATGGTTGCGGCTGATAGGTAACAGGTTCGACTCGTGGTAGTAGTACTGGATGGGTTGCACCCAAACGATGACGGCTGATCGAGTGAGGACGGATAAGAAGTAGAGATGTTCAACTTCAGATGCTGTGGCCACCTCAGATGTATTTTGGCAGTTGAGACTCAAAGTGACTAGTAAATTGACCGATGGCGGTGACGTTGGCCAACAAACAAGGCGTGCATAAGCTTGTTTGCTTGCTTGCGTTGACGGCGGGGTAAGCGGGCTGGTGAGGTATTCTTTACTGGGGGAAAAAAGGCAAAGCAAGTAGAGATTGACGACGCAACGAAGGGTATCTTATAGTAGTGGGGGATATATTGTTCTTGTTGCCTGTAGACACTCTAATACGCTGTTGTTATTGGGAAAGAGAAGATGATGAATGGAAGGAGAAAGAGAGCTCCGTCGTCAAGGCTGCAGCGCTCCATGGCAAGGCTTCCACGATGCTGCCAAGACCGGTAGGGCGGTTCATTGTGGGGTTGTTGTGGTGGCATCCAGAGCGGGGCCGTCCCTGCCGCGGGTGATGCAACGCCAGCATGTTTACGTAGGACGAGAAAGAGCTTGGGCCATCAAGGCCCTCACCGGATTCCGGCAGGCACAGACTTTGGAATGAAGATAGAGGCCGGACACGGGGGGTTAGGGTTCGCTGTCTATTCCACAGTAGCGATTACGGTGAGGAAGGATAGCATGAGATTGCAAGTACATCGTACGTCCATGAGAAGCAGGAAGGTGAGGAACACATCAGCAATGTGATAACAAAGTGAAGACCAATAATCTGTTTTGGCAAGACCCGTTCTTCCTAATGATAAACTCTCAAAAAGATATCTACTCCAGACCCTGCGTCGCCATTACCAACGTTTGGTGCGTGTTCTTCTGGGATCCCGTCACCCGCGCCAAAACTCGTCAAACTCGTCAGGGCTCGATGACCCTGAGCTTGAGTCGAGCGACCCCAATCAAGGTAGAGGCCCCTAATTCACCCCTGTTGCACTGTCATGCTCGCCCCCATCATCCGTATCTTCATCCCCAATCTCCTCCTCTTCGCCTTCGCCTTCTTCCTCGTCACCTTCTTCTTCGTCTGCCTCCTCCTCCTCCTCTTCTTCTTCATCACCTTCTTCGTCTTCTGCCTCTTCCGCACCCTCTTCTTCTTCCTCTGTTCCTTCCTCTACATCACCTTCATGCTCGCCTGGCCTTACATCGTCCTCGGCTTCTTCGGCCTCATCCTCATCCTCATCCTCCTCCTCCTCCTCCTCCTCCGCTTCAGCACCTTCATCGTCTTCATGATCCTCTTCGCCCTCTTCAACCTCTTCCTCGCCTTCCGCATCTTCCATCTCCTCATCCACATCCACATCCTCATCTCCCTCTTCCTCCGTCTCTCCAACCTCCTCAACGGTTTCTTCAGCGCCCTCGTGCTCGCCTTCATCATCACCCTCGTGCTCGACGTCCCCTTCCACTTCATCTTCCTCCTCGTCTTCAGCATCCTCCGTCTCTGGCATTTCATGTACAATAGGAGAAGCACTAGCACCACGACCATTACGAGGTCTGCAGGTCTTCAACCCCCACCTCATCGGTCCTATTGAGCCACCCTCGGTCGCCTTATGATGGTCAATGCTGCTGCTGCTTCCTGGCCGCTCATGCTGAGCTCTGGCTGCCTGGCTTTTATGCCAGCTCGGCTTCCTTGGCGTCCGCTTTGGCTCCGATTTTGCGTTCTCGTCAGCGCTACTGCTGCCTGATTCCGAGCTCGAACTGTATATCGTAGGTCGGCCAGGGGTAAGAGGGTCCGTAGCAGACGCGGCAACGGCACTAGCGGCGGCAGAGGCATCGACGCTCCGCCTCAGGTTGGGGAATAGCAGGGATGGGGGAATATCGTCCTCGTAGTCAGCCGGCACATCACTGAGATCGCTCTCGTCGTCGGCTGAGTCGTGGACGCTACCAGGAGGAGAGGACATGGCTTCTTCTTCTTCATGCTCATCGTCGGCCATGTGGGTATCGTCTTGTCCTCTTCTGCTGCGGCGACTGCGGGGCCGGTTGTTGTCTTCATCATCGGCATCTTTCATCACACTATTCTCGTCATCATGGCGAGTAACATCTTCGTCTGTCTCATCATTATCATCATCAGCGCTTTCATCACGGGTTGTCTGACCCTTCCTTCCGCTACCACTAGATGCGGAGCCTTTTCGTGATGATCTGGTGACGCCGGACAAGGCTTTCGGTGGGCCCTCTGCGGCCCTCAACACGGCTTGTTCGGCCTTGCGTAGGACATCCGGTCTCCGAACGCCAAGCCTGCGACCGCGGTGAGCGATGTCCCCATTAAAGGATAGTTGCTTTTCTGACGTCTTGTCGGGTTGCTCGGACGGCGCCCGCAGGGAACCTGAAGCAGCAGCAGCAGCACGTTCTCTCTCCTGAAGAGCCGGCAGGATGCTGAGGGTCATGGATTTGGGTTCTTCTCCTTCTGCCGGCTTCTTGGGCGACTCTCCGTCACCAGCCCGGCTATGTTCGTCCCCGCCTTGCGGTGCCTCTGAGGCAGCCCGCTCAGGAACGATCTCGTGATGAATGATCGAGTAGCAATCATTGATCAAGTCATCAATCGGTCCAGCTTTCATCAAGTTGGCGTTTAGTTTCTTGAGCTCGATCGCTTCCTTCATGGCGTTGAGGGCGGCATGATTCTCAGCCTCTGGCGTGATGACCCATTCCACAACCTTCTCAGCCACCGCCTCAAAGTCCTCTGGTGCAACGTTCTTGAAAGGATCCTCATCGTTTGCTGGGATGTTGAACGCCTTCCGGATCATCTTGAGGTAAATCTGCACACCATGTTGCCAGAGTTCGTTGAAGTGGTAAAAGTCGACACCTTTCTTCCGAATGCGTCGCAGTACTGCCTCAAGGTTGGCTCTGTCATTCATGACGGCCAACAGCCGGGCCATATACCGGATGTATTGCTCCGTGTAGACATGATGACGACCGGGCCGTTCAGCATCACACTTCCAGACGTTCATCACCATGGTCTTGGTGAACATGTTCTCGCGCAGAACAGCAAAGGCCTTGGAAGCAGCCTCCTTGCTTGCCTCCTTCTTCGCCTCATTTTCCTCATCTTCAATCTCGTCCCCGTCGAACAAGAGACGAGCATGACGAACAATCATACGATGCTGCCAGTTTGACTTGTCCTTATCTCTCAAGTGACGCATGTACCTGAGCATGTACTCATGCCAGTCCTCATCGTTTTCTAGCGTAACCTGTTCACCGCGACCAGGAGCGAATGGCTGTCGTTGCAGAATATCTGCAGCTTCCTGGGGAGGGAGGTCGCCGCGGGTAACGAGCTTATTGATGACTGATAGGATCTTGTAGTGTGGCTCAAGAATCGGATCCTGGCCGTGCCGAGGTTTGGGTAGCGCCCGAACAATCTCGACAGTCTTCTCCAGAGCCTTGATGACCGCTTGAACTGTCGGTCGGCCGCGCCGGTTCTTTTCATCGAGCTCGTCCGCTGGCTTCTGGTACATCTTCCATAAACACTTCGCTATCATGTATGGATTCTTCCAGTCCTTAGGCTTGCCAGCCATGGCTTTCCGGAACAAGCTCGCAGCAAACTTCCAAACTTGGTAGTCTGACATCTGATTATGCAGTATCTCTTTATAAGTACCATTGCCCGAGGTTTCAATGAAGAACCGGTGCTGGTCCGAATGCATAAAGGGCTCCATGGCAAATGGCTCACGGCTCGATGCATACATTCGCATGCCAAACTCGTGGTATAGGTCATAGAGCGCCTCGGTATCTCCCTCCGATAACGCGTAGACGTTGGAATCTGAGGTCGAAGCGTACGAGTGTGATAGTGCGAGAGTGTAACAATGAATCGACTGCCGCTGGAACTTGACAAGATCTGCCCTGTCCTTGTTCATCTTGTCGGCGGTCCAAAGAACCATATCATCCAACTCATAGTCGAAGCATTCGGCAAGACGAAACCAGGCATCCCATCTGTCTGGTGTGTACTGAAGCTGTAATCGCAAGAAGGTGACTGCAATGCGTAAATCGTCCAGGGCACCCGGAGTCTGGCGACGGTTGAGGTCGACACCCTTGAACTTGGTAAGGGCAATCATACCCAGCAAGAAGAACCAGCCGTGCTTCGCGGGTGCACTATCCGGCGTGTTGATAGTGACTGCATCCAGGTCGACATTGCCGGTAAGGGCCTTGTACAAATGCAATGGGTGAATCGGGGTCTTCAGATATTCGTTAAAGTTCCGATGATTGTGCATCATTTGAGCTGTTGACTTGGCAGAGCCAATAGCTTGCTGCATCGATTCGACAGTGTTTTTGAGGTCCGACTTCAACAAGTCCTTCATTGTCATTCGGTGAGCAAGCAGGCTGATCTTTTCCACCATTGCCAATGCCTGGCGCTTCTCGAGCTTCTCAGGCGGGCAATCATGCTCCTGGACGTCCCAGATTCCTACTCCAAGCTTGAGGCCATGAAGGTCATAGAGGACTTGGCCGAGATAGTCCTCCCAATTTTCGATATTCTTCAGCTTCAACAGTTCGACCCGCATCATCTTGAGGAAGATCTTATTGGAAGACTTGCAGTATTTCCTTAGACCAAGGACTTGGTGAACGGCGGCCAAATAATCGGCCAGATCATTCTCTGGCGTCGGGAAAATGTCTAGGTGAAGATTTATCCCCATCTTCAGAACCGTGTATTGCAGAGACCATGTTCTCACTTGCATCTCCCGAAGTCTGTTGAGAAATGATGCAGCTGGAGATCCGCTTGCCGGAGGTTGAATGATTCCTACACTGCCTTCGTCTTCGTACATAGCAGCAACGTGAAGAAGACAGCTGACCTTGGCGAGAGCGGCTGATGTAGTCTTGATGTGCTCCTCATCAATGAAATCAAACGAATTGTTGTGATTCAGCGCCAGATGCAACGACTGAATAATTTGGTCATCTAGGGCCTTGAGCATTGTCATGAACAACTCCTTTCGAGCTGCTTGTGGCGTGTTGACGTAGTCCTCTCGCTCAAAATCGTGCACAATAGTTTCAATACTCCGCAGGAAGCACGAGAACTGTTTTGTGGTGTACTTGATTTTACCGTAGGCGTCGCCGAGCCTCGACCAGAGCAGTAACCGGAGATCAGTGCTGCTCTTCTCGATGAAGTTCCACAGATCTTGCAGTCCCTGGCTGGCGCAATCTTTGATGGACTTCATGTTTCCAGCAGGCTCGGTGTCTTCGTCCATTGCGTCTTCAGTAGGGTCCAAAGCAGCTGAGCTGTTGATGCAGACTGATTCAGGATTAAGCACAGGCTCCAAAGTATCGATAACGGACACGGGGTCGCCCTGTTCTTCTTGGAAGAGGCCCAGGAAGAACTCCATGGTTGTTAGCTTGCTAACTTCACGATCGGCAGCGGCCACCGAAATCTCCGGCATCACTGCGTTGTTTGGCAGAACGATATCGGGGACCGTAGTTGTCGCAAGATGATCGCGCAGGCTATGCCAGCAATTGAGGATGTGTTCGCGGGGTACATCTTCAGTAACTGTAATGAAGACCACAGCTGCCCAAAGGAAGCGGAGTGTCAAAGCATCATCGGTTTCGAGATAGCGCCGCCGGCTAACTCGCGTAGCTAAATCCCACCACCTCCCCAATCTTATTCTCGCTTTAGTCCGCGTAATTTGCTCCACGACGCTGTTAGGGTTCGTGATCCGCTCGTACACATCAAGGTGTAGCTCGAAAAGCATGTGAACCAGATCGGCAATATCTGTAACAGGCTGGCGCCCGCTCGCGTCGCTCAACTGCCATTGCTCAAGGTCGTAAACGACCCGTTCATAGATTCCTTCGTCCAAGCGGCTAATGACTTGAACAACAGCAACCTTCATCTGATCTGACCACTTCTCTGTCGAGTAGCCCTCTGCAAGAGACTTGACATACTCATAGACGACATCCTGGATTGTGTTCCAGCCTGAGTTCATTCTCGTGACGAAACCACGAATATTTCGTACATCGTCGAATTGGGGCGGCTCGATTGCCCTTTGGGATGGTGATTTCGAGTGTTCTAGGAAAGCAGACAGGCTGAGTGGTGGACTTTCCCTGCCGTCCAGCAGGATGCTTGCAGTTTCTTCGTCGAAATGGAGTATCGCCTCACGCAAGTCAGTTGTTGCAGGATTCTGGATCTTACTTGTTCGATCATCCGAAGCGCAGGAATCCAGGATCTCGGTTATCCTGTCCAGGGTATCTCGGTCTGTCACTCCCAGATTTTCAAGCAAATTTTTGGTCATTTGAAAGAGGTTCTGGTCGGCGGCTTGAAAGGGCTGAAGCTGGGTGGCGAGTAGCGTGGCAGGATCCATAGCCTCCTCCGGTGCTGTGTCCCTTCGTCTCGTCCTTTTGCTCCTCTTGGTCTCGCCTTTCTCCTCATCTGCTGGATCTGGTATGCCAGCAGCAGATTGCGAACGTTTCCTTGTCGGCAACGAAGATGTTCGGTCCTTTGGGGGCTGATCCGCTTTGGCCTCCTCAACAATAGTGACTTTGGTCTCTCTAACACTGGATTCGGCTTCTTCGGTGTCTTGGGCCCCAGACTTCTCCGCCGGAATGGCTTCAGCCGCCACCGCCGCCTGCTCCTCCTGCGTGCTTTCTTCAGGAGGCTGCAACTGCTTATCAATCTCCATCTGAACATCTTCATCTTCGACGATTCCTTCTGGTAGTTGGATCGTGACAGCTTGACCAGAAAAGCCATGCTCTGCCACGAAGTGAACCAACGCAATACCAAGTTCAGTCCAGGAGTAGCTCGGGAGATTCATGACAAGACGAGGTTGGCTAACCTCGTCAGAGTCCGGTCGTAGGGCAGCCATTGTTTTTGTGTAATCCGGGAGAGATGGTATCGGATCGAGGTAACGCTCCAAGAATTTCGGGAGACCTTTTTCACGGAATGACTTCATGATAGGGTGGCTTAGGGCCATCTTGTCGTCCAGGACCTCGAGTTGTCGTTTTAGCTGTTCGCCAGCGAATCCTTCGGCGAGCGAAGGGGGCTCAAAATCGGTAACAGCAGGGTCATCGTCCAATTCCACAGCTGCCTCCAGACTGTACCGACTAATTCGTGCGCTCTTGAGAAAAGCGGCAACCCTCGCGGTCTTCCTCCATAAGTCGGCATCGGACGGGTCGTAGTCGAGAGCAGCGCTGAACTCGTCCAGGGCTTTCTTGGCGTCATGTTGAATGGCGGGATCATCATAATCGAACTCGCTACCCTGTTTACTGGCCCGTGCCTTGTGTTTAATCCGATCGACTATGAATTGGCCGTGGTTCTTGAAGGATAGGTATAAGGTCTGCGGTAGAGTGCTGGCAATCCCATCTACATCAGCGGCGCCGACCTCCAGCCCCTGGGCAAGGGTGGGTTCGACGACAAGAGTGCCATCTGGTCGCTCTTCGGTGCGCTCGTACTCGGTCTTGCTCTCGGGGTATCGGAAAATTTCGGACTCAAAAAGGGCATTGTAGGCGTCGGAGGCTTCGTCAAAGAATCGGGGCCCCTGGGCGTGGAGCTTGAGGGCGTTCTGGAATAGTTTCAAGGCATCATCGACCTGTCACAAGAGTTGTATAAGCGACCGAGCTGGCGAGAGAGATTCCAATCATGACGGGCAGACAATATGTACTTGAATCTGCTTAGTTGTATCAATTTCCTCATCGACGTTCTCTTCGGGCTCGACGTTGATCGCCTGAAAGGTTGGCTACAGGAAACACAAAAGTTAGCAGGTCGATGACACTCCAAGCTACCAGCAATCTTACCATGTTGCCAGAATCGATACTCAAATCATGTGATCGTTCGGTGATAAGAGTGACGGCGCAACGGTAGAGAGATGCCGGGTGTGATATACGGTAAAGCCCAATGTGATCAAGGGTTGGGCCAAGAGGCAGAGAAGCAAGTCTTGCCCGGTTGAGTTGTCGAAGTAGTCGTCAGAGTCGCGACCTGGACCAAGGTGAGACGCGATTGCGCTGTTGGACACTGCTAGAGTGCCAGGTAAATTAATTGTTAGTGCGGCCCATGCTGTGCCAGAAGGGTTCGCACTCCATCACGGCAGGCACATAGGAGCTCCCGTCACCAATGCTGGCGGTGCATGAGATGGCAGTGATGGCCGACCAGAAACAATGGGCATGTGGCCTGTGCTCTTTCAAGCTGCCTGCCCCTGTTTCCATTGCAATGACGGACAGCCAGGGTGAGCTGGAGCTCCTGCCGTAGGTGGGCTGAGCTTCCATGTGCTGGCGGTACACGCACCGCTGGCTTCAATGGGCCGGGCCCGACGCCAGAAGGAGTATCCCCCACTGGAACGCAAGCACCACCTAATCCACGAACCTCGACTCAAAATAGCTGTGAATAGGCCGAACCACCAAGTCGACAATCCCTTCTTCCGTCATCTTCCCATTTTCGTCCCGACCTTGGATGACAAACTGGGCGGCTGACTGTTGGCGGCGACGTATTTCGATAACACCGGCAATCGCGCCTCCAGATCGCCTGTTCAAATCGCTGTAAACCAACCAACAACATCCCGCCGCAGCCTGGCGGTCCATCGCCCTCACCATGGTTGCGCCAGCTGTCCCCGAGTTCGTGATGCCCGTTTCGAGTTACAGTCAACCCTTTGTCTTGGGTTCTTCAAACAAGCGCACCTAGGCCGAAGCTAACGTTTGATTGCGCACAGGATCACCGAAGAGATACTGCATGAAGCGGTTGACACCCGTACCGAGTCTCTGAGCTCTCTCAGGGAGCTTGGCCCCCCAGATCTCGTACACCTTGTCAAGCAACCCCTGAAGAACCCCGGAAAGCACGTACGTACCAGTCTCTCCGACTTGATTCATATGCAACACGGCAGTCGTCGCTGACCTGCGGATCCATCAGTATGGTGTCTATCACCACGTCACCGGCGTCGACGCGTCTTCCTCGGCCAGTTTGGCTGCTTACATCAACACCCTGACCTACAAGGAGTTTGGCCATTCCGCCACTGCCAAAACCGTGGAAGGCACTTATTGGTAATACCACTCTTTGGCCGACTGCGTCCTGAGCTATCCCTAACAAATACTCGTTCCAGCTGTTACAATGCCTTCTCCCGCGTCGACATGCGCGTACACGCTCCCTTCCCCGGCTCCGTAGAGAGTTACTGCGTTGACGAGCGGGGCGAAAAACGAAAGGCGACCGACGAGCTTTGGCTCGAAACATACCTCTGCAGCGTTCTCCGCGCATACTCGTATGCCGACGATGGAAGCGGCGAGACAATCAGAAAGATCATGGGCGTCCGGCGTTTCAACCCGGTTTCCAGTACCGAGACCGAACACAAGTTCCTCAGCGCCGCCGAGCAGCTCTTCTTTAGGGGTAACACTCCCCAGTTGTCCACTCTGAATAGACGCGATTTACTGACTCTCCTATAGGCTGGCAACTTGGGTCCGACTCCGTGGTGCAGGTGCCAAACAATGTCTCTAACCACTTGACAGCCGGCCTCCTAAAGTATTTCTCAACAACAGGACGCCATACTTCCGGTATCAATCTCTTCGAGAAGCTTCGGTCGCAAAACGTTGAAGTGGCTTCGCTCTTGGCAAAAGTGCTCTTCATGGGAAACGAGGAGGTGCAAGGAGTCCGTGTCTTGTACGAGGCCCTCAAGGAATCACCCATGGATTACGTTATGCTTGATACCCAGGCCGAATTCCTTCTCAAGAAGGCCGAAACTGCCCCAACTCCAGAGCTGAGGGAGGAAAGATTACGCATGGCTCTGGGCTGTGCAGACCGAAGCACGATAGCCGCTCCCAGCGAGTTCGGCACGTGGGCAAGACTGGCCCAGGTCTACGTTGCAATGGAGGACTGGGAGAATGCCTTGACCATCCTCAACTCGTGTCCCATGTTCACATACCAGGACAAGGATGCGCCTGTCATGCCGGAACCAAAAGACGTTAACCTACCGACCCTCCCAGAGACCAGGTTGGACGAAATCGACAGCGAGCCAGATTCGAGGTTCTCTGAGCAGGTAGACCCAAGTCTGCTTGGTCTTCGCGCCGCTGCGTATCGGGGAACGTTCAAGCAGGCATACAGCATTCTCACCGAGATGACTGCCAAGATTGGCTGGGATCAACTTCTCAAGATCAGAAGCAACGTGTTTGTTATGGAAGACGAGTATCGAAACGAGAAGCAGGAGCCTTCTTACCCTGCCAAGCGGAATGCTAGCACCGATGCTCTCCGTGGAACCCCGGATCATACTACGAACGGCGAAGCCGCCCCCAAGGAGGGTGCCGAACCTGAGGAGGTTGAGTACGAGAAAAAGAATGCTACTTTGGCTGCTGAGCAAACGGAAGACCTGGAGAGACCTCCTAGCGCTATCGACCCAGAGGTAGTCCGCAAGGCCGAAGAAAACGTACGTCTCCAAGCCGATGCTTCTCTTTGGCAGTTTACTCTGGATACAATGCTAACATATGATAGGGTGATAACGAGGATCACTTCTCTCGTCTCAATAACAAGCGTCTATGTGAACGGTGGTTGGACAGCTTGTTTATGGTCCTTTACGAAGATCTTCGCGTATATACCATCTGGCGCACCCAGATGGCTCAGTACAGGGCGCAGAGTATGCAGTACAAGAAGTCGGCGGAAGAGTGGGAGATTCTCGGCAGTCTCGCTGAACGCCTACAGCATACGGACGAAGCGGTTGAGGCATACCGGGCGTGCTTGGGTCAGCGCTTCAGCCCCAAGGCTCTCACTGGTATTCTCAAGGTGTTTGAGAAGCAAAAGAGCACACGCGAGAGTGTCGCCGCTCTTATCAGGTTGGTGACTTGGCAGTATCGGTGGTACAGCGAATTCTCTCCCGAACTACTTCATACCATCCGGACACTCATCGAGGACGAGGGTGCTGTGAAGGTCAGGAGTATCATCCAGGCGACCAACCTGCCACAGAGCGTGCTGGACTTGACGCATCACTATGCAGCGTTGTGTGCTACTTTCCGCAGCAGCGGGACCGACGGCTAGGTTGCTGGGGTCTGTTGCTGGTGTGCTGCTGATGAAATGATGGCTGAGGGACGACCATAACCCTCTACATGGTATGGACGTTTACATGGTGCCTATGTCCATGGAGAGTAATCGCAGAATAATTAGTATGAGAGCGAGTGTTATTATTAATAGAGAATTTGAGCGGCTTGATGAGAGAAGATAAGCACCATAAATCCTATCTACTTAGGGTCTTGGATCCGTGGACTGTCGATTGGCTCGAAAACAACAGCTCATGGCGGTCCACTTTAACTCCGAGGACGGTTCCCAGCCCCGGTCATCGGGCCGGGCAACCCCGTCTTGGCCATGACGGGACCGGCCCCGGTTGGTCCCCATCCGCTCCACAAGGCGTCGTCCCCCTCCTTTGAAGTTTGGCCCCCAGTTCGCGCTCCGACTTGGAACCTGCAGGAAGCTTGCTCTTTCTTTGTTATCCCCGGAGGTGCGGGGCTATGGTGCCTTTCGATGCCACCATCAACGTCATTCGAAGCGTGGGATAGAGAGCCAAAAGTCGTTAGAGCCGGTTTGTAACATGCAAACAGGCACCAGAAAACGATCGGAGATGGAGAAGAAAAGAATGCATTGGAACGGATAGGAGTCGGCTCCCCACCGTTCGTGGGAGGAGAAAGTGGGGGTTGACTAAGAGAGGGGTTCCTAGCTTTATAAACAATGTCGAACTTCCCTTCTGAAGTCATCTTTGACCCTCAATCATCCCAACCTTCTGTTGTCTTTCATGTTGCCTGTCTCGCGCGCAATTCCCAAAATACCGAGCATTACAAACACCGCCAGACACTTCTTCAGCAAAACAAACATCATGGCTCCTACGTAAGTACCTGTACTTTGGTGATGAAGTGTCAGGAGGAACCCCTCGAAGAAGCTCACCCAAGCTCACACCTGTCAACAGCAGCAAGACTTACAAGCTCAACACGGGCGCCGAGATCCCCGCCGTTGGCCTCGGCACCTGGCAGTCCAAGCCCGGTCAGGTCGAGAAGGCCGTCGAGGCCGCCCTACGTGCCGGCTATACTCACATCGACACTGCGTATGCCTACGGTAACGAAAAGGAGGTTGGCCAAGGCATCAAGGCCTCCGGCGTTCCCCGCGAGAAGATTTGGCTTACCACCAAGCTGGACAACGACTGGCACAAGCACGTCGCCGAGGCCATTGATACGTCGCTCAAGAACCTGGATACCCCCTATGTCGATCTCTACCTCATGCACTGGCCCGCCAGTCTTGACAAGCAGAACCCCAAGCAGGTGTACAACGACTGGGACTTTGTCGATACCTGGCGCGAGATGCAGAAGCTCGTTGATACGGGCAAGGTCAAGAACATTGGTGTGAGCAACTTTGGAGTCAAGAACCTGGAGAAGCTTTTGAGCGCCGAGAGCACCAAGGTAAGCAAGATTATGCTCCTCCCCTGAAGTATTGTTGTGAATTGATGAGGTCCTGACACATCGAATTACAGATTGTCCCCGCCGTCAACCAGATCGAGCTCCACCCCGGTAACCCTTCCCCTAACCTCGTCAAGTTCTGCGCGTCCAAGGGCATCCACTGCTCCGGCTACTCCCCTCTCGGCAGCAGCGACTCGCCGCTTTACAAGCTTGATAGCCTCGCCAAGCTCGCCGAGTCTAAGGGCAAGACTGTGCAGCAGGTCCTCCTCCAGTGGGGTGTCCAGAAGGGCTGGAGTGTGCTCCCCAAGAGCGTCACTGAGGAGCGTATCAAGGCCAACATTGACCTCGATGGCTGGAGCTTGACCGATGAGGAGATTGCTCAGATTGATGAGGTTCACAAGGAGAACAGCTTCAAGGTCTGCGGCGACAGCTGGTTGCCCGTTAAGATTTTCTTCGGTGCTGGTGACAGCGATTAAATGCCATGCACCTTATAACCGAGGGGATAAAGATGAAAATAATGAATAATGACCCTTCTCCAGAAAATGCTCAAGAGTAATGAGCTATAACACCCATACACCACGCACGCTTTTTCCATGGCTGGCTATGCTCTGTGACCAGACAACTGTGACATGCGTCCCGATCCAACCCCTAGCTCACTCACAATGTAAGTACCGAACCTCATACAACCGAATAGTCATAAAAACAAACCAAATACGTTACGGTTAGTATATTATACATTAGGTATGCTCTTATTACGCATCCTAGCGTATTCAATATACCTTGAAACCTAAATTCTAGGTAGCTTCTGAAGGGAAGAATCCCTAAATAACTCTAGCCGATGTGTTTTCCAATTATCGTAATCCCTATCACAATTTTATAACGGCCTTTCCTAGCTAAAGCGAGCCGTGTTGGACTGTCTATATTCGGTCTATTTTTACGACCACCTTGACAACCCCGAAATTTATGGCCGTGGTAGTCCGTGCCAGATACCTCACAGGGGGGTTTTTCTTTTGCTCGGAACCACAGTAGTCGGTATCGCAAGCTTTTAAACTCCAAGCCAAACTCTCAAGTCCAAGTCCAAGACCAGACGATAGCAACGACTCAGTGCCCAAACGTAGATCAACCAAAAAACTAGGCAACCCCCATCAAGAAAGCGAAAGCTAACCCTACAACTTCCCCTTTACCCTCCCCCTCCCCATCCTCTCCTCCCTCTCCTCCTCGTCCCTCACCACCTCCCTCACCTCCCTCCTGATCCTCTCTGCCAACTCCTCCCCTTCCTCCTCATCCAAATCCTCCCTCCTCCCCCTCCCAAACATCGTACTAGTAAACCTCTCAGACTCCCTCAGCCCCGGTCTCGGTATGACATGAAAATGCATATGCTCCACCACCTGCGCCGCCGCCGCCCCGTTATTCTGCACCACGTTCCAGTCCTTTATGCCTGTCGCCCGGGTCACCGCCTCCGAGAGGATCCGTAAGTAGCGGCCTAGCTCGGCTGCTTCCGAGGGGCGAACGTCTGTGAGTTTGGCGGCGTGCCGGCGGGGGCAGAGGAGTAAGTGGCCGGGGGAGAGGGGCATGATGTCGAGGAAGGCGATCAGGAAGGGGGTGGAGAGGAGGAGGAAGGTTTGTGGTTGGGGGGAGGTGGAGGTGGGGGGGGGGAAGGGAGTGGGAGGAGTGGTGGGGGGGTATGGGGGGAAGGTCGAGGAGATGTGGCAGAAGGGACAGTTGGGTTGGGTGTCAGAGGAGGAGCAGGCGTCGCTGGTTTGGTTCGTGGTCTTGGAGGTGGGACGGCCGGGGTCGAAGGTGTTGGCGTCGGGAACGATGAAGCGGGGAGCTGGTGTTGCTGGTGGTTTCTTGTCGGTTGAGGAAGCCATGGCTGCAGTCTGGTGTATAACGTAGTGATGTGTCTGAAGAGTTGTTTGTGTCGAAGAGCTGAGAGTTGAACTTGAACTGAAGAAAGACTCAAGAGAAGTCTCGACAAGTGCTAGGAGTGTAGTTGGTCTCACTATGTAGTGATGCCGAAAATGATTGCTTGCTGAATGCGCCGTAACCAATGACCAATGCAACAAAACGTCAAAAAGAAAACGCCTTTCTCCGTGACAAATCCAGAAACGAAACACCGCTGGTGACTCTTGTATAATGACTTCAAACTGATGACCAAATAGTAGTTCAGTGAAATTCAGGACGAAAGGCCCGGGGCGGGATCTTTAACAGACCCCAAAGCCAAACACAAAGCGCCGGGCCCGTTCCCACCAGTCCCGCTCGTCCCTCTCACATCCGCTTGCCGGCGGGACCTGACCCGGTACGGTGAGCGCCAGGGCACCGCAAACAACCTCGGCCGCCAAACTCCACCGAAAACGTGGGGGAATTGCCTGCCGCATCGACAGCTAAGGTACCCACATTGGAGTGGAGACCTTTTGACAGGGGCAATTTGCATTCGCAAGGTCCGAACGCCGCCTGCTTTTGTCACCCTTTGTCAAAGTCTGGAACTTTCTGCCTCAGCGTCCCGCCTTTTTTTACCTTTCGTTGTCGCGTCCAGTGAAACTCGCCTGTATAGCGCCCGTCCCTCTCGTCGCAAACCACTCCACCGGTAATCATCCATCATCAACCGAACAACATCATCATCGCATCCCGCCATACATCGCATAACGTCGTCGTCGCCTCAATACAAAACAACCTTCACATTGCACAACCGTCATCCATCCGAGCAAACCCGACGACAAATAAACCCAAACCACAAATCACACCCTACCCCCAACACAACAGTCAAGATGTCTTCCCGCGAGCAATACCAAGTCCCCAACTCCCAGGGCTTCACCACCGGCGCCTCCAACATTGACGGCAACAGCGGTGGCAGCAGCGTCATGTGGTACACTTGCGGCGACTGCGCGGTCCGCGTGCCGCTCGAGAAGGGCGCCCCCATCCGTTGCCAGAAGTGTGGTGCGCGTGTTTTGTATAAGGAGCGCACCAAGAGGTACGTTTTGGCTTACTCGATAGAAGGTGCTGAGAAGGTGGGAGGGAAAACAGTGTGCTAACGGTTTGGGTGTTATAGAATGGTCCAGTTCGAGGCTCGGTAAACGGTTTCATTCGACTTTGTTCGACTTGGGGCCAAAGAAGGCGGGGTAGAAAGTGGTCGGTCTTCTCGATACCGTACCGGGCTGAAGTTCCCGTCGTGCCTGGACCGGCCGGGATGTCCTAATGCTTAAGGACGGGAGCCGGGCTAGGCTTGAGGCGACGGGAACATTTTTTGAGGGAAGCTGGGACCATAGGAGGTTCGAACTGTCGACATCTCGGTGTGATTTCACACCATCAGCGGTGGTTTAGCACGGCCCAGCCTTAAATCTATGGCTCGTTGTGATCAGAAGAAGGGAGATATCATATTCATCCAAATATCATGATGGCGGCGTTCTGGGAAATATCGGTAGACTTGTGGGAATTCATACGAAGAAAGCATTGCTTATCATCATCATCATCATCATCTTCATCACCACCGTCAAACAGATCCGTTCTGTATCGCTTTTCATTATTGATGATGTTTTTGCCACCTAAAATGTTGGTATGGTATCACTTCAAAAACGCCGGTTGTATGCTGAATCCCGTTCCCTCTGTATCACTTTTCTTGTCACCATTGCTCCGTAAATCCTTTCCTTGCCAATGGCCAATCTCATCACCTCTGCTGGGTGTGGAGGTACTTTGCAAAACTTGCCTCCGCCAAAACCGAGTCATCTTCGCCCTGCATGGCAGCGGCGTACCTCGCCCGCAATCCCTCGCGGTCATACTCGTCGTTGGGGTCGTCACCATATTCCTCATCGCTCTCCTCATCCGTGCTCAGCGGCTCGGGGGCCTCTCCATCATTGACATCACCCACTGTGACATCGCCCGCCGCGTCGCCCATCGACATTCCCTTCATCATTTTGTTGAGTTCCCTCTCCCGAGCCTTCTTCTTGTTCACCTCCCTTTCTTCGCGCCTCCTCTCGAGCTCAGGCTGGTAGTCGCGCTTGAACTCTTCGGCCTTGTCCTGAACCGCGGCAAAGAACTCGTCAATGCCCGTTCCGTACAGCGAACTGACGCCAACAACGCTGAGATGTGCGTAGAACTCCTCCAGCATCAGACTCATGCTGTTCAGCAGCGAGCCCATGTACCCGCTGCCCGAGCCCATGCCATCACCGCTTCCCTCCGCTCCGCCAAACGCGTTGTTGGTCTCATCCTCCTGCAGGGCAGCCTGGAAAGCGTCGTAGTCGGTCATCCACTCCTTCGCAAAGGCCGGATCCTTGACATCCGACTTGTTGAAAACCAGAATCATGGGCAGCTTGGTCTTGTAAAGGATACTGCAGGCGTAAAGCATGTTGCTCATGAAGGTCGACGTCGAGCTCGTGCGCGGCGTGTCGATGATGTAGGCGATGACGGTCGGGAAAGATGAAGCGAGCGACTCGAGGAGGATTTGGCCCGACGCGGACCAGACGAATACCTCGATCTGGCCGGGCGTGTCGACGAGGATGTGCTTGATGGGCGTGTGCGCCGGGTCGTCGGGCTTGGGCGCTGTGCGCTTCTCAAGCAGACCGAGGACCTGGTCGACTTTTGTGGCGAAGAGATTCAGCGATGTGAGGATGCCGCCGTTGGGGCCGAGATTGTACTGCTTCATCACCTCCTTGTAGTTGACCGAGTCGCGGATATCGATGTTGCTCTCGAAGGGCGAATGGGTGACTGCTGGGTCGAGGTTGATGACATAAGGGGGCTCCTTCTTTCCGTGGAGATGGGCATTGATTTGTTGCATGAAAGTCGTCTTGCCGGATCCTGGAGGGTATGGTCAGTTGGATGATTCCGCCAGCAACTGGGGAGGCTCGGAACCTGACGAGCATGCATAGACTTACCTGCCATGCCAACGCAGACGATGGCAACAGGCTGGTCAGCCTTAGCGGCAGACGATGCCGAAGTCGAAGCCATTGTGTGATAACTATGTGCGGGTGTGGGAGATTGCTTGATGATTTCTGTGTTATCTGTCGCGTAAATTGGAAGTTGTTGCAGATTTAAGTTTGCGGTGGAGATGGTGTTGTAGTTTCGGGAAGAAAGTTTGACGGATGTCGTAAGCGGCGGGGTCACTAAAGATGGTCGCAGGTGAATGTCCGGGGGCCGTAGAGGGGCAACGCCGCAAAATAGTCCATCGATAGCGGGCAGAAAGGTTTCCATCAACGACATGGGTGGGGTCAGTCTTGGCACTCTTGTTTCCCCAAGTGAAATGACTGGAACCTCGAAGTTGAGTCGGGTTTTCTCCCTTTCACCCATCCATCTTCTCACACGTCTTCCACTCTGTCTTCATGTTCCTCGACATCCAATCCATATCCGGCCGGCCCCCATCTCATTGTTCAATTTAAACTAAATATGTCGCAACCCGGACCTGTTATCATGCATATATTAAAAGCCCATCGAGCATGCTTTAGAATACAGCATGTTGTTTTCCAGACGAACCGCTGTTAATCTACGACTATCACTGCCTTCAACCGCAGTAGTGAATCGACCTGGTACCTCGCGGTTCCAACTCCACCTCATACCCCGGTATTTTGGGTGCCTAGATATTTTAGGATCCCAACGGCCGGGTGGATTGGTGTTTGCCGCGGGCCGTCGAGCCCTACGAGCTTCATCGACCTCAAAGGCTATTGTTCAATGAGGTTTGTCCACTTGCTCAGTTCCAACTAATCCTTTCACGCCTAGCAGCGAAGACGGATACGGATGCTTTTGAAACGGTTCGGGGAAATTGTCGAGTGGCAATTTCATCATGTTGAACGAGAATAGGCACTGGGGGAAAAGGCGTCTCACGTCATCTTCAGAAACGGTTAAGAACTACCTTACAGGCAGGATGCTGGAGGGGAAAATCACCAATGCTAATGACCGCTAACCACGTTGAGCGGATGGTGGTGGTCCCGCGCTGGGCGCAGCCTCGGTGGCCTCTTATCGCGTCAAAAGTCTTCAAAAACGGTGGGTGATGGGAGCTGGGTTGGTGAGCCACAAACATAAATGGCAAGATCTTCTGTCTGTTCGTGGCCATCCACGAGGTGCCGTTCCTGGTCCTCAGCCCTGCCAACCTACCTCCTCCACGTTCTGTCCATTTTACCCCAAACTGACCCCGTAAGATTCGTTGGGTTATCTCCCTCCCACTTCTTCTCTTGCTTCATTTCTCGTCTTACAACAGGACAAGATTCATCATTTGACTTCTGCCAAATTCCAGCGACTCACCAAATCCAGGCTTCGGAGATCAGCTACTACACTCTCCATACACCTCTATAGAGGTATATACTTCATTTATCGGTGTTACATAACTGCTTCCGGCACCCATTGCCCACCATGTTGCGCAAGAAGGAAGCCTTCACTGTCATCACGCCCATCCCGGGCTTCATCCCCCGACAGTTGGCCATCGACATCCTTCATTCTCATTCCGAAGTCATCACTCTCAACCCGCTTGTCCTCGACCATAAGCCTATCGCGGCCCCTCAGAATGCAGAGACAGACGAGTATTATGCGACATGGTACGAGATCACCGAACGAGTCACGTTTGTGCCTGGAATTGGGAGGATGGGGGCTACGATCATTAAGTTCAACGGCTGCTTTCACGACATGCCATGGGGTCTTCAGACTCACATATACGCTCCCATGAACGTTGACCTACGCAACACCTATCGTATCGCCGGTAATCAACCAAACTACGAGCCTCCAGAGCCGCTTGAGATCGGATTGTCAGCTCTTGGGGCACCCTCGGATGGGTTATATCTTCGTGAGGATATTGAGATCAAGTGCAGTCGCACTGTTATGAGCTTTGTCAAGTCGCAAATGAAGAAGGCGGGCGGGGAAATGGTGAGGCGCATCATCAAGAAGGCCGAGCTACTGGATGCTGGCGTGCTTCAGGCCATGATCGAAGACGGGAAGCTGAAGACGTTCAACCCGGCCGACAAGAGGAATACGGTCCGACGATCTGCCGTACAGTCTCCGGGTCCTCAGTTTTCGCCTACGTTTGCCAGCTCGTCAGTCTCCGGTACACCACCTCACTCGCCACCACCTCAGTCTCCCGGCATTCCTTACCAGATCCCGCGACCATTGTCTGCTACTCCTAGTCAACACCGGCCAAATACCTTGGAATCCTATCACCGTCCTAACAGCCATGGAAAGGCACCCGCTGCTTTCGGCTACGGAACGCCAAATGGACCACAGGAGCTATCTGCCACCAACCCTGAACTGGCCTCGAGCGGTCCGATCGAGATGCCGGGTGACTTCTATCACGCACCATCAAACCTTCAGCCACAATCCCAGCCATCTTCCAACCGCAATTCGAATCAGTCGTACTCGTCTGACAGGCCACAAGCAAGCCCGAACCCGTCGTCACACAGCGGTTTCCCGTCTCCAGCTTTGGACAAGAACTTCGGCTTACAAACTCACCAGGAAACGTCCGAGGAGCACAGAGAAGAGGCTTTGAAGAAACTAGACCCGCGTATCCCGCATCCGTCTCACTACGCCCCGTATAACCCAGCGGATTACGGACCCGTGGACCCATTGAAAGTTCCTGGCAACCAGTATGGTCATGGTCCACAGGCTCAGCAGCTGTATAAGAACACATACACAAGGTGATGGAACATAAAGGAATTTGATAGGTTTATCCATGTGGCTTGATATTGGATGATAAATAGGCAGGCGGTGATGTCCTCGTTTTTGGATCTTCGTATACCCATTTGCTTTCTTCTTTGCTGTGTATTTGTATACAGACTTGAAACTTCCAATGATGAACACCTGGACAGGAAAGACAAAGAATTGGCGTGCTGGTCTGTTGTCAAAGCACTTCAACGTTCAATAAAACCCTTGTAATCCTTCACTTTGAAGACGACAAGTTGAGAGAGCATTGTCCCATTGTGCCCAACCAAATATCTTCTCCAGCACTTCCAGGCAGCAAGATTCAAATTGGTGTCACACCCGTTCATCACAGCATGTGCGTGATGTGGTGGAATATCAAATACGACCCCACATTTCATGGCAGAAAGGCCAACGCTAGGCCAGAAGTGGTTAAGACCGACGGCGGCCGCCCCACAGCGACCTTGTTGGTCTCGACCGTCGGGACCCCGACCTGAACCTCATCTTCTTGAAGTTTCTCTCTCCCGAAAACAATCATTATGCCAAAGCTTATTGAGAATCGAGATCAAGATAATATTCGAGCGCATATCAACTTGAAACATAGGTGTATTAAAAATAGATCTGGGAGCATTATCGTGATATCAATAGTTGGCGGCACAGAAACTGGGCATCCGCATCCTTCCTATCAGATGGAGGGTCTCAGTCATCAACACTCTGAAAACTACAAATTGGTTTTCTGTGCAGCTAAGCTTGGGCTTCGTTCAGTCAACTTCCCGTTGCTTTCACATAAAGCGTGCCGGGAGGCAACTTGTCCCATCTTTCGAGTACCGTTTCGCTGCTGTGTCATACAAACATTGCCTTCTGGTGAGGGTAGTTCAAGACATACCGGTTAGACTTTCAAGTGAATTGACTGATATTTACAAAGCCTATTGCGCTCGACCTCCCTTGCATGTACAACGTAGCCCAACTGAGAACATGTTCGCTACGCGGAGTGTGCAGTCAAGAGTGAGTCGTGATTATTGTTGATTCGATCCACTACGCTGTGATCGATACATGTCTTTGCACACGCTGCAAGCCGAGCTTCGCGCTTGTGATGTATCGGCACGGAACTCTTGACATAATCATAACAGGAAGGATTACGATGCCGGCATATCACGGCGGTCATTAGGAAGTTGAGACAAAATTGCCCGAAAGAAGTCAAACAGGTAGAGGGATGTCATCAGATGAAAGTGAGGTTGCCGATAACGATAAGGAGGACAGTTGTCCGACGGGAAAGTGTAATAATATGTAACTACCATTTCCGGGTTAGCGCCTGCAGCTAGCGGTGCTTTTAATCGTCTTGATAAAATACGTCAGCAATCGTCAACTTGTCATGCAGTCGACAGGTTGACTGAACAACCACCAATTGCGCACAATCGACATCTTCCAACATGGACAGCTTGGAAGACTTTGAGAAGCAGCTCGCTGCGGAAAGGGCGGAGCGTGAGCGCGCAAAAGAAAAGGAAGAACGACGCAAGCACAAACATCATCGGCGCGACAGATCATCAGACCGCGACCGCGACCGAGATCGCGAACGAGATGGAACTAGGGATAAGGAGAGGGAGAGAGACAAAGGCAGACACAGAGATAGGGACAGCGGCCGCCACCGATCACATCGATCTCGGGACGACGATGAAGACGACCAGGATGGCCACCGACACAAGCGATCGCGCCATTCGCGTGATGATGACCGCCACGAAGAGGAGTCGCGACATAGGCACAGACACAGGGATCGGTCGAGGGACAGAGATAGAGACAGGGACAGGGAGCATAAAAGTGATCGAAGACACAGCACTAAGGACACGAAGGACCTCAAACCGACAGACGCCAAAGAGGACCTCCCCCTGCCGGACGAGGAGAAGGCCCCCATGGACGTTGACAAGCCGGCGCTTGTTCGCGACTCTTGGATGACAACACCATCTGCGATAGATGTCGATTACATTCAACGAGGCAGGAAGAGGAGCCCATCGCCAAAGAAGGAAGAGCCGAAACGGGTTTTGCACGAGAGGGAGGTCAACAGAGGGTTAGCTGAGATGGAGAACTGGTCCTTGCCGGTTGAGCGAGGTGTTGAGAGAGGGCAAGAACCTCCACGGAAGCGAGAAGTCAACTACACATTTGGTGACGAAGGATCGCAATGGCGGATGACCAAGCTGAAGGCAGTCTACACGACGGCGGAGCAGACGGGCAAGACAGTCGAGGAGGTCGCTGTCGAACGTTTTGGAAGCCTGGAAGAATTCGACGAGGCCAGAGAAGAGAAGATCGAGGTGGACAGAAGGAAGCTGTACGGTGAGGGCTACGCTGGCAAAGAGAAGCCAACAGGCGAGTTATACGCAGAGCGTGTGGCGAAGATGCGTTCCCAGCAACCCGAATCCCCAGACCGCGAAGAATCATCACCGCCCGCGCAAGGCGTCATCATCGAGGATCAACTACAAAAAGCGCCTCCCGTCGACCAATCGACCCTCAACCGCATGCGCGCCGCCCTTATGAAAGCCAAGCTTCGCAAGGCCCCAGAGGCCGCCAAGCTCGAGGAGGAGTACAACGCCGCCATGGCCGCCTTCCAAGCCGGCAACGTCTTCCAAGCAGGCAGCGCCTCCGGCGCCGCCGTCGTCCTCGACGCCTCGCACAACCGCATGCTAGCCGGCCCGCGCGGCGAAGTCATAGCGGTAACCAACACCAAGCGCGGGCGCGAGCGCGGCACCGTCATCGAAAACGAAGACATGAGCATCGACGACATGGTGCGCGAGGAGCGGCGCACCCGCGGCCAAGCCGGCGGCGAAGGCCTGCGCCTGGCCGAACGCATCGCCAAAGACGCCAAGTTCGACAACGACCTCGAGTACCTCGACGAAAACGCCGCCAAGCTGGCCAAGCGCGTGCACAAGAACGAGGCCTCGCTCAAGAACGTGGCCGTGGCCGAGTACAGGAAACTCAACCGGATCCTGGATACCTGTCCGCTCTGTCACCACGAAGAGCAAGCCCCGCCCAAGAACCTGCCCGTGGCGCCCATCATCTCCCTCGCCACCCGCGTCTACCTAACCCTCCCGACCTCCCCCGAACTGACCGGCGCCGAAGGCGGCGCCTTAATCGTCCCCATCAGCCACCGCACCAACTTGCTCGAGTGCGACGACGACGAGTGGGAAGAAATCCGCAATTTCCAAAAGTCGCTCACGCGACTCTACCACGAGCAAGGCCGCGAGGTGCTCTTCTACGAGAACGCGGCCGCGCCGGGGCGACGACTGCACGCCGCCATGGTGGCCGTCCCCATCCCCTGGGACCTGGGCGATACCGCGCCCGCCTTCTTCCGGGAGGCGATGCTCTCGGCTGATGACGAGTGGGCGCAGCATAAGAAGGTGATTGATACGGGCAAGGCAGCGAGGGAAGGGGGGATGGGGAAACTGGCGTTTAGGAGGAGTATTGCGAAGGAGATGCCGTATTTTCATGTGTGGTTTGGTTTGGATGGGGGGTTGGGGCATGTGGTGGAGAATTCGGAACGGTGGCCAAGGGGCGATTTGTTTGCTAGGGGGATTATTGGGGGGATGTTAGATGCTGAGCCGGATGTTATTAAGAGGCAGGGGAGGTGGTCGAGGAGTGATGAGAGGGTTGATGGGTTTAAGAAGAGGTGGAGGAAGTTTGACTGGACGAGGGTGCTTACTGAGGGCGGTTGATATGCCTTTCGGTGGTTATGATTGATATCGTCCGTCCTTCAAAGAGCTTGGAATATCGATATGGAAACAATAAAGGTTCATAAGGCATCCCTCCATATCGTGACTATATATACAAAGCGTTCTGGACCAAACTTCCTTCAGGCACCGGGTATCTTCATATCGCAACATGTACTTCCAATACAACATACTGTGCTCAAGCGAACGGGTATTAGTTTCAACATTTTATCGTGTTTTTGTTCGCTTTTAACCAGAAAATCGCCCCGCTATATTAATGCCATAAATTCTTAACCCTCCTCAGCATCCATATGATCACGGCCGCCACCCTGGCCGTTTCCGCGCTTCCGCTTGAACAAGCCACCATGCTTGCCCTGGTTCTCCATCAATGACTTCATCTCGTTCCTGGCATGGCGCTGGGCCTCCTCGACACGGGGCTTGAACACCATCACCTCGTCCTTCTCCAGAGGATACTCGTCCAGCTTGTGGCCGAGGGCAGCTTCGATACGGAGCCAAATTTCGAGATCACTATATCATGGTTAGATTCATCGTTGCTTGTAGAATATGGTGAAAACGGATGTGGAACTTACTATTGTGTGACAATGCTGATAGCATGACCAGACTTGCCCGCACGAGCAGTACGACCGACACGATGGACATAAGTCTTGGAGTCTTGGGGAAGATCGTGGTTGATGACGCAGTCGACGTTAGGAATATCGAGACCACGGGCAGCAACATCGGTAGCAACGAGGATCTCGCGGGAACCGGCACGGAACTTGTTCAGGGCACCGAGACGAGAAGACTGCGAAAGACCACCGTGGAGGGGGATGGCGCCCATGCCGAGGGTGCGGAGCAGGATCGCAATGCGCTGGGTTTCCAGCACGGTTCTGGTGAAGATGATGATGGTCTGGCCGGCGAATTCGTTGCAGAGGTAGACCAGGTAGGTGTCCTTGTGCATGTGCGGGATGAAGACGTAGTTGGACTTGAGCGTCGAGACGGTGGCGTACTTGTTGGTGGACACGCTGACCTTGAGGGGGTCCCGCAACGAGGCGCGCTGCAGAGACTCGACCTTGCTGGACATGGTGGCCGAGAAGAGGAACGTCCGGCGCTCGCGGGGAAGGAACTTGAGGATCTTTTCGAGAATTGGACCGAAATCCATGTCGAGCAGACGATCGGCTTCGTCCATAACCAGGTACTGCATGGAACGCAAGCTGAAGCCCTTGGTCTTCTCCAAGTGATCGAGCAGTCTACCGGGAGTCGCAACGATAACGTGGGGCTTCTTGCCGAGAGCAATTGCCTGCGTTACCATGTCCATACCACCCAAGATCAGAGCGCATCTTAGCGAGATCAAGCTGCCGAGCGCTTCGAAGGCCTGGGCAATCTGGGCTGCAAGTTCTCTTGTGGGCGCAAGGACGAGGGCGAATAGAGGGGCCGGCTTGTCGAGGAGCGCTTGTAGGATAGGAAGGGCGAAGGCTGCTGTTTTACCGGAACCGGTCTCGGCGATACCAATGATATCGCGATTTTGGAGGGCTAGGGGAATCGACTGTTCTTGAATGGGGGTCGGGTTCTTGTATCCGAGACGTTCGCAAGCTTCGCAGAGGGCGTCGACAATTCCCTTTGTAGGACATTAGTTAGCATTTTGCAGCATTGGCATGGACCATGTGGACAAGGAATCATACAAGATCCTTGAAGGACTTCTTGACGGTCTCAACCTCCTCCTGTTCCGGGGCAATGTCGAGAGTCACGGAGTCTTCTTCTGTCGAGTTGGCGGCGGGAGTTGACTGCTCTGTTGGCTCTGGCGCATCTTGCTTCTTTTCCGTCTTCTCTGCCTTCTTGGTGGTGGACTTATCCTTGACCTTCTTTTCCTTCTTCAGCTCGGGGGCAAAAGGAGCAGCCGCCTTTTTGAGGGCGCTGGGCTCGTCAGAAGTTTTCCTCCGCTTTGTCGACATGATGGTTGGTGATAGTATAGTGAATAATGGGGGTGGACCGACGGTGTTCGCAGCGAAGGGCGGACTTCCCCAGTGAACTTTTATGTCACTTTCCATCGATCTTCCCCAAATTTCCAGGCTTATCGGTTGGCGGGTCCTGCACGATAAGCCCCGGCCCCACCGAAATTTTTGTCAGAACGGGCCATTGTCCCAAGCTTCTCCATCAGAGACGCCCATTGACATTTGCCTGCACTTCTGCTTCAGTGATCGAGTCTGCCAGTTCCAGACCTTTTTCATTTAAACATCACCACCACATCTTTCTTCACCACACACGTCACCCACCACAGACAACCACCACCACATTCACAATGGCCAGGAAAAGAGTCAAGAAGAGAACCCACGTTGGCGCCAAGAACCCCGTCTCTTCGGCGGCCCTCAACGGCCATGCCGACCGCAAGGACCCCAAGAGCATGGTCATTCGCATTGGCGCCGGCGAAGTAGGAACCAGCATCAGTCAATTGGCCACCGATGTTAGGAGAGTTATGGAGCCCGGTACCGCGACCAGGTTAAAGGAGAGAAAGGCCAACAGACTGCGCGACTACGTTACTATGTGCGGACCGCTAGGCGTCACACATCTTTTGCTCTTCTCCAGATCCGAGTCCGGAAACACCAACCTCAGACTTGCTATTGCCCCCCGGGGCCCTACATTCAACTTCAGAGTCGACAAGTACTCTCTCGCAAAAGATGTGCGGAGGGCGCAAAGGCATCCCAAGGGTGGCGGCAAGGAGTACCTCACTCCCCCATTGGTATGTTGTCATTTGCATTTTCAACCTACTCTGTTCATGGAGCATGCTAACGGGGAAATCTAGTTGGTCATGAACAACTTCACAGATCCCAACGCCGACGCAAACTCCAAGGTCCCCAAGCACCTCGAGTCCATCACGACGACCGCCTTCCAGTCCCTCTTCCCTCCCATCAACCCCCAGAAGACCCCTCTCAAGTCGATTCGCAGAGTATTACTTCTCAACCGCGAGAAGTCGCCCGAGAACGACGGCTCATTCATTATCAACTTCCGTCACTACGCCATCACAACAAAGGCTGTCGGCATGTCCAAGCCTCTTAGGCGGTTGAACGCCGCCGAGAAGCTCATCAAGTCCAAGAGCAGGAAAGGCGGCCTCCCCAACCTCGGCAAGCTCCGCGACATTTCAGAGTTCATGATCGGTGGAGAGGACGGTCAAGGCTACATGACGGACGGCACAAGCGGCAGCGAATACGACACCGACGCCGAGATCGAGATCCTAGACCAAGGCCCGAAGAAGGTGAAGAGCGCCAAGGCTCGGGCTGCCATTGCGGCGGTGGAGGCTGCTGAGGAGGAAGAGGAGGGCCGCGACGACAACGTTGAGCGCAGGGCAATAAAGCTTGTGGAGCTCGGACCTCGCATGCGGCTACGCATGACCAAGGTCGAGGAGGGCATCTGCTCAGGAAAGGTGCTGTGGCACGAGTACGTGCACAAGACCCAGGAGGAGATCCGGGAGCTCGAGAAGAAGTGGGAGCAGAAGAGGAGGGAGAAGGAGGCGCGCAGGAAGCAGCAGAAGGCGAACGTGGAGAAGAAGAAGGCCGAGAAAGCTGCTCACAGGAAGGCGACTGGCGGAAAGAGCAAGGACGAAAGCGACGACGAGGACGAGATGGACATGGACGACTACCCGTATGACAGCGACATGTACGACGCTGAGGACGGGTTTGACAGCGAAGGACTGGCTGGTGATGCTGAGGAGCAGGCCAATGCCAAGATGGAGCAGGACGGCGAGTGGGAGGACGAGGAGGAGGAGATTGCCAAGGAGGCACGGGCGAAAGGAAAAAAGAAGCCGGCTTTGAAATGATGGATGTGTTGTTGAAGGAGTGTACGTGGAGCAGACCCGGTCTCCCTTTTCATGTTGTCCATATTTTCATGTCATGTTTTACGGTTAGCATATGCCCTCGACCACTGGGCCGGTATCTTGGGAATAGCCCTTCATCGGAAATAGTATTGGCGTTGATACCAAAGAGAGACATACGCCCGGTTGTTCGAAGAAGGCCCCTAGACTCCTAGCAGCTTCATAGTATGAGACGGTCACTTACCTCGCTCAGCCTGGCCCCGTCTTGAATCCCATCGCGCTGTCAACAACATTGTGTCAACACACCATCAACTGTATGATCATCTTCACCGTGCCCTCCCTTACCCGCTCTCTACCACATCAACGATCTCAGTAACACCCTCCTCCTGCCAAATAAACCTTGGCAAGACTCACCAGATTTGCACCGGTCTGTGACGGTGCAACCCGTGGCTGCATCAACCATCCTCTCTCGGCCCTCCAAAAAGGATCAAAAAGGGTAATGGCACAACAGCAAAGTGGTAGGTTTCACGCCTCGGAGTACGGTAGTAGTACGCGACCTCAGCGACGTGAATACAGAGGGAGGGAACAGGACCGAATGGGATGGATTACTGTCCACGACCACAGCTGCTGCCGGTACCCTATGTGTGAGGTGTCGTGGTGTGGTGGTTGAAGTGGTTCGGTGGGAATTGCTTCTTTTCTGATCACAGACGTAACCGTCTAGAATAGATATCTACCCATCCACATTTTTCTCTGTGTTTTTGATGTTGTTGTTGCTGTCGCTGTTGTGTATCCCACCCATTCACTTTCACTTTCACTTCCACTTCCACTTCCCGAGCCGAGCCACCTACCAACGCCCAGCCTCTCGGCTCGTGGCCGTGGGGTCCCATCTGGAGTGCCTGCCGTGAGTGTCGTCCGTGAGTGTGTGCGGTGCCGCGGTGGGTTGGTTCGAGCTCGAGTGGGCAATGGCTTGACATGATCCCGTTCTCATTGATTTTCATGGGGAGGTACTGGAGTGGATGTAACTTTGTTGCTGCGCCTCGGAGAGTACCTCCGTAGCTCCGTACCTTTTGCCGTAGATACGCTCGGCTGGGTCTCGGATTTAAGGGACCGAGCCACTTGAGGGGTCAGGATAAACGAATAGGGGGGAGGATCATCTCTTGGCTCTCGTTTTGGAGGGGAAGATCTGTTGAAGCTTGAAGCTTGGTTGGGTGAGCTCGTCGGCTGTGTTTGTCCAGGGCTTGAAGGTATTTGGAGGGGCATTTTTGTCCAAAGATGGTGTTCTTGATGATCATGATTTTGGTCACTGAGACGGAGCAGTTTTGTTCATTCAAATGTTATGATATTTCACGCCCTCAAAATACCGGGCAATTATGCAAATCTCGTGGTAGTGAAGCTAAAACTACTAACACATCGAATGAAGATGGAAGAGGAAAGAATGCGGCGCAGAGGCTGGCGATGGGCATTTCGTCCAGCTTTCGCCTCCCTCTCCCCTTTTTTCTGAATTCTGACGATGCTGAGATAAAACAGGCGTCGGCCATTGCGACTTCTCACGCCTTTCTTCCAAAACGACAAAAACAATACCCGTGGGTATCCATTCCCCCAGATATCCCCAGAAAAATACCCAAAAATCGCATGGCTCAGGAAATGCGCGCGCAAGTATGCAATGCTTCTGACGCTGATGCATATCCCCATCCGGTTCCCATGACAATCCCAAAACAAAAGGAGATCAGGCCCCGTCCCAAGACGCGGGACCCCAAAACACCGAAAACTCCATCCCCCAAAAAAGAATTCCAATTCGTCGTAAATCATTTCATGATGATCGGGCTCAAGATCGTTTGTCGCCTCAGTCACTCAGTTTCGCCGTCGCCGTCGTCATGTCGTATGAGTGCGTCGGTTCAAAACAGAGAGCAGCAATGAGATCGCAAGACTCGCTCGCTCGCTCTTTCACTGCCTCTGCTGAGCCTCATAAGCCCTAACAGCCCGCTCCAGCTCCTCAAGACTACCACGGTCACCATAGGCGTCCGCCAACATGTTCGCACGGCGCTGTCTCTCCATCTCGGCTTCCTCCATGGCCGCCACGCGCTGTTGCATTTGAGCTTCGCGGTAGGTGGTGATGCCGTAGCCGATGGCGACGATGGCTACCAGGGGTGGAAGCCTTTAGGGGAAATGTGTTAGTGAGATTGCAAGATGGAGGGGGGAAGGGTGGTTTGCGGGGAAGTGGGACAAGATAAGACTAACCATTTGAGCCCCGTGGAGGATTTGTTGGAGGCTTGGTAGAGGTGGGGGAGGGAGCTGGGGTATACGCGAGCGGAGGTGGTGAGGAGGCGGGAAGGTGGTTGGCGGTTCATTTTGGCCTTTTTGAATGGTGTTGTTGATTTAACTTGTTGCTATTGGTCACTTGGTGTAAGAACAGTCGACAGCGCTAGTGTGGGCTTGTTGACTGTTGTAGTAGATGATGATGTTGTTGTTGATGTTGTTATTGTGAGGTAGTGTATTATAGGTGACTGAGGCGTCTTGAGCTCGAGTAGACAGATGATGGATGGGCTTTGTAGGTGTGATATATCGATGGATGATGATGATGATCTCTTCCTTTCAAGAAAGGGGGGGGGAGTGACGTCTTCTTATATATTTCCAAGATGGGTTATTGTTGACGTCCGGTGGATCCTGTCGACGGCACGCCTAGCTCACAGCAGCGGAGGACTCGAGCGAACGGAGCTGGAGCAAAGTGAGATAGTGTGGGGAAGCGGAGATCTCAAAAAGGGCCAAGGCAGGGCAGATTGCAGATCGGATTGCGGAGTTGAACAACGTAAGACGAGATTGGGAACACTTTTGGTCGCCAGGGGGGAGAGATGCTCTGATGTTTTCAGCGGTCACCCTTTCTCTGTTGGTAATGGGCACGAGTCAGGTATATGTATCCTCCTCTCTCTTCGGGCCCTTCCGCATGAGGGTGTGGATTGGGTAGCGAATATGGGACGTAACACCAGGCTCTCTTTCATGCAAAAGCAGGCCTGTCAACCGAAGGGGGATGGTCGACAAGCCGTAAGATCATTCATCATGGTGGCATGGAAGGCATCCGAGGGCATCCCATGGTGGGGTGACCAGGTTTGAAAGGTGGTCTCACCAGCTGTTTATTATTCCCGTTTCACCCCTCCATTGTCGTCCATGCCAGACATGCCATTTGCCAGATGCTTGAACATGCCTCTCCCCAGATCCAGATTGCCCAGACACCCGACCCAGACGTTCACTGGCTGGTTCGCCCCTGTGCCGTCGTTCGATTGGCCAGGGACTGTGGTCGATTGTGTGGTGGGACGGAAGCCGCAAGCCGAGGGACAACACCCAAACACAAGCCGAATGCCCCGGAGTGTCCCGCGGCCGCCAGCTGCACGCACCCCCAGACGGCTGCTGCAAGTGCGTGGCCCACCGCGGCCACTGCCTGACGCTTCCTTGTCAACTGCCAGTACACTACATACTGCGCTGGAGCCCGGCCGCAATGCGCCCAGTTTTGGACAGGATGAAGCCACATTCCAAACCCGCATGTAAGAGAAGGTGCAAGGAACGGACGGTTCGGATTGGCGCGGCGTCTGGGGAAATCTGTATGGACGGGAAACAAGAGTCGCAGATTGGGTCGAGAATCGTGCCATTGAGATTCTAAAGCCATTTTAGCAGCATCTGGGCCGCATCTCAAACTAAACAATCCCGCCTGCGGCCCACGATCTCAACACCACCGCGAAAGTGGAAAAGGTGTCAACAAAGACGGGACCCCTTTTTTTCTGTTCTGTTTTTCCCGTCTCTCCCTCCCGGCGCCCAGCGGTTGCGGTGAGGTCTGGCAAATCTCCACGGCAACTTCGAGACGTCGCCCGAAGCTCGACACAAGCTCGGCTTCAAACGGAGACCCGACAAGAACCGAGCGAGCTGGATACCTAGTGGACCTCGTGAACTTCCTCCTCGACCCTCGTAAAAGCCTCACGGGCCCTCGCCCAGTACAGTCGGTGTTGAATCCCCCCGGTTGCCCGTTGTCTCCGTCCCGTCGTCATAGCCACGCGATGGGAAGAGGACGGAAGCAGCCACCGGCCACCGCCATCACTGGTCCTCGGTCATGGTGTTTCGTTGGTTTCCACTTCATGCGCCTAACAATTTCCTCCTCCGCCGCCAACAACAACCGACGCTAACTACCATGCTTTCTTCCGGACCCCCTTCGTCAACCAAGTCGTCACCGCCGCCAAGTGGTGATGATGTAAGTCTCGGCTCTGGACCAAAGGCTCAAAGGGTCCATTTTCCTGACTTTTCAGGGAATTCAGGGTCCCAAACCAGGCCCACCGGACAATTTTTGTTTTCTAACGATGGCGATCGCTGCCGTTGACGTCCCTGACGTCCACCGCTCTCCCTTTCCCGCCTTGCAATGCTCCAGTCGAGATTCGGAACCGGCCGATTGACAGAATGACAGGTCGCTATACGGAGGTGCTTTGTTCATTGCCATGCTCAAAGCTGCGCATGATGGCATCTGCTAAAGAAAACACGGGGATGCTCACTTACATGCAAGAAGTGAGGACGTCAAGCGTCTGCGCAAATGTCAGTTCGTTGGATACGCATGGCATGAAGTTGTCCGACATGATTCCGCCTTTCACTCTGAGAAATTCCGCCATCCCCGCGCCTGCGCGGTGCGTATCTGCATGGCATGGCATTCTCTCCATTCTGCTCGCACGTCCGCCTCGTGTTGCACATGGGATTTGATATGGGACTCCTAGGTTGCGATCTGGGAACGACTGGATTTTGGCATTGCCATGATGCCATCATCATCATGATCATCATCATCGCAATCCTTCGAATGCTCCACTCCGACCACCCCTAGGCCCCTTAAGTGAGGGTTAGGGTCTAGCACCGCAGATGAAACGATTCCCGATGACGATAACTTCCTTACTCCGGCTTGTCTGGATCGGTTTATCACATGTCATCGACTGGACGGAATAATTCACTGGCAAGCCTGCTCTACCTATGGACGATATCATGTTGACCTTCTCGATGAAATGGGCCTTGATCTCGTGACCAGCAACCCGCAATTCGGGATCAATCTCGGGTAACGACACTCGACGGTCATGTGAGCACCAAACATGAAACTCAATATTTTCGACCGCCCGTTTTACATTTAATTGCTTGTGGAGGTTTGTGGCTGAAGGCCCGAGAATGAGCTTCGAGCTTACTACAGTCCGGATGTGAGCGCAGATCGCTCAGCCTCACTCTCACACAGATATGGAGTTGGCACCGGTCTAGAGACTTTTTGGGTTTCGAAAAGATTCAATTGAAATACTGATCCTCCAAGAAGCGAGGGATAAACTGCCGGAGAATACCATCAACAGTTCGACCGCCCACACCTACGACCCGAGGCTGCACTCCGTCCCCGTCAGGCACCCGATGCCTTGTGCCGCGCCGAACCGGAACCGGAACCAGATCCCATGTCGGATCATACCTCCCGTTCCCGTTCCCAACACTGCGCCGACCTGAATCCTGTCATCTTTTCCTTCCCTTTTCCACCTCCGACTCTCAAAATTCCCACTCCCCCAATCGAAACCACCAATATTCATCATCGATCCTCCCCTTGTCCATTTCGCCGACTGACCACCACATCTTATGTCACGTCTCTGACTTAATCATCATGCTTAGGAGGCCCAGTAGGCGTAGGCTTAGGCGGCTTTCCCGTCACACTGCTATGGCTGGGCTTAGGCGGTCTACCAGTGACAGTCGGCTTAGGCGGGGGTCCCGTGGCAGTAGGCTTGGGAGGTGGCGGCGGCAAGGTCGGCAAGGTTGGGACCGGGACGGTCACTGTAGGCTTGGGCGGCAAAGGCACTGAAGCCGTAACGGTCGGCTTGGGAGGCAAAGGAGGGAGAGACGGAGCCGAGTGCGTGAAGGTCGGCTTGGGAGGGTGGGTTGGTTTGGGAGGCAGAGACGGGGCGCTGCCGGTGGGCTTGGGGGGTAAGGCTGGAGCGGTGCCGGTGGGCTTTTCGCCGGCTTGAGCCACGGGCGCGGCGAGGACCTGTTGGAAGGCGGCGGCCGTGGCGAGGAGGGTGAGGAGGATGCGGGTCATTTTGACGAATGCTTTTGGGGAAGTTGGTGTAGGTCGGTTTTTTTGGTAGGTAAGTGAGAGGTTTGGATGGACTGGTTTGGCTTGATGAGCTTGAGTCTGCTGAACTCAAAAGTTGTCGACTTCCGGGGGGTTCGTGAAGGGGTTATTATACTCATGGAGGTGAGTCTTCTTTCCAGCCCGCTTGGTGAGCTCTGGTGTACGATACTCAAACGCTCGGCTGTAAACGATGGCGGGAAGGTGACGTCCGGTGTCATCATGGCCATGGCAGCTTGGCTCGCCTACCTACCACCCCTACCTCTAAAGGCCGGAGTGGGCATCGTCAACCTGATGGAAAGCAGAGAAAGGTGTAGCTGCAACGCCGAAAGGGGTAGTCATCGCCGTTTCCCCTTCTTCTTGGCTCCATCTCCGAGCCAAGACGGTCTTCACATTGTCTCCCATCGTGCTCTCCGCCATCTTCACTCACGATGTCGAATGGCTCGAGGAAGAGGTGTGCATGGAACACAATCTGAAGAGGCTAAAGTGATGCCGGCCGCCAGTTCCCAATAAACGATGGTACTCTATCGGACTCTGGGGTATGTTAGTTTGCCTGCTGCCGCGTCTGCGTCATCTAATCATCCCAAAGCCAGGTCAGTAGTGATTAATGTGAGACGAGAGATCGAATATCCCGTTGCAACCGAGGTGGTGGGATCGGTTGAATGTATGTCGTGATGTTCATTCAAGCGAGCTCTCGCCGTCTGCAGTCGCCGGCCGCTCTTCGTTATAGCACTCCCTCCACTTCCCATATTGCGATCTGATTCTGGATACTTCTTCCCCATTTTGATGAGCCGCGAGCCTAGTTAGCTCTGCTGTGCAATAGTCTGATTCAATGATAACAGCCGCGATTCGAGATCTTCCTTGACCTCACTCGTCTACTGACTTCGAAATAAACTTCAACTTCACGGAGGAAAGTCCGTTCAAGCATCCCTCAGTCCGGCAATCAAGTCTTGGGTCGCTTTTCATCCATCAAGTGCCGGCAAAGTCAACGATGCCCAGTAACATTCCGTCTTGCCAAGTTCAGCTTTTCTCGAGGTGTGAGAGTCTAAACTATTGTTACTGTACAATCCGGGGAAACGGGGGGTGGTTGTAACTTCATAAGGTGAGGTAGTCGTAAGCTCATGCTAGCCTGCTGGGCTTATTTATTCTCCGGGTGCAAAACCTTGGGTTGGGTATCTGGGACTCCTGGGGCATTTCATGGTTAAAGTTACGGCACGCAATCACAGTAAGTTCCCATCGATGAGAAGCTGCGAAATTAATGAAAAGAGAAGCGGAGAAAACGTCTCCGCGCGTCTTTGGCAGATCAATATCTACTATGTTGATTCCCCAGCGGTCCGATGCCCAAAACAGGAAAGCCCACAGACTGGCATAACTCGGTACCATGCAGGAACATCAATGGGTTGTGGTTGGGAGAAATATCAAAATGAAACCCATGACCTAGGCTAAATGGATGTCAGGAAATGGATCAACCGTCGTCATAATAAGCTCTTATTGTGACATGGCCCGCTCTCCCACATCCCGAACTTGATATGTAGCTAAAGGTTTGCCGGGAACCATGAGTGAAGAATACGACATAATGCCACTAGCATTATGAGCAAGGAAAGCAAAAAATCCGAATAAGAGAAAACCTATTGACGTCCAGAGTTCGTCGATCATTCTGAATAGAACCAGTAAAGCATTTGAAAGCCGTACCATGAGTACTCAAAGAGGTGACAAACAGGAAGATGATGGTATATGTACAGGAATATGAACAAAGAGAGTATGAGAGAGCCGAATATGTGCAATGGGAAATGTTCAGTCCACACCAATCGATATCGATCAAAGATGACCGGAAAATCCGTGCCCCAAACCCAGAGTGTCGACTGCCATCGACTACTCATTTTGCTGGGAAGCAGAGGTGGAGTTGGTGCTCCACGCTCAGTTGCAGTGTGACCACCAGTCACTCAGCTTGACACAGTTATAAGGAGCCCGGCAGGAAGTCGGACCCTTATAGCCATTTCCGCCGCACTGTCCCCACTGGTTGACCAGCCCAGCAGCCAGAGTAGGCGCAGACGCAGCCGTAGTGCTCTTAGCCGACGGGGCCGTAGTCGACGTGTTCTTAGCAGTCGCCGCGGGGCCGTTGACCGTGGCTGTAGCCCAGATCGTAACCGTAACCCAGGTAGTGGCAGTATGCACTACGGGCGTGGAAGAGGTCGTGGTAGGAACAGGCACTGAGGTAGCCGCAACAGTCGGGATTGCACCGACACCGCTTCCGCCGGTTGAGCCAAGGGCCGAGGCAACGCTGTCGAGGAAGCCGGCGTTGGCCCAGACTTGGCTCATGTCCCACATCATGACGCCGCCAAAGCTTGAGAAAGTCTGGGCGTACTTAATCACGTTGGCCAGCTGGCTTCCAGGGATGTACCCGGTGCCTGCAGCTGACGAGCTGCCCGGGACTCCCAGGAGGATCTTCACATTCTTGTTCTTGCTGGCGGTTTTGGCCCAGTTGTCCCAAGTGCCAAAGTTGAAGTTGTTCTGGTTAGGAGAACCAAACTGGAAGGTGTGTACACCACAGTAGTTGTTATAGAACTGGACCGAGACAAAATCGAATGCCACAGATTGCAAAAGCTCGTTGTCAGCGCGATCTGGGAAAGGGCATTGCGGTGCTGAGCTCAAGAGGAATTTCTTGCCGGAAGTGGCAGCGGCGGAGTCCATGAGTGAGCGCAGACGAGTGGCAAAGGGGACCATGTTCTGGGCAACGGCTTCAAAATCGAAATCGAAACCGTCGATAACAGCACTGCCAAAGGGGCGCTTGTCTGAGTTGGAGACAGGGCCAAACATGGCCCAGAGACGGTCGGCCCAGCTGATTGCCTCGGTCGGGGAACTGAAGCCGCCCTCCGCGTATGTAGCGCCGCCGATTGAGAGAAGAATGGATTTGCCGAGGGACTGGCAGGTTTTGATATCATCCCTGTGTGTTCAAAATGGTGGTTAGAAGTTTGGTTTCCCTGTGAGTGGGGAGTGAATTAAAAGGGTAGGGAACTTGCTCAATCTGAGGGCATTTGAGCAGTTTGCTGCCAGGGAAAGTGCTACAATTGTCTCCAGCATTCGAAAAGTTGATCTCAGTGTCCCTAATCACATTGAGAAATGCCAGAGGAATGGTGTTGACGTTCGTATCTGTTTGTTCCAGTGTTAGATCAGTGACAGGAAGACGATCTAGCCCAATTCTGAACCAAAAGTGAAGGGGAGGTGATACGTACTGCGGCAGTAGTAGGCAAGGTGCTGCTGACCACCGACTTGGTTCGCAGAGTTCTGTCCTGTATCGAGAGGGATGATCTCGTGGTTAGTTCGTTCAGTGCTTGAATGACATTCGACGAAGCGCGCGCCATGTCGGTTGGAAGAAGCTGCTTACCCCAGTAAATGGCGATATTTCCGGTCGCAGTCGGCGAGAAGCCCGCAAGTGCTCCAGGCAAGGAGTTGACGAGCGCGAAAAGCGCAACGAGCATCGAAGACGAGTACATCTTCGAGGAAAGAGTGGACTCGCGCTGAAGAGATTACCAAGGAAGTGTCGTGGTGTTGAGTTTTGTGGTGGGGAGAGAAAGTGAGTTGGTGATGATGAAGGGCGACGGAGAGAGACTGCACCCAAGGAAGGGCAGAAGAAGGAGGAAGTGGGCAACCGCCAGTGAATGGAAGAAGGGTTTTGAAAACAGAAGCGGGCAAGGGAGGCAGAATCCTGCGGCTCCCCAGCAACGGTTCTCAAAATTGGGAGGTGCGGAAGGTACGACTTGGGATGGAATACTAGAAGGTGAAGCCACAGCCTGGGTTTCGATCCGGTCAAGGAAGGTGCGGTGACGGCAGGTCGTCCGAAATATAAACTCCACTCCTGCCTGCCCTTCAGTCTCATTCAAGGTCCGTGGTATCTCTCATTCACGTGGATTAAGTTGACTTCGAGTTCGTTTTCGAACTTGTCGCCCTTCCCCTCTCCTCAAGTCTCGATCCCACGTTGTTCTTCCAACGACGTGATACCCGTGACGCTGGCACGTAGCACGTTCTAACACGCGCTCTTCCCCTCGATGGAATGGAAATGAGATGGAAGACAGACATCGAAGCTGGCTTGGGAAGCTCGCTCCGAACCAGAGAAGATGGAATGAATGATCTAGAACCATTCAAGCCATGTCCTGGTTTGATTCGGTCTCGCTATATATATTATCGAGCTGAGCTTTTCTTTACATGCACCATCTGAAACTGTCCGAGTCAGCGTGTATAGTTCAGTTGATGCCACAAGTAGGCTGCCTGCCAGATCTGGATCTCGCTTCATGAGAGAGACAAAAAAAGTGGCAAAAGAGATTGGCCAAATCTAGACCGTCCAACACTGAGTGTCTAGTGTAGCTCTCTTGATAAAACGAATGCGAGGCCTCAGCTCTACCACAGCGTCCCTGATCAAAATAGAACCGAGTTCACTCTCCACTCACCATTTGTAACTTCTTTCCCCCGTAGGTTTTCCTGCGGATCTCCTCCACTCCAGCTTTGTTGATTTCCATTCATTATACCGTCTAACGCTTGCGCCAGAAAAGGCAAGTGTTGACTGCCACAATGTGTCAATCGGCAAGGGACCAAGTGACCAAACATTTGTTACAGTGCACACAATAGATAATTGAACAGTTTGGTATAGCGTAACGTTTGTATTTGAAGTAAAGCGAAACATGTGCCACGCTTCGTACGCGCCTTGAAGTTGTAGTGACACCATGGAGAGCTGTTAACCCCTTGCTGAAGAGCTTTCCATCATGGACTCGACGACCCTCAGCTACCTGATGGTAGGTAGATGGTGACACGCGATGTCAATGAACCGTGATTCTCGTGGAGTCTTGTAATGGAATAGCACTAGCAATTTCGAGTTTGACGCCTGTTGGTAACGTTGCAAGGGTGACTTGTCAACCATCAAGCACTTTGATGTTCCCGCGGGAACTACCATGGTACAAGAATACCAATTGGTGAAAGACAAGATGAGGACTCGGCAAGGGTGGTGCAAAATGCCTCCAAGGATAGGAAGTTGTGATTGCACCTGGCGGTTCGGTTTTGTCGACGTCATGTGTCCGGAGATGTTCTTGCGTAATTGCAAGGTAGGGTAATCAGCCGTTGTTGATGCGATTCTCAATGAGCCCTTCTCCCCTTGCGAGCCAATCCATTCTGATCTTGAAGTATGGCTCCAAGCTTCCAGATTTCCTTAGCCAAGCCTTTTGAAGCCATTGTCATCCCCCCTCTTCATGGTCACTGTAGGTTTTTGTCGGCGGGATCGCTCCTTGCATCAGTCCATCAGTATCCATGTTTGTTTCCATACCAGTATCCCGCTTGTGCCTTGAACTCCGATAGTCCAGTGAAATGCAACGGTTGGCACGCGGCCCATCCACAGTAGTATCTCCGCTGTTGTCGTCCCCATCGTCGTACCCGGCACAAGTCTCTGCGTGCTGCATCCTAGGTTGAACCCTCCTCGACTGCTTCATCTCTTCGGAACTGCTTGATCGCCTCTTGACCTCCATCATTGGCCATGACGAATCTTTGACATGAACTTCGCTTGGTGTCGATGGCTCTCCTACTTCGTCCTCCTTTTCCGCACAGACGTCGTACAACCAAGCCCCATGAATCCCACCCCACTTGTTTGTACGATCATGGCTCTTCTCTCCGCCTGTCAATAGATCCATGTTGAGCGGGTGCATCTGCCCGCCAGATGGCTTGACGTGAAATGGGTGTTTTGAGTTCCGCCATTCGCGGTTGAAAATGTAGTCGTGCGGGTTGCCGGTCGCTTCGAGATCGGGGCGCCAGCCATTACACGTAGTGGGACTGTGGCAGTCGTTCGACAGAGAAAAGGAGTTGTGTCGACGATTCGATTGCTTGAGGATCTTGCCGAGGAATTCGGCAATGTTCATCTCAATGTAAAGCTTGGCCATGTAGGTTAGGGGATGGACTTGGACGTAAAGGGCGTCGTTGCGGAGAGACATTAGACCGATGATCAGGACCTATATCGAAGTTCGCTCGTTAGCCCAAGCATCGTATGTACGCGAACAAAGGAATGACGCTTACATCAAGCGAAAGTGAAATAAAGACCATGAACAAATTGAATCTGTACACGAGTCTGTACTTTGTCAACCCGTTGGCGACCAGTTTCGACTTGATAAGCCACATGAAGTAATAGTTGAGGCCACCATCAACGGCCATGAATAGGATCTTTTCGATTCAGTCCCAGACCGCGTTGACGCGGATCCACTTCTCGCTCAGCTGGAGGCGGGCGGGGATCCAGACAATGAAGACGCTGACATTGATGACGCCGATGGCCAGGAAGATGTAGACCTTGAGCTTTCTGGCCTTCTCAGGGTTGTAGAGGATGAGGAAATCCGGTTCGTAAGAATTTGCATAAGGCATTGAGTCTGGGAGATGTGGCGATGGTCAGCTCATGTTTGTTTGTGAAAGAGAGTAATTGTTTGGGAACCATTGCGTACCTTGATGGTCCAGGTAATGACTAATATATCAATGGCGAGTGATACGTTAGCGCTTGCCTCCAGCACCAATGACATGTTGAGGATGTGACTTACTCAACGTCAAGAAGTACCAGAAGCTTTATGGTATCATCCTAAGTCAGCAAAGCTCCTGATTGCATTAACAGAAATCCAGGTCGACAAAAACATTGACGGGCAAGTAGTTGAACGTACCTTGGCTGAATGACACCTCTTGGAAACAACCAGCTGCTGGCAGCGACACCAAGACATGATGCGCACTCTACCCAAATCATGATGATATATGGGTTCCAGATGTGGCAGCGTCGAAAGCATCGGTGTGTCTGCTTTACTCCCTTGGCGAGTACACAGATAGCAAGAGCAAAGGTGAAGCCCCATAAGAACGTCGCCAAGATGAGGTCGCTTTCCGTTGGCTCATACGGTTTGTACCACGGCGGGATCAGGAATCCGGCCATCTTGACGGGAGGTCTCGTAGAGAACTCGTCGTATATGCGGTTTTGTTGTTGCTGTCGTTGTGATATTGATCCATGTCAAGTAAAAGGTCAAACCAAGCAGCCGAAGGCGAGGAGGGCGGAAGGGCTGAAGATCATAAACAACCTGGTGCTGGGATCGTGTATCCACCGGACTGGGCGGACAAGAACAAGCCCAAGAGCTTGATTCATCGGTCATTGTGGGAAAGACAGGACCGCTCGAGAAATGATAACAACCACAGAGCTTAGCCTGTCAACATCAGGGGTCAGGTGCGGTTAGTCCCCGAGTTGTGACCGAGATGTGCCCAAATGTTTGAACATTGATCCTCGCTTGCGTCACCCTCGTCGGGTCTATCCCCATGGGGTGAAATTGCCCAGTGCATTCACATGGGATATAGAGGTTGGAAGAAGCAACGAATTATCGAAAGCGAAATGAAGACAAGTCTAGACAGTTGTGAATCAACACCAGGGTTCTACCATGGCGCCACATTCAATAACTATTCGTCCGCCAACAAAGTAATCAGACAACAACGAGGAGAAAGTGATCATAAGCACTAGCCTATGTGAGCTATGCGAACGGATCAGCTGTTCCTGAGCCTGGCAAAGCAACCGAAGAACCGGAGAAAAGTTGGCTTTTTCAAGACATGTCCCCTCGGGTAAATTCCTAATGGCACACCGCAACACTCTGGGCAAGCGGTCAAGGTGTTAGAAGATAGCCGTGCGAAGACGGCGATGTGGTTCAAGCTCTGCGGGGAGGTGTAATGGCAGAGTACAAAGAGAGGTAGGTCGACTCTGAGCCTCTTACGCCTGATGTAGCAATTATTTTCTGAAACTCCAGTTGGTTTCGTTCAACTGTAAACCAATCATTGCCGACGAGGTGACGATAGTGGATCCCTTTCCCCCCAGAGCCACGAGTCCTCGACATATGGAAGTTCGCGACTATATGTAGCCAGGTGGCGAACTTGGAAGCTTGATATTCTGGGGTTCTGGGGTTGCCCGGCCCGGGCCTGGAACTGAACTCCAGAACAGATCTGTGCCCGGTGCCCGGTGCTCGGTGCTCGCCAAGCAGATCAAGACATACTGATGAGCTTGAGGATCCTTGGGTCGACTACAGTCTGCTGTTGTTTTCAAAAGACATGTTGACGGCGCGAGAGTGTTCTCCTCGTATGGAGAGAAAGTTGAATAGAAGGAAGTCTCATGGCGCTTCATGCTTCAGACTCGCGGAGGTGAGATGAGGTCACTCAACAACAGCCATTGGGGACGTGGCACTCGGGGAGCATTGAACTGATGATGAACGGCGATATGATGTCGTGTGAAATGGCGGGGAGGCTGTGATGGGTGTCAAGTTCGTCCACTGACTGAAAAAGGAAGCTCCCGCCAGGCGGTTCCTGCCCTGACCCTGACCCTGTCGCCCATCAGTGGGCCCGGGCCACTAGAATAGGTGTCCGTACCCGACCGCTCCGGGTGCACGCCCTATGAAGAGACGGGGGTGTTAGGCGAACTAACAGAAGACAACGGATGCAGGGGCTGTGACCATTGACTCTGTTAAGCTCGTTAACAACCGCCCCAATAGGAATCACCTCCTTGCTCCCCGCCGCGGTATTGGAATCATCACATCGCTTTAGCTACTCCCTGCTACGCTCCAACAACTTGTACGACATCGATCTCCCTTCACCACCGTCACACTTCCACTTCAAGGCAATCTGACAACAACCAACTGATTGAGCAAGCACTGCACGATCACTATTCACTAGTGCCACTAATTCTTGTTTCACTTACTCATTTCATTTGAGCCTGTTCTTCATCATGGATCAAGAGTCATCATCACAGCACCCAAAAGGGCACCAAAGGACGCGGTCTGCTGTCAAAGGTAGGTAGTACATATCTCAACTCTATCTTGTCTATCTAGATACCGAGGCAGTCCGATGAAAATGCGATAAGAGCAGGTGGGCAGATGGCTCAGACCTCGGATCTGACCCTCACCCACTCGTTCGACAAAACATCAGACTGATAACTGAGCCATCTCTCGTCTTAGCCACGCGCCCACGCTCCTCTACCAAGGGACCCCTTGACGTTGACGAGTGAGTCCATACCTTGACCCTTATCCAATGCTCTGAACGTCGACTGACTGCCGGCGCAGCACCCCTTTGGCATCTCTTCTCCTGCCTCCTCAACAACAGACCAATCAGCAAACATCATCGTCACACGCGGAGCAGCAACATCAAATGATTCCCGGCGGACACGGACACCAACCCAGGACTCCGGTCCCCGGCTCTCCGCTTCTCCCCCGCTCCCCAGCAGCCCACTCCCCCGCTGCGCCCCATTCGCGCCGTCAACCGCCACCCTTGTCCCTATCCCCGGCCGGCCGGAGTCCCCGCATGTCTTTCTCTCCGGGCCCCGGTAGTGGCGCTGCCTACGGACGCGGCGCTCCACGCCCTCCACCCGACTTCTCCCACCTCCTCCGTCCTGACATCTACCATGAACTGACTCCCCTCAACGTTCCGCCCCCTTTCCGCCAGTCCGCGAAACAACCTTCAGCCTCTACACCCATCCCCGATCTCCTTGCCGGTGGTCACTTCCGGGCCGCCGCTGTTGCTGCCGCCCAAGCACTCACCGGGGCCAATGGTGCTCCTGCTCCGGACCCGGCCGACCATGCCCTCATCCTTTCTCTGTTTTATGTCCGCTTAGCCTGCCTAACCCTCATTGACGCCACCGCTCTCGCCACGCAAGAGATCAAAGCTTTAGAGGACCTGAATGCTGCCTTTTACATTGATGCGACTGGCCACAACTTGATTCCTTGGGAGCTACGTGTCTTGGCGGTCCGGTTGCAGGCTATTAGCTTCGCCGACCAACGGCGTGCGGTCATGAGCTACTATGACCTGGCCAGGGAGGCACGCTTGCGCTTGGCCGAGGCGGCAGCCAAGCACGACAACTCAGAGAAGCAGCTATGGAGAGAAAGGCTAAACGATCTGGGCGTTAGGGTCGCCGGCGTACTGGTCGAAATGGATGACCTCAAGGGGGCAGTGGAACACTTGACCTCACTGAAGGAAAGTGATAACGGCAGCGGTAAAATGCAGATGGCGAGAGCCTTGTTGTGGTTGCATCTGGGAGACGTTGACGCCGCGAGGAGGTGCGTGAAGCCCCAGGAGGGCAGCGAAGGCCCTTCGGACGACATGACGGAGAGAATTCTGAATGCCCTATGCGATATGGCCGATGGAAAGTACTCTGAAGCATTGAACCAGTGGGAAGAGTTGAGCAAGGTGTCGGATGACGAGATGGTTGGTGTCAACAGGGGAGTTTGTCTGCTATACGTGGGAAGGTTGCAGGAGGTAAGTTCTTGCTGTTCTAACCTGCACTTCGTATCAAGAGTTTGCTGAACTGAACATGGTGATGTAGGGCAAAAACCTGCTTGAGGGTTTGGTGGACTCCGGCAGGACCTCACATACGCTTCTCTTCAACTTGACGACCATGTACGAGCTATGCACGGAGAGGTCCCGGATTTTGAAGGTCCAACTGACGGAGAAGGTGGCTGCCCTGGAACCGACACCCTTTGGGTGGGAAAAGACCAACGTCGACTTTAAGCTGTGAACCATCCATACGTCAACAGCAAATGAACACCACAATGGCATCACGGATGCAGAATGAAGGGCGAGGTTCAGCGGCACAAGAAGAGAAAGTCCTAAAACCAGTGCCCTGGTAATCAGGGCAGTGAGTCACGGCTCATCAGACATGATATGTCGGACCACGTAACTGTTCACTCATCGTACATCATATGCGCCGACCAAAAATTCCAAGAGTTCAAAGCAATGTCTTCTATCGCATGGGCGCTAACCAGGAGGGCATCCAAACCAGCCCACCCATCCGACGCCATCCCAAACTCCAATCCGAACCGTCAAAACCACCATACCATGGCTGAAATATGTCGCTTTACGTCTCCCTTCCTCCGGAACGGAACGCCAACGGAAATCCTCCATTACAGTCTTGTTGTCGTGCTAGTATACGGCTCATAGCTAGCATTTTGATCCCTCGTTTGCCTATTGCCAGGAATGCTGAGTCTTGGAGGGCTGGGAACCGGCTTCCTCTTTTGCGTGTACTCATCCGGAGCCGCCCAGTCCTCGTCAAGCCTCGGTCCCAAATATGGTGAGCCAAGGGTAGACACCGGCTGGTTCGCAATGTTGTCTCCGCCCTGGGGATGTTGCTTCTCGACCTGGACATAGTTATGCTTGCCGCCCACGAAACCCAACAACCCGTTCTTCTGCTGAGTTTGCCCAGCACCATCACTCGCACCATGATAGACCTCGATGCCTTCCATATTGTAGCTGTTGCCGCCCTCCATCAAAGGCATCGACTTCTCCTCGGTAGGACGAGCAACAGGCCGGTTCCTAATGCGACGCCGCTGGCGGGTCGGATCCTCCCTGAGCGAACGGCTGACGTACAAGATGCTCGCCAATAGCGAAATGAAGGCAGCCACACAGGCAATAACAATAGCGGGCGTGCCCAGGTTGCTCGTCAAGCCGATAGATCTCGAATAAGTGGCCATGATGGCATTATGAAACTTGTTGAAGACGACAATCGCCGCGATGGTCGCGCAGATCGCAAAGCACGTCGAAATGGCGCTCATGACGCCCGCTCCTCTCGGCGAAAACCATCCTACAATGGATACCAAGAAGTTGAATACGTTAGAGGCGATGAGACCGCTGGACATGAAGGCGCTAGCTGTCTTGTAGGACTCCGTGGCTTCCAAAAAGGTGCCGTTCACGTTCCCCTGTAACGAAGTGGCCGAGAAACGGAGGACTTTCGGAATGTCGAAATAGTAGCCAACCTGCGACTTCATGCACGAGGCAGTCCCATTGCCGCGCCCACAAGCTGTGAGTAAGCCAACGGTGTATCTGCTGGCGACGCCGAGCGAGTGGGCGGTGGAGTTTTGTCCAGTGTAGTCCGTGCCGGAGACCGTCGAGATGTCATTCAGAATACTCGACTCCCCAAGCTTCGGGGGAATGGACATCTTCGACACATCGACCTGGAACATAGTGGTCAGTTGTCGTCGACTTCCCCGACGGATGATTGCATAAAAACTTACTTCCAGAAAGTAGACGCCATCCAGCCACCTGCTGTGCTGACCGAATAGGGCCGTCGTAATGAGGACGAACGCAATAACTGACAGCAAGCCGGGAGCCAGCGTCCAAAAGAGGTTCCGCGTCATTTTTGCAACTGAAAGGGCAATTTACGACAGAAAATCTGCGGGTACTATGCTGAAATTGAAACTCGAAAAGACAAACACCAAGCGCAAGCGATAACTTTTTACTTTGCGCAAAAGACGGGAGGGTGTATGCGAGGTTATAGGTCTTGAGACGTCAACCTTGGACCCAATGCGGAGCTGGCTGGCACTGTGTCAGAATGGTATTTGCTGAATACAGGCAGCAAAATAAGACGCCAAGGAGCCAACCCCAGCATCACCAGCCTCCAAAGGAAAAGTCCAGCGGATCTGCTTAAGGCTCAAGCAAAGCTTAGCTCCTCAGTGGAGAGCTATCTTTGGGCGGTCTGCGATTTTCGGAAGATGCTCACCGTTGAGAAGAAAAGACTCTTGGCCGTGGCGCGGATGCGGTGCTCTCAGTCTCAGCCCTGGTAGATAGCGTGAGACGGGAAGGCAATGCGCCTCTGTGAGCAAGGGCCATTGAACAACAACCGACAACAACCCTCCCTTGGAGAGACACTTCAACATCGCTCCAACAGGTCCACGTTGCGCGCCTGGTGAGCGCTTGTTTTGTGGGGCACTCCAGCTACAGGCTACAAGCTCACCTTTCCTCGTCCCTGACAAAATTGTTGAGACCTAGTTGGCTTGCCGAATGGTCGTAAGAATAAACCAAACACGTCCCGGTCAGTACATTACACCTTAGGTATACTCTTATTATGTATCTAAGCGTCTTTATTATACCTTTGAACTTAACTTTTAGGTAGTTCCTGGATGGAAATATCCCTAATGGACTCTAGCTGATGTGTTTTCGAATTATTGTAATTCCCATTCCAGTTTTGTAACGGCCTTTCCTAACTACAACTGCCCAGTTGGCTGATCGCCCGCCAAGGCTACGGCCAAAGGTCTCATCAATTTTGTCATGGACGAGCTTTCCAAGTCAAGTGCTGACAGGATTGACCCGCTTGGTTACCGATCCCAGTTCCCCCATCTCAGGCGTCAAGATTTTCGACTTGGCGACGTTTTGGGTTTGCGCAACTTCCCGCAAGTTGAACCGTTTGTTCGATGTTGGGGTTCGCTGTTTTTCTGCGCCCTGGGATGGGACATTGAAACAGGTCAAAGTCTTGGCTGGAAAACACTTCAGGTTTTCTTCGTTTCGCCTGGTCAGTATCTTTTTGATACTATGGCAGCGGCATGGGTTTCTGCGTCTGTCATATAAGCTGACACCAGAGTCTTTCCCGTATGTTTCGAATCAACAGCCTGGATGATTATTCTCCGTCGGCACTTCACAGACCAGCCACTTCCTCACTGAGGCTGCGGAGATTGGGCAGGACCTGAAATAGTACCCCCTGTCATCTGGGACAGCCAAAATACAGCCCTATAGCAAGCTAATGCAGCTCTAGCAGGTGTGTGTTTGCGGATAGCAAGGGTGCTACAACAGGGACCCTATCAGGCACTCACACTTCGGTGTTGCTCTGCCTCATGTGCTATGTTATCACGAAGGAAAGGTCTGATATTAAACGTCTCTGTCCCTCAAGATTCGAATCATGCTGATCGCATAGTGTCTCTCATACGTCTCTTTCGGCATCGAAATCACCACCTCTAGGACAATTTGAGCCGACACTCCAAGATGTGGTCTTCATCTTGGTTGGTGCTTCCCCTTCCCCTGTTGGCATCTCTTGCCCAGGGTGCCCACCACATCATTAAGGTTGGCGAGAACGAGAAGCTTGAGTTTGTTCCAGAAACCCTCAAGGCTGCTGTTGGCGATACGGTGGAGTATCAATTCTTTTCAAAGGTAAGCATACCCTTCCCTTTCTGTGGTTTGGCACAACGGAACGAATCCAAGAACCTACGAGCTAACAACATCATAGAACCATTCGGTGGTACAGTCAAGCTTTGATAAGCCTTGTCAGCCTCTAGAGGACGGGTTCTTCTCCGGCTTCGTGCCAACTTCATCATCAAAGGAAGCCTCGAGAACCACATTCACTATCAATATCAAGGACACCAAACCTAAATGGGTCTACTGCAGTCAAGGGAACCACTGCCATTCTGGCATGGTTCATGGTATCAATGTGTAGGTGTGATCCTTACTGGGTCTATGTGGTGGTAGAGATAGCTAACTCTGCCTGATTAGCAAGTCCAAGAAGATGGATGAGTACAAGAAAGAAGCGGCGAAAGCCAAAGCCAACACTTCACCAAAGAGTCAACGCCCAGCTTGGGGATTCCGCAGAATGCACGTAGATGTCGGTAAAAATGGAAAGAACGAATTCACCCCCAACGACATCAAGGAGATTCCCGGCACCATCATCCAGTTCAAGTTTCACCAGAAGAACCACTCTGTCGTTGAATCAAGCTTTGACAAGCCTTGTGTGCCCATTGATGGAGGGTTCAGCAGTGGATTTATTCCCGTCAAGAATGAATCTTTCGATGCCGTCTTCAACATCCTGGTCCCACACACTAGGCCAATTTGGTTCTACGATGCCAAGGATAGCAACTGCAAGTCTGGCATCGTGGGCAGTATTAATGCGTAAGTCAATCACCCAAAAAGCAGTGGCATCGAGATAAGAATGAGGACTTTTGGCTTACATATTTTGCGCAGTCCTTCCAAAGGAAACACTCTCGAAGCCTATACTGCCAAGGCTTCAAAGGTTGAAAAGAGCAAAATCCCTGACTGGGCTCCCATCGGTGGTGTTGCTGTCATTGATGGACTCATCAACCCTGTCTTTGACGGACCTAATCTCGTCATCCCAGTGACTCTGGTCGAGGAGCAACCTGATGCCGATGCCAATAAATTTACCAGCAGTGCCACGCCAACAGCTACAACTGCTCCCACAGAATCAGCGGGAAGTGAACACTCCAACAAATATCTTTCGGGCTCCAAGGACAACACGAACTCTTCCATTCACATTAACACCGCAGCCGGCGGCTCCAAGCCCGGCCACTATGCCTACCCCGACGAGATCGACGACGACACCATCGCTTTCCTCCAAACCTTGAAGCTCCTCGACCGCATCCTCGGCGAAACCCTCTACGCCTGGTACAAGAAGATCGCCAAAGACGGCGAATGGGAAGGCATCTACCCCGACAGCCTCGTTCAGATGATCCAAAGCATGAGCGCCCAGATCTCTGTGCACTACCAGACCCTCGAGGACACCCTCAACCACTTCGACCACCCAACAATCTTCAACGACACAGCCTGCACGTTCAAGCTCCCCAAAGGCGACGAAATCGACGAATACGTCATCGCCTCCCTCGTCCTCCTCAAGCTCGAGATCGGCGCGCTCGCCGACGTTAGCGTGCTCATCGCCCAAAAGGGAGACTCCTGGTTCCTCCCTGCCTTAGTCACCGAGGTCGGCGCCAAGAGCCGCATGTCTGCCGTCATCAACATGATCCAGAACAAGAACGCGGCGGCTGCGCCCAGGGAGGTGTTACTACCTGTCGAGCTCGCCTGGAGCTATGCCATGACTCACTTCGTCGAGAGCTGTCCGGACAACGGCGGCAAGACTAAAATCATGCCCGAGAAGCCGTTCGCGCCGCTGGAGCTGGTACATAAGGAGCTTTCGGGCGACACGTCGGAGGACAGAGCGCTCAAGGTTACGTTGAATTATACGGTGCCGGCTGGGGCTGAGGGGGGCAAGGGGAATGGCCAGGAGCATTGGGTTGCGTGGGTGGGTCCGTGGGGGACGTATGAGTATACGAAGCTGGATAAGAATAAGGTGGCGGAGGTGCCAGAGAATATGTTTGGGTATGTGTGGATTGCGGTGGTGAATGATAATGCCGTGGGGCTGTCGGAGTTGGAGGATGTCACGGTTGCTGGGCCGCAGATTGTATGGACGAGTAATCCGTCGGGAGAGATTGATTTGCAGTTTGATAAGGAGATAGTTTGATATGGGGAGGTGGCGGAGTAAGGGGGTCGATGGGGAATGGTTTATGAAAGGATGGTTATTTGGGATATACCTTTTCTTTCCGGTTAGAACTTTTAGGGAGGAAAGGGGTTAAAGGCGTTGGGCACAACGATTAACCTATCAAGTTACGATAAGAAACACCTTTGGTATCACAACCAGATGAATACTCAAGTGCAGGTATGTAAATGCCAAAGCCCTTCGCATTCATCACTTCTAAATGCATCCTCTCCCAAGATACAATCATGTCATCAAAATGGCATAGGCGCTGTATTACTTGTATACAACCAAAAACATGCGAAAAAAAACTTAGAGACCGCCAGACAATGCATGCTCAAAATCAAATGCTCAAAACCAGTTCAAATAACACATTATTAACATACATCCGTTCTCCACCAGGGAGAGCTTCAGACCGCCGTTTTGTTTATATGTTTCCCATCCATCCAGTCAGCTCAAAAAGAGACCCGAACATAACCACCCACCCAGTCAGTCAGTTCTACCCTTAACTTAAGCAAGAGCAAACCCAAGCGCCGCAACCAACACACCAAAAGAGACACCAACAGCTCCAGCGCCGCTAACAGGGGAACCACTGGTGGTAGAGGTAGCAGTCGACGAAGCACCGGAAGCAGTACCAGAAGCAGTACCGCTAGGGACAGCAACGAGGGTGGTAGAAGAAGAACCAGAGCCGGAGTCGGAACCAGAAGAGGAAGAAGCCTTGGCAACGGAACCACCGAAAACACCGCCGGCGGGAGTCACGTTGCTAGTCGCCGCCTTAGCCGCCGTCTTGAACTTATCAAAGTCGTCGGTGGTCTTGGCGTTGACGGCGCCGACCATGCCAGCTTGGCAGTGCTTGCCCTGGGAGCAGTAGAACCACAGAGGGGCGGTGGAGTTGACCGTTACGCGGAAGACGTTTTCCTGTACCAAAGAATTAGAATACTGTCTTGTTGTTCTGAGAGATGCGAGGGAAGGAAGGAGGAATGGCGACGATCATAACGTACAGAAGCAACACCAGTCTGAGCAACGGGGAAGAACCCGGAGAAGAAACCGTTCTCAGTCTTGGGCTCGCATGGCTTGGCTGCGGTGGAGGTCACGATGCTGTGGTTCTTGGCGTAGAACCAGAACTCGAGGACGTCGCCTACGTCGGCCTTGATGTTCTCCGGGTCGAAGGTCAGGCCGGACTCGCCGACTTTGACGGGGATGGTCTTGGCGGAGCAGACGGAGGAGAGGGCTAGGGTGGCGGCGAGGAGGATGTTGCTGAGAGAAGGCATTTTGTTTGTTGATTTGGTTTTGTTGTTGGTTGAAAGATTGTTGGTTGGTTGGTATGGATCAAGGTAGTGAGCGGGTTTGAGCTGGTATCAGAAATTGAATGGGAACGAGAACGAAACGGCTTTGTTACTGAAACGAAAATCCTCCGGGGATGTATGGTTTTGAGTGTATTTGAGCTGGTTTGAGTTGATAAGGATGGAAACGAGAATGGATGGAGACAAGTGTCTTGCTCTCCTTATATATGCCTTTGTCCTCACAGCATCATCCGCCATGACCAGTCCAGCGCCTAGTTCACATCATTGTTTCTCCCCGTAGTAGCCATGGAGGATCCTTCAAGATGTTTCAAGGAGCCCTTAGCTCTTCCTGAGGCTTGAGACTTGGGTAGGTCTCGTGAGTGGATGGGAAGGAAAGAATTCTTGGAGTGTTTACAAAGTGTTGCTATCTTAGCACACGGGCACACAAGAAGGACAAGGGGACGCGGCCTCAGCCCAGACAAAGCCCGAGCGCTGAGGCGGCCGGCGGATGCACCGGACAGCGGCCAGCGTTAACGGTGACCTTTACAGTGGCTACTTGGCTCGGCCGTGACCCCGTGGGAGCTCGGAAGGCTCCTTACCCGCTGCAATTATGGCAGGGCTTTGTGACACTGGTTGATGGGGTGCCCATGGCGTAAGACGTGGAAGGGTCTTATATGAATCTGGATGAGCCAATGGCGATGTTTGACATCCCCGGAATCTGGAAATGAAGCTGGGGGCAGGAGGCTTCGGATCTCTGGGACGCCAAGCATTCTGACACTTCTGAGGAAATCAGGGGTCCAGGGGTCTGGAACCTTAGACGCTTCAGTAAGGTAGCAGTGATCTCGACGCCCCTGTCACTAACAGATATAGTGTAACTTTGAGTGTGATTCTGTTAGAATGCTATCACTTATCCCGAATCTGGTTCATCACGCCTCAACAACGCATCCCTCCCCAAGGAGTCAATCGTGATGCGACATGGAAACAAGCTAGGCGCTTGGACGAAACAACGTCAAAGCAGTAGGTTTTGCCGAATGCATGAATCCTTTTGGGTACAGATGACAGAACACTGGGTTGAACTCAACAGTTATGTTTGGACGGAATTAAGCGCCTTGCCAAAGCCATCCGCGGCCGAACAAAAGGCCAGCAAACATCCTGCTATAAGAACAAGATTATTTTGGGCCTTTATGAGGACAGCAATTGTGTTTCTCGTTGCCCCACGCCTATTGCGAACCGCCTCGAAAGCCAAAACAAAGCGCCCGCCGCGGCTCATCTCTGCCAGAAGGGATGTGCGATTTATGCCTATGACCTATTTTGGTATTCGGACGTCAGCCGCAGCGCGGTTAAGACTTGCTTTCTGGCGGCGAACGGAGCGACCGTGGACATTCCCGGCCGTCTTTAGAGGCCGACGATAGTTATTAATTGAGCAAAAAGACTGGGAACTGTGGTAGAGAAACATCGTAGGAAAGGCACACAGCTGAGTGGCCGCTCAGAGGAAGTTGTTTTGAGCGACAATGGGAATCAAAAACAACAAAAAAAAAAGATATTTTGCGTTGACAAGGACGAGATTCGAACTCGCGAGGTTTCCCATTGCGGTTTCAAGTTAATCATTTGATAACCTAAACACAACGCCTTAACCACTCGGCCACCTTGCCTAGTGAAATTGTTATAAGACCAAGCTGAAGCTTGGCACCATCTAGTCACCTGGCTGCATTGGCTTCGCACATTACCAATTATGGTATCGCCGCAAAAGGTCGAGCAGGTCATGTCGTTCGGGTTGAATGGTGAAAGGAAAGTTCAAGCATGGTGACACTTCTGCAGAGACTCGCACAGAGTCCCTTCGTTCACAACATTGAGGCCTTTGGGTCCCAATTGTCGTTATCGAAAGCACGTCCTCAAATGACATGAACGCGTCCAATCAACTTCCATTTTCCATTCCGGATGTGCTATACACTAGACAGGGTATCATCAAGTAGCCGTAAACTCCTTAGCCGCCGAACTCTATGGTAACCAAAGTAAAAGACAAACCTCGCAAACATCGTACACATCCATATGCCCCGTAACCCACAAGGAGAAAGAGAGAGAGAAAACAGTGATCAATAGTAACCGTGACTCTTACGCCCCTTGTGTCGGTCACTGTTGTGGCCACCATGCCGACTTCGCGAATAAGGACTCCAGCCATGGTCGGTGTGATTGCGATGTGATGAATGCGAGTGATGAGCACTCCGGCTCGAGTGCCTTGGTTCATCTGGGATTCTTTCCTCGACCTCCTCTTCGATCTCCTCGTAGACATCATCAAAATATTCCGCCACTGTTTCCCGCTCGAAGCGGGCATCTTCATGGTCAAAGACAAACCGCAAGGTTCCTTCGGACGACTTGCCATTCCGTTTGACGGTGTTATTTCCCGGTAGCGAGCTGTTAGTCGCAGGCGAAATTGCAGAACTAGGCGTGACGGAAAGGGCATCCGAGCTGTCTTGGACACACTTGTCGCACCATGCAAAGTGGCGGTGGTACCGATTCCCTGATAGCATCTTGTTGATGTCAATTTTAACGTCCATCAACTTGTTAAGATCGTATCTGCTGCCGACTTTGGTGGACTTTGGAAATTGTGTGTAGAGATCCATTAGATCCAGCATGACCTCGAGGATGCAGCCTTTCCTAGCCGGATACCGGTCGGAATAGAACTGCGGGATTTGATCTCCACCCATTCCCGTAAGGAGGACTGTTAGTTCAAGGATTGCCATCACAAGAGGAAAGCTTGGTTGCTTCAAGGGCGCAAATGTCTTGTAAAGATCGATGGACATGTCGTATGCGTCGCTGATGAACCTCTTGACCTCGGGACTGTCCCCTTTCTCGCCATTTGGGAACATCTTCCGAAAAAATTTGATCAACAACTTCTGAGGATACTGAGCCTGGAAGTCGAAACCAATGGTCTCCAGGATATGACGCTCGAGGCCCACTGTAAACTTCGATGGACCATCGAACATCTTCTCGATCAACATTAGCAGGTGCACCCTAGATCGCCAACGAGACGATTGACGAACCTTATCATCCGGAGTCCTTTGATCGTGGGGCTGCCTGATATTGTGCGCAGCACATAGGACATCCTTGGACTTCTTTATCGTATCCTCCACCTTGCATGCAACGAATAACGACGCAAGAGCTACATCTTCGTAATTGTACTCCGCGCTCGGAAACCGTATCCTGAATCTGTGGTAGTATGTCGCTGCAGTATCGAAAGTCTTGACCGGGCTGTGGCACTCGTCAGCAAGATGCGTAGGTAAAGCTTGGAAGCGATGGGTCCGCACAGGCTTATGCTTTGTCGAACGCTATCAATAAGCTGAACGCCTTTGAGTCTGTATGCATCCTCTCTTGCCTCGTCGTAGCCAATGCTTTTTAGCATCTGCTGCAGCGTCTGTTCCGAGATGTAGCGTGGCGGGTTGGACGAAAGCCCCGGGGAAGGCCCTATCGGGACCACTTCATGGTCATTGACGCCGTTGCGTTTCGAGGCCGGCTCGGTTGGTATGCTCGGTGCCATTGGGGAAGTTGGCAGTTGAGTTGGCTAAAATTGGTAGAGAGGAATGGGCATAGAGCCCGTCGTCATGCGTTGGGAGCGCAGCCCTGTCGGGAATCAGGAATCGTTCCGACGTCGCGAGGAGGATGGGTTTGGAGATCGGCAGTCGAAGTTCGGCACGTGAATGGGGGATTCGACGGTGAGTGAAACTTCTTCGTATAAGTGTAATCCCAGAAGGTATCTCGAGAATCCGCCTTGGTTTCGAGGTTGGGGCGTAGATGGTGAAAGGTGTTGAGAAGAAAGAAACTGGTAATCGAGCTATAAGTTTCGCGACGCCAATTCCGAGGGGTTGCTTGCAGCGCGCGCCGCTATCCACAGTGAGCACTGGTTGGAGCTGGTAACAATTTTGGGTGAACCGTGCACCCGAAAGCCCGACTTGCCCGATAAGATAACACTGGGCTGAACTTGTGAACGGAAGGTTTGACCTCCCCCGCAAAATCCCGGTCTTAAGCAGTAAGTGGGCTAATCCGGCCCCGCTGTGTCTCCAACTCCCCTTGGCCCTCCACAATCCGGCCTCTCTTTTCCATTCTCCAATTCCCATCATTTCCGTTTCCGATTTCTCTTCCCGCTGCACGATCCAGATCTCTCATCCAACCTTCCAACGCCCACCGGAATTGACAGGGAGTCTATCAAAGTCATGGCAGATGTCACTGGACTGTACCTCGCGGATCCCAACTTTATGCCACGAGTGAATGCGTGCGCGTGGAAGGGCTCACGGGCCGGATGTCAAGCCATTTTCGGACTCGGAGGTTTGGTCGCCGCATGGTGATGTTTACAAACTGCCGACTTTGACAACTCGTCGGTCAGGGGCTAGCGACGAGTGTTCGTGCGCATTGCTATGCACCATCGTTTAACCGAACTGGGCGGTGTTTCAAAAGGGCATTGAGATACCATGACCTGCTCGGTAAGTCCGATATATCGGAACTACAACAGTAGATCGGTTTTGAGCAAGCAGGAAATTACAGGACTCTCTGTGTGAAGTCACCGCGGTCATCACCCGTTAATGTTTACTCGTTCTAAGAAATGGTTCAAAAAGGTGCTCGCTACCTCGTCTTCAGCATGATTTTTTGTCAATTCACAACTTCTTGTTCACTCCTCATCAGCCCCGGCTCTCCAACATTGTGGACTCTCCCGTCATCACCATGGTACGAACTTCCCTCTTGACGTACCTGGCCCTGGGCCTAGGAAGCACCACTGTGCTCGCATCAGAATGTGGTCAAGCCACGGGCAGTTTGACACCAGTTGCCCCGGGCATTTTGACGCCAGTTACCAACTTCGGCGAAAACCCAACCGGCTTGGATCTCCATATCTACGTCCCCAAGAACCTCTCCCCCAATCCCGCTGTTATCCTAGCCGTAAGACCCCCCTTGCCTCCAACATCGTGAAGATGCAAAACACTAACCTTCGCAACAGCTCCACTTATGCGGCGGCACCGGCCCCATCTACTCCCAGTTATCCAACTACAACCCCCACGCCGACGCGCGCCGCTCCTTCGTAGTCCTCTACCCCTCCACCCCGCACGACAACAACTGCTGGGACGTGGCCTCCACGAAATCCCTGACCCGCGACGCCGGCGGCGACACCACCTCGCTAGCCAACATGGTGCGCTGGGCCATCTCCGAGTTCGACGCCGACCCTGCCAAGGTCTTCGTCACCGGCTCCTCATCAGGGTGCATGATGTCCAACGTCATGGCCGCCACCTACCCCGACCTGTTCTCCGCCGTGTCATGCTATTCGGGAGTCCCCGCCGGTTGTCTGGCTGGTTCCCCGGGAGCTAGTCCGACGACGGCGGATCCGACTTGTGCTCATGGGCAGAATATCAAGACCGGACCGGAGTGGGCGGCCCTCCTCAAGGGAATGTACGGCACACCCGAGGGGTATACGGAAGGCGAGTATCCCAAGGTGCAGACGTGGCATGGGGAGGCGGATTTCTTTGTTAATTATCCGAATTTGGGGGAGCAGTTGAAGCAGTGGTCGGAGGTGTTGGGGGTTTCGTTTAGCAGGACTCAGACGGATGCGCCGGCGAGTGGGTATACGAAGATTGTGTATGGGGATGGAAGCAGGTTGGTTGGGTACTCGGCCAAGGGGGTGGGACATACGGTGCCGGTGCATCCTGAGGCGGATTTGCAGTGGTTTGGGTTGTAAAGGGGGGGACGGGGGAGGTTGAGAGGGGGTGGGTGGGGGAGTGTTGGGTGTGGTAGTTGGCGATATTCGATAATTGGTATATAATGAATAGGAGTGGTGTGATGTCGTTTCCGTTGTGACCTGAACAGTTTCCTGCTGCGTCGAGAACGAAATGCTTGTATGGCACTCAGAGTACAAGTAAAGGAAAAAGATTGTTAAACTGAACAGTATCCTAAAGACGTGCGGCGAAACATTCTGCCAAGAGTCTTGACGGCGTGTTGTGTTGCATCGCATGTGCGACACTTTATTTCAAGCGCGAGCAAGATCGGTTTCAACCAGATCCGATACCAACGGGACACGCCGTTATTGCTGCTCATGCGCCTTTGCGGGCCGCGGGCTTTACATCACGTTTCTGCTGCGGTGTTGTAACATTGTAGCGTGGAAATTGTAGGATAAAGTCCTAATGCGGCGGTGACACCCTTAATTCAACCACGTTTTACTCAACACAGTAGGTATGCTTCTCCATCCTTCCCATTTGGATCGCATCAAACTTGGTCAAACTCATGGTCAATTATGGGTATTCAATGTCCATTAAACCTTTAGTCCATTTTCCCAATTGTCGTTACATACTCATACGGTATTATATCCCATTCCCCCTTTCGTCATGCGTGGTATCAAAATCCAAAAACGCTTATTTATATATGCATGCAGTAGGGTAGTATGGTATCCAGCTCCCTCAGACCTTCTCAAACTTAAAGAAGCATGGCAAAGACGGCGGCAAGAGGACCAGCAACGCCAAAGGTGACGCCGAGGGCGGTGGCAGCGTTGGAGGTCTCGCTGGGGGCGGCGCTGGAAGAGGTGGCGGGGGTGCCTGAGGAAGTGGGCTTGACGGTGCCGGTGGAAGTAGTGGTTGTGGGAACTGAGCGGGTTGGAGGTTAGTTACTTGAATACATGTATGTGGCAAGGCAGAAGGAAAGGACATGTTCTCACCTCCAGACTTGGTAACGGTGAACGTCTGAGACTCAGCAAGCTGGCCGCTGTTGGTCTTCTCGGTGCCGTAGGCCTTGATGCTGTAGGTGGAGCCGGGGGCGGCGACGAAGTTGGTGAGCTTGTACTCGCCGTCCGATGCCTTGACCTTGTCCTCAATGGTCACAGGTTCCTCGCCGCCGGTTTTGTGGTTGACGAGGACAAGCTGGAAGGTCTCGGGGTCGGAGTCGACGTGGTCCCACTTGATGGTGTTGGTCTGGGACAGATCCCACTGGGCGTTCTCCTTGGGCTCGGTGAGCTTGAGAGCTGTAGATATGATGCGGTTAGCGAGTGTCTTGGGTGTGTAGCTTGATATCGGAAATCTTACCAGCAGCGGTGGCCGCAAAGGCAGCAACGGTGGCGATCATGAACTTCATGTTGGCGGTTTAGGGTGGGTTGATATTAGGTTGGAAAATGAGGTATTGGATGGAGGTTGATAATAGGAAGATTAGAGATGTAGAAGACTGAGCGAGATGGAGGAAGAAGGACTGTATTTACACAAGAACAAGATGGACAAAAAGCAGAGGAGAGATCTGGTGGATGTCAGACCTTCATTTACATAGTAAAACTGTCGGTCGAGGCAACAGCCCAATCGGTCAGCACTAGCTAGATTGGGCCATGTAGATCCCAAGTAACGTCAGTTTTTACCAGGCGGATCAACTGGGATCCTCATCAGTTCGTATCGAGCGCATCCTGGTCGTGACCCCTGGAGGACGGCGTCGTGGCTGAGTTTCCACGATCTGACATGGAACACCAGCGCGCGTCTCGCGATTTGCTGGAGCTCCGGTGGGCTCGTTGTCCAGCCTGTCCGCGACTCCATCTGGGTTCCTATTCGGTACTCATTCGTGATCTTTTGGGCCCTTCTCTGGACCCTCCTTTGGGTTCCCTTCATGGGGTAAGATGCAGCTTACGTGAAGCTGGGTCACCGCCATGCTGGCATTGGGATCATTGTAATCGCGCCGGCAGCCAAGAACCCAAGGAAGAAGGCTGAAGGAAAGGGATTCCCATGAATCCCTCCATGATACATCCCATCAGGGGCAAGGACAGGCAGCGAGCATACCGGCGAGTAGGAACATCCAGGTACCAGCCCTCCAGGGGGTGAAGTCTGCCGGCTTTTTTCCTTTCCCAGACCAGGTCCCCGGGCTCGCCCCAAAAGGCGATTCGATTCGTATTACAAGGGTCGTCAAAAGTCAAAAAGTCAAAACTCCGTCGGGACGGCAGGTACGGCAGTGCAACTGCAACGTTCAGGGCTCTGCGCTGTGCTGGCAGCGTCCATGCTGGCGTGCAGACTGTGATGAGTGATGATGCTGGTCGGGTGGGTTGCACTGCATTGGTGGGCTCCGGTGGGCCACATGCAAAGCCCAATCTCCGTCAGCCCAGTGGGGTGAGATCTAAATTCAGCTCTCTAAGCCTTATCGGTTTCTTATCGGCAGCAATATCCACATGGAAAAGCATGGGTCCCCCTTTCCCTCCTTAGCGTCTTTTACGTCATTTTTCAACGTCCGGTCTTTGTGCGGAAATGCGATTATGCGAAAGGCGGCGAAGAATCTGCAAAGGACTGATCGGGTTCTGGTGCCGAAGGAGATTACACTACGTGTTTGGAACATGGCATTACGAGAACCACGCTGTTGTGTTACTTTCGAGACCACCCTACCCTGATGCCAATCCGCGGTATCACGCTGTTTGAGTGTGTCTTCTGGAAGTGACATGTCGACGTTTAAAACTCTTCAGATGCGTCGATATTCCTAGGATGGCTTCCGCGAATCGTCCATGTACCTGATTGGCCCTGGATTGAGCCATTGCAGAGTGCGGCACTCGCAACAAAACCCTCGGTGAGGGAGTTATGTTATACGTTTGTTTTCCTGGGAGGTCTGTCATCGGATATGTCAGTGACTGGATAAAAACTGAAGTGAGCAAAACAGGCATCCCAAACAGATGAACTATCGCTTTGCAGATGATTGCCGTTGACGCATTGCAGTGCCTCATCTTGCAGCTTCCGCGCCGCTACGCATCCGTGCCGTGAAGGTCGTTTGTATGGGAGCTCGGCATGATCCGACGGGTGACTAGGTACATATCCTGACTTGCCAAAGGAAAATGGGGAAGCCAAGACAGAGTTGACACAGGCGGAACTCATGAGAATGGGATCGATATATAACTTTCCGCTGGTCAAGCTTGCTGTCATAGCTCAGTACGCTCCGTACAGTCCAATGCTGGTTTGTTTATTAGCTTGGTACTCCTAGTATACTGGACGATATCCATCCCGAATTGTCGCAAACCTCACAAGGATAAATTGAATGGCTAAGCATGGATCGAAAAGGCATTAACAAGATTCAATATGACATATTGAACTGCAGAAATACATATTCAAGGTAAGATTACGCTTTGATTATAAAACTAAACGAATGAATTAGATATAAGAACACTTGCGGAAGTTGATCCGAGGTCTTGAGCTAACAATCAAACCAGTATTGGGCTGTACAACTGAGTCACTGCAGTGTACCTGCCCTCCCGCTCCCGAACCCCCACGGGCTTCACTGGTCGTCGACAGGAAGGTTCGAGAGGTGGGAAACACGTGGGGATCACAAACCACCAGGAAATTCCCGTCAAAGTGGGACCAGATATCATTTCAGGGTCAGACCGCTGGGTTTCAGATCAGTGGATTCGCGTTGTTGAGGTGACTGATCGGCCAACTGTCTCCTCGTTTCTTCAGTGGATTTTGGAGATGTGTACATGCCGTTGTACGGTAGATGTGATGCACGACTGCGAACGCAAATCGCCGCGATAAGGAGCCATGTTGCGATGCTGCATGACTGAAGTGGACATCTGCACCAGATCGATCTTTACCAGGCCACCCCACGCCCGCATTCACCCGAACTGTTGGATGTATTAGTTCGAGAACGCCAACGGGATGACCCTGCGTTGACTTTGGTTGGGGACGGCAATCAAGCTCTGAGCGGTGGGGTATTCATGCCTGAGGGTTTAAAACCATGATACACATTTGGTCTTTTCCTCCCAATTGCTTAAACCTTCGTCGTCTTCGCATTAAGGTCCCATCCCACTTGTTTGCGCACGTCGGCCAGCCCGCCAGTCAGTCTTTACCTTCACTCCGCTCTACCATCGCGCGATTACACTCCTTCAGATTTTCCCGCGCTAGCCAACAGCTTTCGGATTCTCCTTCAACAAGTCTGGGCATCGCAAGTACCTGGAGTACGCCTTGCCGCCGACGTCGACTGCGCAGATATTCCCTAGAGACAAGTGGACGAGGGTAGACGTTCGGATCTGTCCTTCATACACATCAAGAACATCACCAGTACGCAGTGATACGATACCGACTTCGAGCCTCAAGCGAACAGTATCTACTCTCTCTGACATCCTGACCCACATCTTCGAATCCGAAATCAGCGCCAATATCCATCCCAAGGGAGCAACGACTGGTCGTGCCCCTTCGCTTCCTAACTCAACTTATCGCCATCAACCCCCCATACCTTGACCCTACCTCTTCCTACCAACAACTTTGCAAGTCGGGCCCAAAGGCATTACATACAAAATGCCACAGAAAATTGCTTTCGCGCAGGACGTTCAGCTTCGTCCCCGAGCTCGGTCGGAACCGCTCGCTCACCGTTCCCCGACCCCCTTCCCAGGCGAGAGACCCAGCAGCGCTACAACCACGAGCTCGAACAAGATGTTTTCGTTCCGCGATGGCCGTGGTCGTAACCACTCGGGTGCCAGCGAAAGCAGCCGTGGCACTTCGCTCTTTACGTCGATATCTGCCCATTCGTCATCGCAGTCTTCTGGTCGCCTTAAGAGAGCTTGGGACAAGGTTCTTAGTCGCTTGGGTTCTGGTTCGAAAACTCCGTGAAGTTGGAACACTATACTGCGAGTGTCGTTCTTCGGTATAGGAAGGATCGGTATACTAGTACCGTCATGGATCAAGTGGAAAGGGATTCCAAGAACAGGAGTCTGGACGGAAGGACAAGACTGGACGCTTCGGGCGGTTTATTGCTTGCATTCCTGCAGTAGAGCAAGTGGTTACAACCCCTTTCCACCCATGACGTACAGAACTAGGAGATGTTTCAAATCGTGGTCTAGACGAAGGTTCCGATACTGGATGGCTGGAAGGTATCAATAACAGTCAATGAAGATCACGGTTTGATCATATCATGGTCAAGAAGACCCCGTAGATCAAACTCCCTTGTCCGAGGCCGCACTGTTGCACGCAGTTGATGTGGTGTGGCTTTTGGCTATGTATATGCCACATAAGGTTGTCGTTGCTTTGCTTGCTGGGTTCTTTTGTCGCGGAAAATATATACGATCCAGATATCGCACACTGAGACGCATCATGCAAAGGAGGCTAGACTTGAATATGGCGGAGCATCGTCCACTTCAGTATATCTTGGTCTTAATCTATTGTGGCATGCCAAACATTACGAGTTCACTAGGTATCTCTTCGCCTTAACGACTTCACTAACAAGGGTCTCTAAAAGCAGTATCAAGTGTACTATTTTCCTCAAAGCAGCGTGGTACCGACCACTAGCGAATAGGAACGGACTATTCCCAAACTGCGATACCTTATCAGTCACGATAGTGTCCCTTACCAATTTGGCCAGCGGCCTTTGGGCGTTATCCATGTCTTCTTTCGGCAGCGCGACCGTCGATTCGTGCAGTCCACGTGACGGGTGAAGCCACAAACACCAAGTCAACCCCAGATAGGCTGGCGATGTTCAACCTGGAATTTGCAACAGCCTGAGAGAACCATATATGCGATAGCAATCGGGATTGTCGTATCCGTCATTCTTCACATCTCCAAGCTACCAGAAGGCGGTACTTTGCACTTAACAAGGGGGAGGGCTGTTCGATATAGTCCAGCCCAGTTCCTATACACGCAGATCGACAACAGCGAGTGCACGAATAGCTCGGCACTCCAGCGACCGATTGAACGACTGCACTCACAAAGCGACCTGATACCTCACGCATCCGCTTATCATGCCGAATCTCACACCTCAACAACTCACCACACTCTTAAACACTCTCACTTCAATCGATCAACGACTCACCCGAATTGAAGCGGCCCTTCGCCTCAACAACAATGTCGCGAATAGCACTGGGAACGCCGGCCAAACCTCTACTGGGACCGCAGCTGCCTCAACTGCCTCAGTACTAGCCTATCCCTCACTAAGCGCCGGTAGCAGGACCATCACCAACGCCCAATCTCCCGCAGTCGCACAACTGCGCCCACACCCGCCCCCACCAAGTGGAAGTCGCACCTCTAACCTCACCATCATCCCCGCCGCCCAGGCCCAGTCCGACCTCATCCCCCTCGACCCGCCTCCGCAAGGCTACACCATCTCCTCACGAGCCAGCATGCAAGAAGAACTAGACCACTGGACCATCCCGCGCGGCTACAGCATGCGCATCGCCGGCGCCAAAGTAACCGGCAAAAAAAAGGTCCGATGGGTCTGCTTCCGGGGCGGCGAAGCACGGCACCACCGCCCGCCCGTGGACGAGTCCGTGATCCAGGCCGCCAAAGCCGAAGGCCGGCGCAAGCCAACCACCGATCGCACCTCCAAAAAGTGCGGGTGCCTGTTCAAGTTCGAGGTGATTGAGACGGCCAAGGGGTCGGATCTGTGGACGCTGCACTACCCGAATGAAGAGCACAAGACGCATAATCATGGCCCGTCGGATCAGACGAGCGATCCGCGAGCGAGGAAGTTGCCGATGGAGGTGAGTAGGGAGGTGGATCGGTGGTTGAGGGAGGGCTGGTTGGTTAGTAAGGTGCAGGAGGAGTTGAGGGGGAGGGGGTTTAGGAATGTGTTGAATACGGATCTTTATAATCGGAAGAGGTTGTTGAAGAAGGAGGATGCGCAGGGGCAGGTGGGGGGTTGATGAGGGGGAAGATGGGGAGGAGTGAGGACTGATGAGGTCAAGCCCAGGCATGGTCGGCCCGACTGATTGGGACGCTACCGTTGGTGCTGTGGGGTTCTGAACGTCTGGGTTACAGGGGTTTCATGGGAAGGTGAATCGGGACGCCTCATGGAGTTTCTATTGTTTGGGGGGATGCTAATGTAGTCACGAAGTTATGATCTTTTCTATCGAGTTCTGAAGACCAGCTGTCTCATCTCGTCGTGTCTCTCTCAAGTTAGAAGGACCCATGGACCCTGATATGTGGTCGTGAAACAACGTACATATTGCTGGATCATCTACCAATCAACGACATCTTGGAGAACCTTGTTCAAAACTTATCAAGCTGCATATTCGCATCATTTTTCACCGCTTCCTAAAACAGTCTTTCTGTTCACGCAGTGCTCACCAACACAACACTGTAACCCAAACAAATATCTCCAGGGGCAACCGCTACAGTCTCCACTGCCCCTTTTCTTAGCTCCATATCAACAAGACCCCACCATCAACGTCAACGCAGGGAGGCAGGGTCCTCCACCAAACCTAGACGAGACCTACCACCAAGAACAACAGCCCGGGCACAAAAAACCACCACCTACCCCTTCACCACTACCACTACCACAACCATGACCAGCCTCCCAACCCTAACCACCACCCCAGCCCGGCACCCAACCTCCTGCGCCTCCCTCTCCCTCCCCCTCCTCTCCCTACTGAACCGCGTCCTCCCTTCTGACCCACCAAGCCCGTCAAACTCACCAACCCTCACCCTCTCCATCGGCTCCGGCCCCGGCCTCCTCGAAGCCCTCTTCCTCCACCACTACCCTCAACGCTCATCATCCTTCTACGGCGTCGAAGTTGCCTCCCCTCCCAGTTCCCAACTAAAAGAGGGAAAAGAGGTGAATACCTGGCTACCGGAGCAGAACGCTATCACCGTCCCGGGGACATGGGCGTTGGTGGGCAGGGAGTGGCTGGGGCAGACGGGGGGACTGGTTTTTGTTTATCCTAGGAGTGGGGGGTTGGTGGGGAGGTATTTAGAGGAGTGTACAGAAAAGTTGAAGGTGGTAGTCTGGATTGGACCTTGGTGTGATGTAGAGGAGTATGAGGGGGTTTTGGAGGGGTGGGGGGTTAGGGAAGAACATGGGGGAGATGAGGGAAGTGGGAAGTTGGTGGAGGAGGGGGAGGTTGTTTTGGTTTATAGGAGGAGGACTGCGTGAACAAGGGGTGGCAGAAGCCATCAGTGATCCAGGCATGACAAGAGGATGGATGAATTTGTGGATCGACAAGCAAAGAGCTTTCGTTGGCTGTCTGTCTTGGTGCCAAACAGAGCACAAAATGCAAAAGGAAAAAAAAAAAGACAAAAACAAAATCGGGTATGACCCGTAACGGACTCGAACCGTTCGTTGTCTTCCTGCGGCACGCATGCAGAGGCGGATTTACCACGCCGAGAATGTTACCATTACACCAACGGGCCACACCACGGGAGAGCGGTCAGTTAAGGGAACTTATATACCCTAGACGGGGTTGAGATATGGGATGACGCGGGGTAGGCGGGAGGGTCAGGCCGGAGGCAGGAGCGGCAGGCAAACATGGAAGGTGCGGGCAAGAGCGGCGGGCAAGAGCCGCAGGGGGAAGAGAGGAACGATTGGGTTGGGTATATGCTGCTTGATGTTACTGGCTTAGGACCACGTCCAGGGTTCTGTCCAAGATCGATGGCTAACCCAACCAACAATTCGAAAGAAACCCGCGACGCATAGAGCAGCCTTCCTAAAGCCAGTCCTTGTCAGAGTTCTCGGAGTCCGAGTCATCCAACAAAGTAGACTCATCGTCGAAATCCCTGCGGCCCAGCCCACTCTGTCTCCAACGAGAGGCCTTCTCCTTCTCCGTCCCTGCCCCTTCATCACCATCACCATCATCCATTGGGTCTTTCGGATCCTCACCACCTTCATCTTTACCCTCATCCTCCGCCTCCTTATCCGCTTGCTCCTTCCTCAGCTCCTTAGTAGCATACGCACCACCCACCACGGCCGCCGCTGCCCCAACCCCTTGCCCAACAGCCGCGACAATAGGGACCCCATACCCTCCCATCGCCGCGCTCGTAGCGGTAGCAAACCAGCTACCAGCCACGACGTTACCTATCATGCCTTGGATTCCAGCCGCGATAGACCCTACAAAGCAAAACGGTCAACTTCATTTTCAGAGACTCAGACGCAGTGACACAAGCGCCCAAGTAGAGGAGATGGGATAGGGAGTCGCCAAGACAGGAAACATACACGTACCTCCTACTACCCCGCTAGATCCAAACCCTATGAAACTCAACACCGGCCCGGTCAGCAGCGCGGGGGCAGCGACGACCGTTAGTCCGCCGGCTGTGAGGCCGAAAGCTGCTGCGGCTTTGGGGTTTTGCTTGATCCATTCTTTGGCCTGTGTAGAAGGGAGGGCGCAGTGACTCGGGGTTAGCTGCTGTTTTTTGTGTGACTGGTCAAGCCCGGAAGAGGCCGGGGGGACCACATGCAAACTGAGTACTCACCCATCTTATCTTCCCGAGCAAGTCATCGTCTGGCTGAGGCTGGCTACTTGGAGGACCGTTGGTCGATGGCGTGGCAGGTATCGCGGGGACTTCTCTGGCGGAGGTATCGGGGTCTTTCTTTGGCTCATCTTTGTATGGTGGCTCCCAAGAAACTTTGTCGTCAGGCGTATTTCTTGGTGGGATCTTGCGTTCGGTCATTTTGATCTCCGTTGGTCTGATAGGGCTTGGTTCTGATGATGCCGCAACTTGAACTGGTTAGGACTATCATAATAAGGGTGTCAAAAGTGTCAAGAGCTATGCTGCCGGGCTGGGAAGGGGACATGCCTTTATACTTGTGGTCGTGGAAATTCCGTCACATTTGGAGTTCGTCCCGACGAAGATCGCCTAGGCAGTGGGAGATGTGACAGTGCCGTTGGGCGGTACAGGAGGTTGCTGTAGGTGTGAAACCTTCGAGGTATTGCTGCTCTCCGCAGAAGTAGAAGTGGAATTGCAGACTCACGGGACCAGCTCAGGCCAGTTGATATGATGGCCTTGGACATTGTTTCAAGAGGAAGAAGAAGAACTGATGCTTGTCCCAGACTCTCAGATATCACAGCCATGTACCCCGCAGCAGTGCTCGTCCACATGTACATGAGCTTGTACCTATGAGTTGGCATGTGCAAGGCGGCCTGCAGCAAGCGCCCACATGCAGCTGGAAACGAATCGGATCTGTTTGATACCTATAACAATTCGGTAGCTTCGTCACGTTGCCCTGAGCTTGCCCCGGCCTTCTGAATGTACCGTTTAATTCGAGATTTAAAACGCTACAAGGTACTCTTCTAGCGAGGAAAACAAGAAAATGGCTCTCAGTGTTGAATCCACCTAGTCGAGCACCCTCCTCCCTGCCGTTTTGTTGGTGGCCACCTGCCATGCTATATGGCTCTGAGCCCAGCTTGTCCAGCAAGGGCAAGTGGTACAATAATTGCAGAGCCTGATAAAAATGGTCAGCCCTGCAACAGATGAATTTCGGGTGGGAGTGGGAGATAGAAGTGCGTCTTACCTCCTTTAACCGCGTTTACCATTTTCCAGACCCACCAGGCTGTGTTCACGGCAGCCGAAGGACCGGCCGCAAGTATTATGGGAGGGAAGAAAATTGTCGCAGCCCCGACACCGATAACGACACCAGTCGCGGCCAGCGCGAGCACGATCCCCTCATTTCGTGAATCCTAGAAGAGAATGAGAGCTTTAGCTAGAAAGAGAACGCCATTGGGGCTTAATGGCACGTTCAGGAGCCAGGCATTGCCTATACTTGTACGAGAGAAGGAAATGAATCTCACTTGTGAATCTTGGGTTTCCTTTCCAATTCCAACCCAACAGAACTCTTTCCCTTCATATTTGTTGGTGTTCGCGGCGTCCTCAGCCAAAGTTGAAGCTTCACGATCACCCGTGTTCGTCGGAGACAAGCCATGGAAATGGACACCGATTATGTCGGACCGTCCAGGGAGTACGTTCGGTCGAGCATTGGCACGGAACACCGGGATCCTTTCGCGTCATATCAGCATGAGAAGGAGGTAGGAAGTCATCGGACTTGTCGCGAGGTGGCAGATGTATGTGAGCCACGAGAAATTCCGGCCCCTCGGGCGCTGAAAGCTTTCCTGCCGGACATGAACAACGGGTGTAGTATCCTTTGCGAGTCATCCTGGCAATCCACGCAATAAGAGATGGAAGGGGTAGCAAACATCTTGAACAGCACCAGTCGAAACAGAGACCAAAGAAAGGGGAAGAACGAGGTACGGGAGATGCAAACCGGGAAGAGGACGAGACACTGCTTTATGGGTAAATAACTTTGATGATGGACTGGGGAAACCCCACTCTTATGGCCGAAGTATCACATAGGTGCATTTCCTGCCGCCGTTGGACAGGCGCGTTTGGTAACGGCTTCCTGCAGGACATCTGCATTTGTAGATTTCACGTTCCCTTCCGAATTGCCCTTTCGCCTCCTGCATCCATGTACTATCAGTGATGCTGTGGTGTCCATTCGACTTGAAACTACTTCTCCATCAGGTCTACCACTGATTGACTTGAGTCCAATCTCATTTATGAGTGCGAAACGTAAGCCCTGGTAACAATGGTTACCTTCGTATTTGAATTTCTTGTTGTGAGTAGGCAAGAGAGAAGTTCATTTTGCCTCCATCAGCGTTCTTCTGAATGGTCGGTGTGCAGTTTTTGTTGGTTTTGCGGTGGGAGCCAAATTGCAAAGCTTCTCAAAGATCTATGATAATACGGCGACCGATTGGAGAGGCTTCCGGGACTTGTATGAAGGACTCTTCATCAGAGGCCCCAGAATCATCGAGCAATGTGGTCTCCTCATCGAATTCCTTGTCGCGGTGTTCATCCTTGCTCGCACGAGGAGTCTTCTCTGCCTCCGACCCATCTCCGTTATCCTTAGGCCCCTTTGGGCCTGGGGGCCCGGCTCCATCTGTATCTCCACTCTCATCCTCTTCATCGTCTTCACTTTCATTCCTATTCAGCATGGCAGTAATAAGCCCGGTCACCGATGTGTAAACTCCGGCCGACTGAACGGCAGTCGTGAGGCCAGCGAGTCCGTACCCGCCCATTGCGATGCTTGTGAGAGAGGCGAACCAGCTGCCAGCAGCGACGTTCCCGATCATAGCCTGGGCTCCTGCTGCCAGTGATCCTAAAGAATCTTTTAGTTGGTGAACAAATTGATATACGTTCGTTCTTGTAACCTACCTCCTACAATTCCACCAGAACCAAAACCAAGTAGACCCAAAGCGCCCACAACGGGGGCCGTAACTAGCCCGGGGGCAGCGATCACTGTCAGTCCCGCGACACTGAGACCAATACTTGCAGCTTTGGCGCGGTTGCTGGTTATCCATTGTCTAAGCTGCGAGAGTGAAAATGCTCAGTTCAGTCAGCTATTAGCTCTGCACTACTCTTCATCATTGAGACCACAGCGTTGGTGGAATGTGCAACTGACTCTCTCGAGCTTCCCTTCACGGGATAGATCATCCCATCCTTCTTCGTCCCAAGGCAGTGCTGGCATTTTTGATCTCGATAGAAGTAGCTAACGAAGTTTTAAGAATGATGTGCTATGAAGTGGTTGATGAAAATTGTTGCCAGGCGGTGGAAAGTTGACAGGAAGGCGTTGAATAGGTGGTAGGAAGGAGGGAAGGAGCGGGTCTTTGACCGTTCTTGTGTCCAGGTCCGCCTGTGCATGACGTTGCTGTCGCTGTAGGCCTCTATGCAGCTCATCCATGTTGCTGCTCTTTCAGCCCGTGACGGGAAGGGTTGACGGGTGGCAATTTCCAATCTGCTTCCGACTGGCATGTGCAAGACATTCAGGACACTGGCCAAGTGGTACAGATGAAGATCTGCTTCATCGGCATCAACATCAGCGCGCTGACTACTAAGATTTCACGTCTTACCTGGGCTCTATTCGTGATTTTATCATTGACATTGCAATACCAAAGCGCGGTTCGAAGGCAGACAGTCTGTTCAACCTTTTCGTCATTTCTCCCATTTCCATTCAATTTGAGCTAACAACCAATTTTCCGTTGGACCTGACAGATTCCTACGGAAGCTGGACGATATCGGGGCTACCTGCATTTGCGCGTTTGTCACCTTCGATATGTCTTGCTTGGGGTTGCCTCCGGGCCTCTTGCGTCCAACTGCCATATCCCGCGATTATCCGCATTTCTGCTACCTCTTAGACTTTTGATCGATTGCTAGGTACCACTATTTCGCTCGATTTCACTGCCACTTCTCAGAAGCCTTGCAAGACAGACGTTGTAATACGTCGACAACTTTCGGGACTCTACTCATTGTTCACAACTTCGAAGCAGCACCAGCAGCACCACCCGCCACCATAGCCGCTCCAATAGCCTGACCGACAGCCGCAATGGCTGTACCCGCAAGACCACCCATGGCTGCGCTCGTGAGGCCAGCAAAGGCACTTCCGGCCGCGACGTTTCCGATGCCAGATTGGATTGCTGCTGCCATGGACCCTGACCAAACGAATGGCAAGTGTCAGTACGTACCCGACTAGGAGAAAGGATTCGCTTTTTCTTGAGGTTCTCTTACCTGCCGCGATTCCTGAAGCACCAAAGCCCAGGCCATTCAAGATCGGGGTCATAAGCAAGCCTGGTGCCGCTAGGATGACGACGCCCGTCACGCCGAGTATGATATACATCACGACGTCCGGGTGCTTTGAAACCCAGTCTTGAGCCTATCATGGAGATGGAACTGTCAGTTGCTCACTTGATTAAAGGCAGGAAAGATGGAGGGAGGATATTGACCTTTTGGACTTGCTCCTTGATGCTCTTACCAAGGTCTCCAGCTGCCTTGACCAGTTCTGGTAGGATGTTGGATGCCCAGTCTGATACTTTCATGGCCATCTAATGGCAACTTGTCAGCAGGAAGGGCCTATAAGAGAAAAAAGGAAGCAAGACCACATACAAGAAGAAGCTCTCGTTTAGCAACCTGCGCTAGGCCAAGAGCTCTTTTCACGTCTTCTGAGACCTCCTTGGTCAACTTGATAACGAGCTGTGAATGGGAAGTGTGTCAGAATGCAGGCAAACAAGGAAGAAAAACAGACAAGTGTATGTTTACCTGTTCGGCCTGCTTCAAGGCGTTTCCAACAAGTTCAGAAAACGTTTGAGACATGTTCTTCCCAAACTCGTCGGCCCCTTTGCCAGCTTTTTCCCCCTGTTTCTGCACATTCTCTCCGAATTCGTGCATTCCCTTGCCAGCTTCTTCGAAACTCTTCCCAGCATTGTTGGCAAACTCATCGAAGCCTTTGCCGGCGTCGTCCATCATCTTGCCGAAATCCATCTTTTCTCTGTTGGGATGGTTGATGATGGAGGCTGGAGGTCGGACAGATCGAAGGTAGCACTGGGAAGAAATATTGAACCTTTATGGATGATTCGATTGTTTCGTCATAAACACTTTGGACGAGGAAGTACGGCTCAGTTCCATGCTCGAAGTGGAGATGTCGTAGTAGGCCTCGGTGCAGGAAAAGCAGAGGGGCTCAAATTTGGGCCTCTGGCAGCGAGCAAACGGAACCGTGTTGTGTCAAGGGAAAACACTTGAAATGGTTTGTGTACTGCACTTTCTAACGTCATAACTGCAAGAGACCGTCTTTGGCAAAGGTGAGCAAGACGGAACTCAAACCTCGTCAGGAAGCTAGGCCACCCCTTGTGACTGTTCAAAGCTCATGTAGGTACAGATCCCTTGCAGGGAAATTCGGGGTCTGAAAACAGGTCCAGTAAGTGCCCAGTAAGACATTTGGGGTGCGCCAATCTGTTTCTTGCGCGACCTTCGTATGGGGGGTTATGAGCCTCAAAAAGTCTGTTTTGGCCAAAAACAGCTTATTTTGTCTACAAAGTCTAAAAGGAGCTTTAGAACTTTTTCGTTCAAATAGGGAAAAAGGTACTACACTTGAGCAAATATATGGTGCATTTTGGCCAAATCATGATTTTGAGACTAACACCGCCATGACCTTTGGAAGTGGGCGTCATCATTATTGATTAAAATCGCTCGATAAATCGAATGGTTCGATCCGTTTTCTTCTGGTGTTGGCCCTGAAGAAGTTGGGTTTTTGGGATAACGAATGTCTGATTAGGCGAAAAATCCTGTTTGAAGTCCAAGTCTTTTTTACTTGCTGACCCCCATACGAAGGTTGCGAAGCGAATAGTCTTTTTGGGGTCTGTTTTCAGACCCCCTTTTCCCTGTAAAGTCTTACAGTCCTCCTACTTCAATCACAGGTACTTCACCGTTGAACTTTTCCTCCATCCACTGCCGTACGAGATCCACAGCTCCAGTAGTCATGATCGTAGCTCCAGCCGCCCGTAGGGCAGCATCAAGAGCACCGGCCCCATAACCTTCCGCACCAGCGCTTTGAAGAAACGCAAAGACGCTTCCTGGTCTGACGTTCCCGATAGTGGAATGAATTGCTGCTGCAACCGAGTCTGATAACGCGGGGATAGGAGTGTGAGTCAGTGTCTGTGGTGAACTGTCATGGGGCGGACGAAAGAGCCATCTCTTACCTGCAGCAACTCCTTCAGAAGTGAATCCCAAGGCATCTAACAAGGCCGCGTAAAACAATCCGGGGTAGGCAACCAAGATGATCAGGCCTGCGACACCTAGAATGATAAAGACCGTGGCCGTAGGGTGTTCTATTGCCCACTTCTGAGCCTACAGATTGTGAAGATAGAGTAATCAGCTCCACGTTCGACACGAAGATCCTGCGACATAGGGTCTTGGGTTCTTTACCTTCTCAAATTCGAGTCTGGCGCTCTCCGCAAGTTCTTTACCTGTCTCAACAAGCAAAGGGAGGACATGTGTTGCCCAGTCGGAGACAGTAATCGGGACCTAGACGAAGCAAGCTATTTGTTAGACAAGATAATCCAGTACGTCAAGGTGTTCATTCAGGCTGTTAGCTGGGGCAACTCTACCAGTTCAACAGTCTCGCCATCCTCGGCCATGACCACCTGGGAATGCTTCGGGACGACGTTCGAAGCCAACTGAATCGAGACCTAGACAGCGGAACGCATCAGCAAACAATCCTGAATTATTGGTCGGATCATCTGGAGCCATCTCTTACATGGTCGGCATGCTTCTTTGCATTGTCGACAATATCGGCAAGCGTCTCGGCAGCAATAGGAAGGTTCTGGGAAACCCAATCCCCAGCATTTGCTGAAACCTGGCCAAAGTGAACTCTGGTTAGCTGGGGTACCGGTCAACCAGTAAACTTGAAAGCAAATATCTTCACCTGTTCGGCGTGTTTCTTCGCATCCTCCGCTACGCTGCTCACGGCCGCTGCGGCTTGGGGAAGAAAGTTCTTTGCCCACTGCGATGCATCGGTCGAAATCTGGGAAGAGCATTCACTGTCAGTATGACAGAAATCATCGCACAGGAGGATGAGCGAGCCGATGTCACCTTTTCAGCGATCTGGGCGAGTATATCGCCATGGAAATCCCAGGGCGCCATCTTGCTGTCTTCTCTGCGCGCCTCCCGAAATGGTGAATGAATGCTGGTGGTGAAATCTTGACACAAAGAAAGAAGTCACGGAGGGCTGCGGGATGTTGTAGTGGTATTGCAACTGTCCGGGGCGATACCCCAGCCCATGTTGTCTGGTTGGCAACTGTAGGTCCTGCCGGAGACCCGACGGGAGCGGCCGTTGACTGGACCTTACCGGTGGGAGCGGGGATAGAAGAATGAGCTGTCGGCAGCCCGCAGCTGGACGGCATTGACCATTGGATGGCAAGCATTTTCAATTTTTTCATTTTTTTTTTCAATGTTTTCGGTTTGAACTTGCTGTTTACTGTTGGCGGGGTTTTTGCGCAACCACACCTGATTGACACCTACGCCGTGAAAGATGTCGCTCCGGAAAGGTTGACTCCCGCGAGGAAGTGCAATCACAAATCGGGCGAATATGTTTTATTCATTTTTCTACCGGTGAACCATCACAACAAATGTGATGTCAACATCCAACAAGAACGAAGCACGAATGAAGGAAACCGGCGACGTCCATAATGATCAAGACGTCAGCTTGGACAGAGCAGCAAGAACAGCACCAGCCTTGTCGCCTAAGTCTATATAATTCGGAAGTTACAAGCCTCTTCGCCAAATTCTGCGCCATCGATGACTCCCTCCTTCATACGAGCCGGTATGACGGTGGGCCCAATATGAGCGCAACGAATTGACTCAGTCATTTCGGTGTGCGTCGTTGGCCTAGTCACCTCGCTGGTTTCGCTGGCGCTGGAATTATCGATCCTCCGTAACGTCATCAGCACGGCTGAACCCCTTATGCGGCAAACCAGATCCCCTGGCCGCGTAACGCGCGAACCCATACCTACGAGGCCCGATGCCGTACGGTACACAACACGGCACATGGACGGCCACGTCATGCACTCGAGGAACCCAGTGGCGGTGGCGCCTTCTCCGCGCCGCCGTAGCTCAGCCTGCGCGTCGGCCGGCAGGCTGTCGAAGACAGAGCGAACAGGCAAAACGCTGCCTGTGGTGTCCCCGTCGTCGTTAACGCGGCCGGCCTCAGACAACGCGCCGTGAAGAAGTTCGTGATACTCAAGAACGTAGGCGGCAAACGATCGGTGGTGTTCCTCTAGGGTTTGGTTCAGTCCTGCCTTGCTGACCGGGCCGTTCTTTTCCCTCGTACCGAGCGGGAGGGCTACGGAGAGTGATTCCAGTACGGCTAGTGCGTCTTGTTGTTTCGCAGGGCGGACTAGCTCCCATACGCGATCGAGCCAGAATGGGTTTTGCTTTGTCCGCTCTCGCGCCAAGTGTGTGATGGGGAAGTCTGTCGTCTCCATGCGCCGTGACACGGCAGAGACCTCATCAACCACCCAGCCTCGCACGAGAAGATGTGGAAGCGATGTTCCGTCCTCGCAGTCAACTCCGCCCTCGAAGTTGATATCGTCGTCTTTGGTCGCGGCCGCGGCTACCGGGTAGTCGACCGGCGTGGTACGGTTAATACTATGCCAGTCAGGCACCCAGGAGGGCATCCTGGCATCGTGCTGCCCGTCCCACTCGCAGTGCTCTGTGGAAGGGTCGTCCTCGTGGTCGACGAGGCTGACGATGTATAGATTGTTCGTCTTCCGGATGAAGTTGATGGCCAGTCTTGTGTATATTACACCGCGCGTACGGGTATAGTCAGGGTGGATTACAAGCTCGCCGTCGAGGACGGCCATCGGGTGACCGAGTAGACTGAATATGCGGTCCCGTGGGTCAGTTACGCGCAGGATGCGCGTCCAGTGCAAACCAGTCAGGAAATCACAGTCAGGCGTGCCGTCCTCATTGGTGGACCATACCATCAGGATATGGTGAGCGACCCACGATATCAGACCAAGATGTGTCACCAGCGAGGCACCGCTGTAGTCCAAGAACCGAACAAAGCGGCCCATCAGCGGCCATTCGAGAATGCTGACCTCTAATGCCCAGCCTTCCTCGACAGCAACCCTCTCATCAACTCTCACCCTGTTGTCGGCGGGCTTCACAGCCGTGATCAAGAGAGCCTTGCGGGCGAGGCCAAGTTCCTGAACGATCCAGGCGCGGTGAAAGTACTCAACCTCGAAGAAGAGCTTGACAGACTTCCACTTGCGTGCTTGCTTCTTAAACCGGCGCCGGTCGTCCTTGGATAAGTGAGCAAGGTCATCGGTGGCGTCCGTTTGGAAGTCGTGGTGATGGAGAAGGACGCGTGCGTCGCGAAGGCCGGCCTCTGGGTCCTTCATGAAGGCCTTTATGAACCGGATGGCGTCCTGCATGTGCCTGCGACCCTCTGCGCCCTCTTCCCAGCCGAGCCACGAAAGGACACGGCGCGCGCCGGCATAGACCAGCGACATGAGTTCGACTTGCGAAATACGCTCTTGCATGTCCTGCTGGTTGATGCACACGGCGTCGGCCCACAGCCGCCGCACTGGTTGTCTTTTTGCCGGTGCCGTGCCCGCATCTGGCTCGTCGTTATTTCCAGCAGCTGGTCGGTGTCGGAAAGCCGTCAGTGCTCCGTGCAAGTTCTCTGTCACAGAGACCGTCAAGCCTTCTATAGTAATGTTGCGCCGCTTTTGCGCGTCGCCCCAGACGTAGGAGATGGCCTCGTATGGCTCTGCATTTATTGCCTGGGGCACCAGCCGCCCGACTATGCCGTCCGAGTATTCGCCTGGCTCAAGCTCGAAGACGCGGATGAACTTAGGGGCAAGAGGGCGATAGAAATGGGGGAAGGGACGATCGCTCAGGTTGTTCATGCTGATTCAGGGGACGGGTAATTGAGAACTGTGTCAAAGTAAAGCGGTATGTCCAAGTACAACCCAAGTGGCAATGAACTAAACGGTTAGAGGCTCCATGAACTATAGGAAGTTGGTCAACTTAATAACGACTCGGCCGGGCAGCGGCTCGCGATTTAAAGGAGGGTCTGGTGCACTCGGTCCTGTGCAGTGTACCCTTCGCGGGTTCAGCTGGAAACGTTCAAGTGGCTGCATGAGAGCTTTTCCTTGCCTTCTCTATGGATACTAAGTAAATGGCTGATTGGTAGCCTTGGGTGTGTGGTGGTGGTGGTGATGATCTACAATTAGATCACAAGCATTGTGAAATTTACACATGCAACGCTTGTTGAGCTGAGGGAGGCCTCTGGTTGGTCGAATTAGTCATGACTCTCCATTGTTGGGGTATTTAGACCTGGGATTGGCAACCCATTCCCCGTCATCGGAATCACTTCGTTTCACCGCCTGAAAAAACACACACACAAACTACGCACACACACATACCCAGATACCGCCACACCGTAGCCTTGCTCCGAAACTTGTTTCAGATCCACACCATGACAGGCCTGCAAGACCGGGATCGAGATTTCCTGCCTCACATAGAAGAGATACCAGAAAGGTAAGGCTGAGGTTCCTGCTAGGTATTACACATCTAGACTCACACGTGAAATAGGCTAGACGAGCAGCACGTTTTCACCACTAAGACGCTTGGATTTCTCATCCACCCAAACATCCGGATCACCTCGCCCACTGCCAAGATCGCAGACATAGGTACCGGTTCTGGGGCTTGGCTTCTCGACGTCGCCAAAAGCCTGCCGTCAACATGCCAATTCACCGGCTTTGACCTGACGTCATCCGCTTTTCCTCCACGAGATACCTGGCCGTCCAACATGTCATTCAACATCCACGACATGTACCTCCCCTTTCCAGCCACAGAAAGAGGGACCTATGATGTGGTTGCCGTCCGGTTCATCAGCAGCGTCGCCGGGCGTGAGGAATGGGCTCGTTCCATTGCGAACCTGATAACGTTGTTGAAGCCGGGCGGCTGGCTGCAGTGGATTGATTCCTGCAATTTTGCCCTTTACAACTCTGTGCCTGGCACATCCCGCGCCGCGTGCCAGGAGATCTACGATGGCCTGGACTTATTTCGCGACAAAGCCGACCCGGTAATCGGCCTCATGATGCAAGAGACGAAGAATCCGAGGAGGGACGACGTGTTTCGAGGACTTGGCTTGGTCGATGTCCACGAAGACGTCTTTTCGTCGGACAGATTGCAAGACCTGGAGGCGAACGTAAGGGATAAGGAGACCCGAAATATTATCGCTTGCTTCCTGGGATGTCTGGAGGGCTTAGTGGCGGTTGATGGCAGTGGATGGACGGCCGAGAGAATTGAGAGGTTGAAGGAGGAGGCGATGAGGGAGATTGATGGCGGGGTTTACCATACACTCGATCAGGTGTGTATTATAGGGAGGAAATGTGAGGCCTAGTACCGTTTCACAGGAGGATTTTGCGTTGGTGTACAAGTTTTGAATCAAAACACCTACCTGCTCAGCATGATCCTTTTGTAGTTGTATTGCAAGTTTCTGATATCCCAGCCCATGTTGTTGGCAACCGCAGATCTTGCGGGAGGCCCGACTGGAGCGGCCGTTACTGGACCCGGTGGGAGCGGGGACAGAAGGATAATATGTCGGCAGCCCGCAGTTGACGGCATTGACCACTGGATGGCAAGCACTTTCAACGATTTCGGTTTGGACTTGCTGTTTACTACCTACTTGTACTGTTGGCGGGGTCTTTGCGTAACCACAGCTGACCACCCGCGAGGAAGCGCAGTTATGGCCCTAAACGCCCGATGTAAATGGTTCAAAAGCACATTGACATATCAATCATTACAAAATATTGGATGTGATCATCCAACAAGGACAAAGCACGAGGAAACCGGTGAAGCCCATGAGTACACCTACCAGCAACAATGCCAATTTTGCCAAAACCGAGTATCTTCAACAAAGGACCAAGCACCCAGCCAGGAGCAAATGACATGTGAGTACCGGCGAATATCATAAGGATACCTTCGGGTCCAAGTCCTCCTAGAAGCTCCGGTAGAGATAGGTTTGGCTGATGACGAAGCTATAGATTAGCAAGGAAGAAAACTTGCGAGAACAAGAACAACATCACAGTGTCACGTACCATTTTTGCTTCCAGTCTAGGCAAGAAGATGGCTGATCCAGGTCTTGATAGCAGGTCGGACCAGAGAAAGCTATGGAAGTGAAATTGCCCTTGGATGTAAACGGGAAGTCTGTAATGGGCAATGACAGTGGTGAGATATGGACGTTTGTCGAGCATCGAGGAAGACCGAATGCCTTGGTTTTGCTACCGAACTTACCATTCCGGCACTATCGGTCGGGGAGCCGCCGATAGAACCCCCGACATCCATCTCACTCTATGACCGAAAAGCTCGTAATTTATGTAATTGACCCTTCATAGACTTATTTTGGAACTTCTCCGTTAAGGAAGAGAAGTATACGTCAATATTTGGAAGGAAGAGATAAAGAAAACAAAGATCGGATATGTGCTGAAGAGAAAAGGAAATCAGGAGACAAGTTGACCAGCCCGAGGCCGTGAGTTGGACCCATGTTTAAGCCAATGCAGACCATGCGGAAGGTCAGGACGAAGCCGGCCACGTGGTTGGGCACACAAACACGAAACGCGCAGCCCAGTCGTGCGCGTGAGGGGTATCTTGATCAGATTTTCTGGCGCCTGCCGGGCACCTCGGCGACAGCTGTCAGGCTTTGTACATAGTGTCTGACAAGCGAAGCAGCAATCGCGTAGTTCATTGGGAACAAAAGACGGCAATGAAAGGGAAAAATGGGAGGATATTGACGATGGGAGAACCGGAAATAATAATGGAAGGGACTAACGACTGCCTCTTAAAGTCAAAGGCAGGGGCAAGACGGCAATCGTGCCTGCCATCCTCCGCACAGCTCCTCTTCCAGTACTCACAACAGCCAGGCCATCAACCCAACGATGCTTTCAATAACAATTGCACTCGTTGCAACTGTCGTCAAGGCACCAATCGCGTCGTTTCCTGTTTCTTTCCTGGTTTCCCTGGTGCCAGATCCCAAAGGATTCACAACTGGACGTCCCGATCTCGAACTTCGAGGGAGCCGGGATGCCTGAGCAGCGCCTGATTCGGCACCCCGACCATCTGCAGCTTTACCGGTGCCAAAGCCAGCAGTACCGAGGAGGGGACCGATGAGCAACTTGGGAAGTGGTGTACCAAAGCCTTCGGCCACCAAAGTCAAGCTGATGGAGACTAGCCCTCGTATCACCCTTCGTTCGGCTGGGGATGCCTAAACCGCAGTGTGTCAGTCTCTCTGTCGGGGACGAAGTATTGACGAGAAATTTGGGGTCACTTATACCTGCTCATAGTGTTGTCCCGCGTTCTTTGCAACATCTGCAGCGTTGTGAATTAATCCGGTGGCAGCAGGAACAAACTGGTGAGTACCCCAGTGGGCGACGTGTCCGGATATCTGAGAGCTGTCAATGAACGATGCTGGATAGGATGAGACATGGTGTCTCGATGTTGATTCCTTGCAAAGAAAGAAATCTTACCTGCTCGGCATGTTCCTTAGTGTTCATGGCAAGCCCAACGACAGCAGGGGCAGCGGTTTGAGCTCCCCATTCAGCGACATGACCAGATATCTGACAAATCCAGTATTTAGACTTAGCATGGTAAGGCCAGGAAACAAAATAAACAGGGCTTACCTCCTCGGCATGGTGTTTAGTGTTCATGGCAAGGCCAATAACAGCGGGAGCCACCTGCTCAGCATGCTTCTGCGCCTCCATTGCAAGACCGACAGCACGAGGAGCAACCTCCTTGGCGCCCCATTCAGCGACATGGCCCGATATCTAGGACGTCGAGTGATGGTCAGCTTTAACACCAGAATGCAGAGCATATACCGTACCTCTTCGGCATGTTGTTTGGCGTTCATGGCAACGCCGACGACAGCAGGAGCCACCTCCTTGGCACCCCATTCCGCCACCTAATCCGAGATTAGAAATATGTCAGGACGCTTAACAGGAACCGTAAACAATGGATGTGCGAGGCCTTCAAGCCTGACAATCTAGCACTTACCTGCTCAGCATGCTTCTGTGCCTCCATCGCAAGGCCGGCAGCACGGGGAGCAACTTCCTTAGCTGCCCATTCGGCAGCCTGGCCTCCGACCTGAGAGTATGGTTAGCTATGCTGATGAATATGCTTGGTTACTTTTTTGTCTGGAGTCTGGTTCAAAACACGTTACCTGCTCAGCATGTTCTTTGGCGTTCATCGCAAGACCAACCACAGCCGGGGCAACGGTGTTCGCGCCCCATTCTGCGACGTGGCCCCAGAACGCCATCTCTTTGGTGTTCGTCTGCTGATGGTGGAGGATTCTGTCCTTCTGTGAATCTGGATTACCAGACGGGAACGTCTGGGTCAGGGATGTCTGGGTGAGGTGAATGATGAAGCAAACAAGTTGGCGGTTGTTGTTTTTCTGTTTGTGTTCTCGGGTTTTGACCTGAACTCGTGGAGAGGGGTGCCGGGGGTCTGGGGCTGCGTGAGGCCTACTGTTTATAGCCAATGAAAACAGTTCAGTTTATCGACAAATCAGCGATTGAACTATTCATAGTTAACTACAAAGAGACATAAACGGCTGATCAGCGAGACTGTACTGACTTCAGTTAGAAGGTGAGAAGAGAATATGTTAGTAGTTGAAATTACCACTAGCAGAGACTTGTATCTCCAGTCTTTAATTTCTGGGAAATGCTGAAAGGCTCTTGTCATCATTAGCAAACCACAGCCCAGATTCAGATTTCGTGATAAACCAGGTACAAAATGAGTTGCCTGGGATTGTCACAGCATTATCTGATCACAATTGTCGCCTTTCTGGGTGTTATAATCACAATTGCGGTTATTCGGACCCCCCTGAAGAAGCTAGATAGAGCGGAAGCAATCGCCACTACTGCCATTCCAAAGCCAAATGCCTATCCCAGCATCCTTGCCAAGAGTGTGGGCAAGCCAGCACCTGTTGCTCCTATACTTTGAAGGAGGGCGAGCGAGCGACCGGCGGAAGCTTTCCCGAGCAAGGAAAGAATACAGGCCGCGATAGATCCTGTGGTTAGCGGTGTAATAGCGTTAGCACACACTTGGTCTTCATGACTCTACGAAGGGGTAGCACTTACCAACCCTGGCAGTCCATCTGAGGATGGATATAATCCAGCCCATTTTGGTGTGTCTTGGAGATTTGCTTGACGAAAAAAGTCAGTATCAGGGTTGACCCATCTGCACTATCAAAACTTCATGTTCATTCGCACGAACCTTCGAGGTTCTGGTCACCAATGAGGAAATTAGCTGAGGAGTATGTTAGAGGCGGTGGCGTAGAGAAGAGGTTGAAGGAAATTGAGCGAAGATGTGAGAAAGCGTCTTCAAGCTGAGCTGATATAATCGCCAAAAGCCTTCTGTCGGCGCCACTCCGTCATGATGGTAGATATGCAAACGCGAAAGCCTTCGATGCAATAACAAACGTCATGATCCCGTCCGGAGCTGGATGCAGGTTTCCGAGCGAAGCGAGAGCCTTTACATGGGAACTGACTCATGAAGTGACGAAACAGATAGCTGAATGGAAATACCGAGAGTTTCCTATGTTTCGCCAACAGCACAGCTGCTCCAAAACCCGACTTCCCGCGAGAGATGCGCATAGCCAGAGTGATAACGAGCAACTGCTGACAAGGCGTGTACCAGAGAAGGACAGAGATAGATATTGTCATATGTTTTGTGAATCCCAGTAATGCAACATATTTCGGACCAACAGGTTAAGCTGCTCAACGCTCATCTGATGATGCGTTTTGTCCTTTTCACTTCTTGTCCTTCTTGCAACCCGAGATCAAACACTCCGCACTGGAAACCCCAGTAACAAGCAAGCCGGCTCCTTGGACAGCCCCGTTGACAATTGCGGCGCCATATCCGCCCATTGCAGCACTCTGCATGATAGCAAAGAGACTGCCAGCCACGACATTGCCAAGTGCGGCCTGAGCTGCGGTTGCGGCAGTTCCTGGGTTATATCAGCATTTAGTTACCGCCCAGCAACCTCAAGGCATAGGTGATTGCTTTTTGTACGGGATTCCCTGGGATGTGGCCTCAGATAACGCTCAAACAACACCTCATAATACACGCTAAATGGAAGTAAGAGACTAACCAGCGACAGGCCCAGCGGCACCAAATCCCAGTGCGGCAAGAGCAGGTGCGGTAATTATCGCAGGCGCAGCGATAACGGCTAGGCCAGCGACGGCAGGAATCCAAGCAACCTGGGATATTGTCAGCTCTGGCACAGGCAGGAAAGGGAGTTAAGAGTCCGCAGTGTACCATCTTGAAAAGAGTTTGTGCAGTGTTCAGTGAGGTAAGGTCTTCGTGCTTCAGAAGGGCAGGATGATTGGTGAAGTCGAAGTGAGAGTTTGTCGGTGGGCTGGAAAAGGCGACAACGAAAAGGGCTTGATTGTTGTTGCCTAACGGAAGAGGAGAAACGGAAACCAGGGCAGCCTAAATACCTGGAAGGGAGTGCCGGTGAATGGGCGGCCCAGTGCCATTCACTGGGCAACCTGGGCACGGACTTCCAACAGAGTTGGTCTTTCGTCTGAACGCCTGAAAACCTGAGCCCTGCGTGGGATTTTATAGAGAGCCAGTTTCTGTATCACCACTCGACGTCTCCCTATACAGATGTACGATGCAGCTAGAAGCTTTCAGTAAGACCTTTCTCTGGTAAGGCATTCAACTGATGGCCTTCACAGTTACTAGAACATCAAAGAACTCTCTTGTTTTCCACGAACAAAATCGATGACTTTATAAACGGAAACATGAGAGGCCTGCCGAAACGTAGGGAGAGATGACTGCTTTCGCTGTTTGTAGGCAAACGCTGTAAGTATGTTTGGGCCTGGGTATAAGTTGTCGATGTGTCGGCCGCGGGATGGCAAGGATGCTCGGTGTTTCGATTGGTGATGTTGGGTACCTGCAGCGTAAACGCAAGAGTAAACGCAAAATTCAACCGTCCTCTGCCGGCTCCTGTTCCCGGGAGTACGTAATGACTCTCGGGTATAGCCGCTCACGGGAAGTCGGCCGGGGGCAAGCAACATCGGCACGGCCGGGAATGTGATTGGCACAGGTCTCGAATGTCGTTGATGGCTTAGAGTCAATGCCGCATCACAAACACCCAACTCCGGACTCCGTGGTCCACTCTGTTGACGGAGTGAGGCGTGCTCGGTGTCTCGCGTGATGCAGGGATGTTGATGCTTCGCTTGTGAAATGCCAAGAAAATCATTGACATCTGATTGAGGGCATTCCGGGGTTAAGTTGACAAGGCACACGGAGTAGGCGACACCGAGAGGGTACACCGGAGCTCAGTCCCAGGGATGGCATTAAGCTGTCGGGAGCCCTTGCACGCCATTCGACGCCTTACGCCTTGTTGACTCTCGCCTGGGTAACCCCACCTGACCACCACCAAGGATCTCTTTCCTGGTTCAGCGCAAAGACGAGCAGCTGACTCGGTCCGGAAGTTGTGGAATGGTGGGTGAAGTAACGAATGGGGGCGCATCCATTCTCGGATAGGGACCAAAGAACAACTACACGTGTATAAGAAGTCTTGTGAGACGCCCTTCATCTTTGAGACTCGCCATCCAACCCTCATTAGCCACTTGGTTTCATATCTCAGAATCGCACGTCCCAGACACATCGTTAACAATCCATCTTATAACGCGGCACTGTCGGCCAGATCCACCATATATATAAACCATGAATCTGGACAGCTACTCACGACTCATTCCCTCAGACCAAGACGAGGACGTCAAGGCAGAGAACAAGGCTGGCGCGATGCTCGTGGCGCTCTTGATGCTTGTTGGGGTCCTTACGTTGGGCGCAATGATGTGGCACTGGAACAGCTAAAGAACTGAAATTTGCGTAACTTCTTCGGTAGGTGCTCAATCCGAGAACACCGTCATTTCATGCGATATCGGTTGTCCTAACGAGTGGAAGATCTAGATTCGAAGACCAGCGACAGCGGACGGGACTGGATGGCCGATCGGAGGTGACATCGAATGAGAGCTCTCTGGTCATAAGTTGAAGGACGGTCGAAGCATGACAGGATTATACGTTGGATTGCGAATGACGGACAAATTGATACCCGGATTTGGATGGACGAGGACATTGTTGATTGCTGCATGATGGCGTTTTTGGAGTTTCGAGGTTGAACAGCGTCAGTGGACTTTGGCGGACGGAGTTTTAGCGGGCTCCATTAGCGTGCTGCATGCCACCAATGCGGGGAAGTGGATTGATCTGCCTTACCTCTACCGGCACTCAGGACTTGGCGTTTCCGGTGGGGCACCCTTGACATCTGCATGCAGACCGCCTTTGGCAGAATCAAAAACGCTCCACTCAAAATTTCTCGGACTTTGCGTGCTGTGCACATGTCGAATTTAGAGTTTCCTTTGCTGCCGTCGGATCCTCGATTTTGGATCGCATCAATCACCAACTCCACATCCACCATGCCCAAAGACAACAAGCCCAGAAAGGGCGATAGCGCTCCTGCGATTACCGATGCTCGCTTCGCCAGCTTCGAGACCGATCCGCGATTCCAGCTGCCCTCAAAAAAGAACCTGAAGACCAAGCTCGACAAGCGTTTCTCCAAGGTCTTCAAAGATGCAGAATTCACCGCCGTCGCAAAGGTCGACAGGTACGGCCGCAAGCTTAAGACCGACACCAAGAAGAAGGCTTTGGAACGGCTGTACGAGGACGAGAGCGAGGACGACACAGACAACGAGGACAAGGAGAAGTCCAAGAAGGAAAAGAAGGACGAAGCGGAAGACGAGAGCGACTTCGAGGTCGAGGACGATGACATTGTTCAGCGCGAACTCGAGGCTGCCAATTCATACGACCCTGCCCGTGGCGGCGGTTTCTCTTCATCCGATGACGACTCCGACTCCGACTCCTCAGATTCCGAAGACGAAAAGCCAGAGTTCGAGGACGAGGCCGATGCGGAAACACGACCCGGTATCCGCTTGCGCAAGGATAAGGAGGCTGTGGAGGAAGGCGAAATCACAAACAGAGTTGCCATCGTCAACATTGACTGGGACCATATCAAGTCGATCGATCTATTCGCCCTCTTCTCGAGCTTCGTGCCCCCAGGTGGTCGCATCGAGAAGGTATCTATCTACCCCAGCGAGTTCGGCAAGCAGAGGATGCAAAGAGAAGAGCTGGAGGGTCCCCCCCAGGAGATCTTTAAGAAGAAGAGCGACTCCGATTCCGATTCCGATAGCGACTCCGAGGACTCTGACTCGGATGAGGCCATCAAGAAGGAGCTTCTCGAGGAGGGAGACGACCAGGACTTCGACAGTGACGCCCTTCGCACTTATCAGCTCGACCGGTTACGTTACTACTACGCCGTAATGGTTTGCTCCGACAAGAACACAGCACACAAGATCTACGAGGCGACAGACGGCAACGAGTATCTTTCTTCTTCCAACTTCCTCGACTTGCGATTTATCCCCGACGATGTCACATTCGACGACGAGCCCAGAGACGAGTGCGACAGCGTCCCCGCGGGGTATAAGCCGGTGGAGTTCGTGACCGATGCTCTTCAGCATTCCAAGGTCAAGCTCACCTGGGATATGAACCCCGAAGATTACTCGAGGAAAGAAGCCCTCAAGAAGGCGTTCACCGGTAGCCGCAACGATATTGCCGAGAACGACTTGCGCGCTTACCTTGCGAGCGACAGCTCAGACGACGAGGAGGAGGAGGAGGAATTCGAGGCCGAGGGGGCCGCTGCCGAGGAAGCAGAAGAGGAGAAGACTTTGTCAAAGAAGGAGCTTGCCAGACGCAAGATGCGCGCTGCTCTTGGTCTTGCTGACGAGCCCGTAGTAAAGTCCAAGAAGGATGCTCCGGTGGGCGAGATGCAAATCACCTTCACGCCAGCACTGTCCGCCAACGACAAGAAGAAGGGCGACGAAGATAGGGAGGAGACGACGATCGAGAAGTACAAGCGCAAGGAGCGCGAGAGAAAGGAGAGGAAGAGACAGGAGATGCTTGCTAGGAGGGAAGGTCGCGATCCCAACGCCGCTCTTCAGCAGGAGGAAGAGCAAGGCGGCGAAGGCGAAGATCTCGGTTTCGACGATCCATTCTTCACTGCCGAGCCTGTGGTGCCTTCCAAGACGGCGATTCGCAAGGAGGAGAGGCTCAAGAAGAAGGCTGAGAGGGAAGCTGAGGAGACTGCCAACGCCGCCGAGAAGGCACAGCTGGAGCTGCTCATGGCTGATGAGAACGGTGACGGTGGCCGTCTCGATCACTTCGACATGAAGCAGATCGCCAAGGTTGAGAAGGTCAAGGGCAAGAAAAAGGGCAAGAAGGGCAAGAAGGGCGTGGAGGGCAACGATGGTCTCCAGGAAGAGTTCGCCATGGACGTCGAGGATCCCCGTTTCAAGGCCGTCTTCGAGAGCCACGAGTTCGCTATTGATCCTTCTAACCCCAAGTTCAAGGCTACTCAGGGTATGAAGAAGCTCCTTGAGGAGGGCAGGAAGAAGCGCAAGGATGGACCTAGTGTCACGGAGAAGAACGAGAAGAGTGAGAAGAGCGCCAAGAAGGTCAAGACTGATGATGCGGATATCGATGGTCTGATCAACTCTGTCAAGAGGAAAGCGAAGGCGAAGAAATAATTGCATCATGGGTAGCATAGTAATGGCAAGTTTTTGATTTCTGTTGGTTCACATCTATCTGTTGTCCCTCACTGCCCAGTCTTGTAAATGGTCCTTGGGTCGATGTGGTTTGGGTCATGTAGGGTTGCTCCCTTTGTCAAGAATGACCGCCCCCTTTTGTGGATGAAGACGGAATCACGTACGGCTACCTCGCGACTCTTTTCCACTTCACAATGGCGGCCATATGTGTTACTCGAGGTCTACCACCAGTTCATCATGACCATGGAAGTTGAAGCTCTTGTTGTCGAGTTGTTTGCTTTTACCTTTCTTACTCTGTCTCCTCGAGAACTTAAGCTCACGTGTCTGGCAAGACCGTTTGAAGGACACTGAGCAGCTGTCATTCTTCCCTCGACAGTCTGCGTTCGTCATCTCCATAGCTGCCCCTCTTCTTTGTCCTTCAAGGTTTGCGAGCAATTCTCAACCTCCAACCAGTCATCAAGGTTCCTCCGTCAGATCCACAACCGGAACCTCTTCCCCTCCCATTTCCACCGGCAGCCACTCCTCCACATCAACCCTCGTTCTCTTCTTGCCTGTAGACCCCTCTTGCTGGACCACAGTAGCTACACTCTTGTCTTCGACATGCTCGGTCTTGACGACTTTCATTGCCTTGGAAGAAGCCAGTTTGCGTTCGCTCTTTTCCTCACTTCCATCATTCTGTCTTCCTTCGATCTTTCGGTCCACTGCGGCTCCATTGTTGCAGTCAGCGTCCGGCATATCGATATCCTCCGTCGTAATTGTCGTGTTTTTGTTCTTTGGCGTCTGTTCCTTCCTCTCGCTGGTGCTGACACCGGTTTCGTCTTGCTGCCTGCTGTGTCTAGCATCCGCCACAGACTCCTCTCCTTTGCCATTCGATACCATGTCGCCAACAACAAGTTGACCCAACTTCTCCAGATCCTCAACAGCAATATCCGCCTGCTGCTCACCCGCCGTCTTGTCCTCGCACCTGGTAACCCAGCAAGCCGTTGCTCCGATGGCCCTTGCCAGGCTAAGGTATTGCTTCGAGCAGCAGGCAAATAGGACCTCGTCTTTTTGCATTGCTGGGGAATCGGCCGCCATTGTACCTGTTTTGGCGTTCGTTTCCTTGCTGGCTTTGCCTTTGCCGTAAACATTTGCCTCCTGGGTGATCCGAGGCGTGGTAATGCCAGGCAAAATCTCCCCCCTCCAAACCCTCGCAACCCCCTCCCCGTCAATACCACAGGCATAGACACCATCCACCACCACCGTCGCCCCACCCACTGCCTGTCTTCCTTGACCCTGATATCCCCTAGCCCCTTTACCAGCAGCTGTGACACCCATGCGCCTCATCAGTTCTTGGATTATCTTTACGCCTTTTGTTGGCTTTGCAGGCTGCTTGTTCTTCCCGTCTTTTTCTCCTTCTTTGCTTGAGGTCTGCTCGGGTGAAGAAGATTCGAAGCCATCCTGGGCGATGAGAATAACCACGTTAACACCCTGCTGCTTCATCTGCTTGGCGAAGGGCTCTAGGTCCGGGTAGATGTCGAATTCGGAGAGGAATTCGTGGGTGTAGTGGAGGTAGGCTTGAGTCCAGAGGGCGATTGTGTGTTGGTAGTCGTACTGTTGTTCCTCCTGTGTGGGTGTGCTCGGGTCTATGGCTTTTTCTTTTCCTTTTCCTTTGACTTTGGCTTTGTCTTTGCCCTTGGCTACGGTAGAATCGTACTCGACAGCAGCAGCAGCACCATCCCTACCACCACCAGCAGAAGAGGAAGCGGAGTTGCCAAAATTCTTAAAAGCACCAAGCTGAACAAGAGCTTCCCCGAGCGTAGCATTATGAGCAAAAGCGTCAAGAATCGCGGCCTCACTTGGTTGCCGGACGTTTGGGCCGAGAATGGCGGCGAAACAGTTCTGGATTGTGCGATTGATGATGTGGCGGCCGTCAAGAATGGTGTCGTGGTGGAGGATGATGATCTTTGGCTTGGAGATTGTGGTGCCCTGGGAGTCTGTGGAAAGTGAGTCGGGAATGGCGGATGTGGTGGGCTGTTTCGACTCGGTCATGGCAGACAAGTGAGCGGTAGGGCTGGACGTGGCATCTAGGGTGCTCGGTGGGGTGGTTGCCGAGGCGGTGCTGGGTGCTGTGCTATCTGTACCATCTGTGGTTGGCGTGATGAGGGGAGATGGCGATGGTAATGATGGGCAGGTGGTCGATTCTGTGTCGGACAAGGTGCGTTTGGGATCTGGCTTTGACGTGGATGAGTGAAGGTTGGTTGCCGTGGTCGATGGCGTCGGGCTGTTGGTAATGGTATCAATGGAGGAGGCGTCCTTGGCGGGAGGTGAGTCCATTTTGAGGATATCCTGATTGACTATTTTTTTCCGAAGGTGTCAGCGGTCGGTTCCCGTTGCCGTATGTGGGTGACAAGAGGTGGACTGCGTGAGATCTGAGGGTGTAATTGTCTGCAAATTAAATGCCTAGAAGCGATGCTTTCGAATCAAAATACGAAAGGGCGCGGTGCGGCGTGGATGAAAGCCTTCACTTTCTCGTGTTCAAGTCAAAGTTATTTGAACGTGAAAGAGGTTGAATGTTCAAAAAAACGGCCTTTAAAAAGGTGTGGCTGCATTTTGTGTTGGAAGATCACGAGGAACTACTCGTGCAGGCTATGAGGATGAGATGAGAACGTGGACATGTTGAATTTGCCCTTTTCTGTGCTTCATTCATGCAAGCAAAAGACGCGATGACAAAGGTGCGGGAGAGGTTTGCTCGAATGCAAACGGCGGGCTAATCATCTGGTGTCACTATAAGGGCGTTTTTTCCCTTCCGCCACATCGCTGATTTTCTTCACCCGCACTTTTGCTCTGGGGAATAGAGCATGATTAGATAGGGGTAAAGAGATGCGATCAGTCGAAAAGGAAGGATTGTTCCGTTAGAAAACTTGCGACCCGGGCTGGTGAAGTTATGATAACATGAATCAAGATGGGGAATCCGACCGCGGACACTCCACGACAACATATCGAGTAAATGTTTTTAGCTCATTTTCGAACAGTTATCATTTTCACCAACGGTTTTTGAAGCCTGAGAATGTGTTTAAGTGAGAGACACGCATTCGCTATCATTGCAGTATTGATTGGCGTGAACGAGGGGGGCCGCGATTGAATGCAAGAAAGGCCAGAGGTTCCTTGCAAGTTGCGACAAGGAGTTTCAATCCTGCTCGTGAACAATATTGGAAGTAGATGCAAGAACCCAATGCCACAAAAAAGCAAAATCATGGTAACAAAGCATTAGCTTGGGAAGACAAATGGAGAAAGGCGCGAGTGCTTCGACATAACGGGAGGAGGTTGTCATATCACAGACCCTAACCCTGATGGTGATCAATGATAAGACAGCTGGATCCACACACTTTCTGTCGTCATTCTTACCGGCTTCGGAGGGTTTTAGATTGTCATATTTATCAGCTTGAAATCTGAAAGACTCAAATCCACACTTCTTACTTCGTACAATCTTCAGTATTCTCAATATCCAACCTAAAAGATCTTCATTTTTCAGTCTTCTGATCTTTACCGCCATCTCGCCAATTACCCCACCATGACAACCTCCCACAGCCTCAAAGCGGCTGCACCACCTGCAGCCCCCCTCACCGCGGCCCTCACCACCCACCTCGCCTCTCTCCTCCCCTCCTCCTCCTCCCACCCCAGGGACAGCCTCCGCACCTCCGTCCTCCCCTCGCTCCTCACCGCCATCGCCGCCACCTCCACTGCCCTCCGCGCCGCCCAACACGTCTCCCTCGCCGGCTCCTCCAACTCCTTCGGCGACGACCAACTCAACGTCGACGTGCTTGCCGAAGAAGCCATCCGGCTCTGTCTCGCCCAATGTCCTTCCGTCGTCACCGCCTCCAGCGAAGAGGACCCCGTCGAGAAACCGGTGCAGCACACCGGCCTTCCCTTCCAGGTCGTCGAGGCCGAGCAGGATCGCACCCACGGCGAGGTCTACACGGTCGCGTTTGACCCGCTTGATGGGTCCTCCATTATTGCGCCGAATTGGACTGTCGGTACGATTTTCTCGCTGTGGGATGGCACGTCAGCGCTGGGTGCTAGTCCGAGGGAAAAGCAGATTGGGGCGGTGTTGGGTGTTTATGGACCGAGGACTACGGCGGTTGTTGCGTTGAGGTTTCCGGGGGAGGAGAGGGGGGTTTGTTTTGAGGTTGGATTGTCGGATTCAAGCGAGGCAGAGAAAGGTCAAGAATGGGATCTCATCCGCCCCTCTGTCTCTTACGCGCCGCCACCTTTCAAGACGCGGTACTTCGCGCCTGCGAATCTGCGCTCGACCAACACGCACGCGGCGTATGCGAAGCTCGTGGCGCACTATATGGCGGAAAATTACACGCTGAGGTACTGCGGTGGGCTGGTGCCGGATGTGGTGCATGCGCTGGTGAAAGGGCATGGAGTGTATCTGAGCCCGGTGACGGAGACGAGCAAGGCGAAGTTGAGGAGGTTGTATGAGCTATTCCCGCTGGCGCTGGTGGTGGAGTGCTGTGGTGGTCGGGCGGTAGACCCGGTGAGCGGGGAGGATATTTTGGGGAAGAATGGGGTGGAGGGATGTGATGAGCGCGGTGGGATTGTGTGCGGCACTGCGGAGGAAGTTGAGTATGCCAAGGAGGTGTTGTGCGGTTAGGATTGAGCGGTGGGGGGTTGTATAAACTTTATAACCAGGGGATGCATTCCGATGCTGCAATGTTGTGTTTGTCACGAGGATTATAGAGGCTCGGTGCCCACTTTGGCAAGATGCCGGTATAGATTATAGAGATCAAGAGTTTAGACAATAGATGACTAAAGAGACATGTTAAAGTTCCACAAATTGAGAGGCAAGACCAGATACAGAAAGAATCCCTCAAGGATCTGTAAAGCAGCGGAAATCCTTACGCTTAATGCTGAAAATCCTATATCCGCGCGTCTCTTTGACAAAGGAACAGCACAGAAGGACCGAATGAGCGAAAGCAAAAAGAGGCAAAAAGGAAAAGAAAAAGTGTGGCCCGTACCGGATTCGAACCGGCAACTTCTATGCTGGACAGCCGGCCGCATCTCAACACGACAGGCGATCAACCAAGTAGTGTTGACCATTACACCAACGGACCACGGGAAGGTGCGCAGGAAATGGGTCCTATGTACCCTACACCCCTAGGCCGGTGGGAGTTGGGATGAAATGCTCAGTCAATCGCCAAGTGGTAGAACGTTTTGCATGCTTCTTCGCCCTATTGGCGGTTCTCAAACTGAAGGGTATAATATCCAAAAGAGTGTGTCCAAATCCATCCCTGCCTGTTCTCGTAAAGCTCATGATATCATTAAGTGTGGGATGCCACAATCGGTTCATCCCATCACATACAGGTATAAAGTAAAAAAATCCAATCAGACCTGGCTCGGCCAGGGCCAGGTTCAATACTCAACCTTCCTCCCGTGGCCCGCCCCTTGAATGGTTCCAACCCTGTCTGCGCGTGTGTTGAACGGCACAAATCCAGTGGCACGTCCCATCTCCATTTTCTTCTCCAACATACCAAGTCCAAACCGGCTTCAAGTCCTCACTCATCCATCCTTCCAACAAAGACCTGCCTGCATCCCATCATCACACCACCCAAACTTAGTTGGCAAAAACAGCCCAATCCACGCTAGTAGGCTGATCACCATTGCAGTTCATATGTCCCTCAGCACCCCCCGCTTCTTCCCCTGGAACTTATTGATCGAATCACGCGTAAGATCAGAAATATCCCTGCTCCCGACATTGACAGGATAAATACTGCTGCTCTGGACACCAAACACACAAGTGTTCGTAATAACGAGACGGCAATAGCCGCTGTTGAACGCCCGGTCCGACCAGTACGCGACAAAGCGGCCCTGGTGCTTGGCGTAATAGTCGCGAATGGAATCACGCATTCCCAAGGTCCTTCCAACTTGTGTTTCTGCAAACTCGAGACATCAGCTGAGTGTATCTCGGAGTATACACAGAGGTGAGCTGCTATCCAACACGCAACTCTAGGGGGGGAAATATCGAGGGGGAAGGTTAACAACGGCGAGAGCATCTGCGGAATAGTATCGATACTGTGCTTGACGCACGACGTGTCGCTGTTGGAACACCAACAAGACCCTTGATCCTCCTTCCCGTAGACAACATATCCAGCACGCCGTGAAAAGGCTTGAAGGATTAGTACGAGGTTGTCTTATGACACGAATTTGGGGATGCGCCAGTGATGATGATGTGGTGGTCGGAGTGACCGAGACGACGGCAGAGGAGGGTTTTGTAAAGCAGATATTGGGGTCAGGGTTGTGGCCGTACACCAGTACTGCGACACTTGTCTAGCCACAACTAGCGGGAAAGCAGTCGTCTGGCAACTCCGCAACAACAGCCACGCCACAGATGCTTCCAATATCGGTATTATTTTGTTTGAAACGTTGGTGATAAGACATACGAGACAAGACCGCATCACGCTTGTGATTTGTCTGCGTGATCATATTGCTGATGTTAGTAGCAAAATGTAAGCAGTTGCTCGTTGCTGCCCGACCCGTGTGAAATCCGAGACGACGAGGTTAAACCAGAGCAACGTTGAAATTGCTGTCGAACGAGTGACCTTGTTGCTGTTGGAATAATCGTATCTCGAGACAACGACATGGTGTTGAACAGAAAGTTTGTGATGGTGGAAGTTCGAGAAGTTTGCTAAGCCAATTGCATCATCCCGTCGGCTCTCCACAACCCGACGGGAAGGGTCCATTCCGGATGGCAGACCGACCCCGCAGATTTTGGAGAACCAACTTCACCTCCTCCGTCACGCGGCAGCAACACTGCTCCGGCCCCGATAGCAGCGGAGGAGGCTCTGAAGGTCAGCAGCGAATAGCGCCTTCTGTCAGCGCGCTACCTGTGCCTCGCCCCCTGGACTTGATCCCCAAAAAGTGGGGGCGAGGCACGGGTAGCGACAACAAGATCCCGACGAAAATCCGTTCTCTCCGGCCACATGCTGCCCCTGTCCTACAATTTCAACTTCTTGGAGTATCACGAACCCTCTTTATGGTCGCCTTTATCGATTACAGATACACCAACTTTGTCCTGTGTCGTTGTGACCCAAAGAGAGCTGGGAAATGTTTTGTCCTAACAGTGCTGCATTCATGACTTCAGCATGACCAATAAAAACTCGACTTATTTGCCCCCTTCACGAGCCTTCTAGAATCACAAGCCTCAAAGATGCCGTCCCCACAAAGCCGAACCCCGGGAACGCCTTGTCGACCGATTCGATAGCTGCTGGAGTCCTGAACCAGTTCTGCCGTTCTTTCCGATCCCATCTTCCCCACCGACATACACACGCTGTAGGTATTGTGCATCCCTAGCTGCGAGTTCCCTAGATTTTTCATCTTTATTTTTTTTTTTTTTGGTTTTCTTCGTTAAATTTCTAGTATCGGTGTCATCCTACCACTTCTAATTCCTCATTCTCACCATTCCCCGTCTACTGATTCAATAGGAGCCAACTGGTTGGTCAAGATGCGCGTGACCAGTGTACCGCTCGGGCTCCCGACTACGGCGAAACCCCTCTTTCGGTCCTCGACTGCCCGTTCCGCGAGAATCATCACAAACACCACCCCCCGGCGGACACAATGTACATCAGCATGCGGACATAGAAACGTCAACCAGTCGCGCGCCTCGGCACATGCTGCTCGTCCTGCCGCCCGCATTATCCTCCCTGCGACATTTACCGCTGGCCAAAGGAGGAGAGCGACAACTGCTACCGCCGCAGCCGCTGTTCACAATAGTTAGCCAAACCCCGACCTCTTACCGGCGCCATCACTCCCGTAACGAGAGATCTTGGATTGACTCCTTTCTGCCCACAGTAAACCCAGAAAACCTCGGCCCCATCCAAGAATACGACCGCCGAGTCGCCAACGGGGAGTTACGAAATGACGACCACCAAAGAGGTGAGTGAGCATGCGGCACTTGGGAGCTTAACCTCTAGACGGAACAAGAGCAGCCGCTAACCAGTGCGCATTCTGTTGGCGCAAACAGGGATCATCCAGAATCTCCAGCATCTTCACGAAGAACTCCGGAATTACGCGGCACCGCCCGTCGTCCACCCGACCCTCGAATCCCTAAAACCGCACAAGTCTCTTTTCTCCTTCTTCGGCGGCAAGCCCAAGAGCGCCATCGCCGAAATCCCTGCCAACCTTCCCCGGGGGCTCTACCTCTACGGCGATGTTGGCTGCGGCAAGACCATGCTCATGGATCTCTTTTACGACACATTACCCCATAACATCAAGTCGAAGACGAGGATACACTTCCACAACTTCATGCAGGATGTTCACAAGCGCCTCCACAAGATGAAGATGCAATACGGCAACGATGTTGATGCCGTTCCCTTTGTTGCGGCCGACATTGCTCAGCAGGGAAGCGTTCTCTGTTTCGACGAGTTTCAATGTACCGACGTCGCCGACGCCATGATTCTTCGCCGCCTCCTCGAGGCTCTCATGTCCCACGGTGTTGTGCTTGTCACGACCTCCAACCGACACCCCGACGAGCTCTACATGAACGGTATCCAGCGCGAGTCCTTCATCCCCGCCATCGAACTGCTCAAGAACCGGCTGCACGTCATCAACCTGAACTCGAACACCGATTACCGCAAGATGCCCCGCCCTCCTTCCGGTGTCTACCACACCGCGCTCGACGCCCACGCGGTCTCCCACGCCGAGAAGTGGTTCCGCTTTTTGGGCGATCCCGAAAACCCCGAGCCGCACTCCGAGGTGCAAACTGTCTGGGGCCGCGAGATCCACGTCCCTCGTGTCAGCGGCCGTTGCGCCTGGTTCACCTTCGACGAGCTGATCGGCCAACCGACAGGTGCCGCCGACTACATCGAGCTGATGCGCTCTTACGACGCCTTCATTGTCACCGATATCCCCGGCATGACCTACCGCCAGCGCGACCTGGCCCGCCGCTTCATCACCTTCATCGACGCCGTATACGAGTCGCACGCCAAACTCGTCTTGACGACAGCCGTGCCCTTGACGGAATTGTTCGTTTCCCGACAGGAGATTGAGGAGTCACTCAAGAAGCAGGGCAAGGCTTTGGACCAGACGCAGTCTGTTGAGGATGTGATGAGCCACATGATGGACGATCTCGAGCAGAATTCCGACAAGCTCTCCAAGTCCAACCTGTTTACCGGTGACGAGGAAGCCTTTGCGTTCGCGCGTGCATTGTCGCGGTTGACTGAGATGGGCAGCAAGATGTGGGTCGAGCGTGGTATGGGTTTGGAGAACAAGGGCGGGAAGCCTGAGCATGATAGCTGGGCGAAGACGAGGAGCAGGCAGATGGAAGACAGCATGTAGGACAACAAGGAGGAAGAAGAGATGCGGTTGTTTGGTTAAAAGAATCGATACCCCGAAAGACAGAGCGACCGTCGCTTCACTTATACTACCCACACGGCTCGTCTACAAGAGGCGCGAGCCAGGAAAAAGCATGCATTGGTGGTTATCGTCCTTCATTTATTTTTTTCTCTGGATCCTTTTTGGCGCTAATTCTAATGGCAGCGGACCTTGGTGCCGTTTCTCTGGTCGGGTTTGGATACGTAGCTTCATTATGTCTTAATAGCATGCTGTCCACTCAGACGTCAAGCTGTGCTCCGGCAGGGAATGAAGTGTGACTTGGATACCTTTCACGATCTTTCTAATGATACAGCATTGTTACAGGGACAAGGAACCCTCAATATTGAACCACCATTCACTCCTGAGTACTAACCTACTTACCTCACACCCTCACCACCATACATCATCACAGACACCCGTGTTTCCCTAACCAATCACACAGATAAACCCACAGCGGTCGACTTCCCTCCTCTGCCCCTCCAGCGAAACCTCGAAAATACCCCTTAGTAAATACCAGGAATCAAAACATACGGAACCTCCTTCTTATACTTCTCCCACTGCTCTCCATACCGGCTCTGCATGTACTCGCTCATAAACACCGTGCTCCTGCTAACAAAGTGCCAGATATGGAACGCCGCCACGCCCAGGGCCGGGATCCAGCCGCCCGCCGCCATCGCGTACCCGGCCCTCCACAGCGTGTACCCGCCATAGTTGATATGGCGCGCCTTATTCCAGAGCCCTTCGCGGCAGATCTTGCCCTCGTTGGCCTCGTCATCCTTGAACTTCTTGCGCGTGCGCTCCGTGAGGGTCTCGATCGCCATGCCGGTCACGTACATGAGCGTGCCGAGGGCGATGGGCAAAGGCAGGGACATGGACGTGCCGGTGGCTGAGTTGAAAGTGAAGGGGATGGTGATGCGCGGGGTTGAGAGGGCGGCCGAAGTTGAGGTGCTCAACAAAAGCAAAGAACCCATAGTGTTGACGACCGTGTTAAACAACGACACCTCCACCGCCGCAGCAGGGGTAAGTTCCTCGCGAGATAGACTCAAAAGCCAGTAGATCTGCTTGAGACTGGATCCCGCAGACATGAGCAACAACAAAAGGCGCGGCAGGGGGAGGTGGCGGATGATGGACGCCTTGGTCCCCTCCGCAGTGGTCGTCTCCACCAAATAGTCGTACAGCGGGATGGAAGAGATGTTCAGCTTGGACAGCAGGCGCGTGCCCCAGTCGCCCGCGAGTAACTTGTACTGTAGCAGCGGGTCGAGAGCGCGAAGGCCGATGAAGGTGGCGGTGCCCAGCAGGTTGGACTTATACACGCCTCGCTGGATCAGGTCTTGAGGGTTCCGGGAGCCCAAGGCGGAGGAGGGCGCGGTCTTGCCGCCGCTGGTGCTGCTCTTGCTGCTGCCTTTGGGCTCGCTGATGTGGGACTTGCCGTTGGGCTCCGAGGCGGCGTGTTTGCCGTTGGGTTCGGCGTGGTGTTTGCCGTTCAGCTTGCTGTCGATCTTGCCGTCGAACGAGGGGGGCTTGCCGTCGGCGGTCTTGTTGCTGCCGTTGGCGTGTTCCGATCCCAATCCCATGGAGGGAGGGAAAGCCTCAACTGAGGTCATGGTGGTGGTTTGGCTATGGATGAGCGTCTGTTTTTTGGTGGTGTTGCGAGATGGTGGTGTAAGTTGTTTGGTTTGGTCTTGGGTCGAGGTTGACTTCGATGGAGAGACGGGAGAAGACCTGGAAGAACCGAGTTAAAGAGGGGGAATACAGTTCCCGGTGGGCGTTACCATTTGTGTGCAGCTTAACAATCATGTAAGATGCTACACTTTATTCAGTTCACGTCATGGTTGCTGTTTCCCAAAGGGAGTAATAAGTTGTGTAAGACCTAGCTCCACTTACCTTTATCTCCACATATCTTGTATGAGAATGATAGAAGACCAGCTCAGCTGCCCAATAATGGAACGAGATAGAGCGAAGAGGATGCAATCATTTTGTCATCCGTACTCTTCTTTGCTCCGTCCGGGGAGGCTTCTTAGGAGCTTTCAACTGATTAAGCATCTCGGAGCTCGGACACCCCAGCTTCTCCGCTTCACCCCACTCTATAACGGAGAGTTAGCGTCGAATGGTGCTCAGTTATAGCGAGGAATGAAGTCATTGGTATTGTCATCCCGCTGTTAATGTTATAGGGCCACAGCGGGCAAGCGGAGACCGGAAACCTTATCTTGACGGCTCGGTCCTGGCTTCCGGTTCGTACAGTCGAGGTTGAGTGGTCCGAGATAATCGGACTCCCTGCCACCCTGATAAGTAATGGACTCAATCGCCCTTTGTTCACTTATCGTAAGACAGCATGGTGCCCACGAGTCATGAAGCCCCAGTAGCCCCTATCCAAAGTAAACAAAGAAAGTAAACAACGAGAGCGGAGACCAAAATACTCGGCCCGTGAGAAAAGGGCCATGCTCGCCATGCTCTCGAACACAATTCCGTCCGCCTATGAGGAATGCCGTGGTCGGATTTCAGCTGTGAGTCAGCCGTGATTCATTTGCACAGAGCAGAGTCGTAAGATGCACAATCCTATACTTACATTTAGACCAGAATTGAATGAGAGAACAACACAAGACGACCTCAACCTAAAGAGCTCCTGAGTGAAGTTCGAGACCTCGTCGATTGCTCTTCAGTCTTTGTCGCTTTGTCACAGTTGATGCAACGCCTGTGGAGAGCCACGCGTGCAGTGACCAGTACGCAACCACGGGTTCGTCACTAGCGCCTTGGCAGGGGCAGATCCGCCCTGACCGCCCCAGGCAGCAGGGGCTTTAGTGGTGCCTCCCCGCGCGGAGTGCTTATCGGGGCCTTATCAGCCAGCCAAAGCAGCTTCCGAAACAAGCCAACGGCAGGCACGGGGATGCGTGACACATCAGTCTCCAGGGCCTTGGAACAGGCACCTTGTTGGTCCCCAGGTCCCATCGGTGAGGTCTCTTTCCCATTCCGTCGCGGCGCATCCTCTTCATTGCCATTTCCTCCCTCTTTCATCCATCAACCAAGTCAACGCCACTTCAAATACCATCGCGACATCCACGAACAGCCACCATGAAGATCTCAAACGCATCGCTTCTTGCGCTGCTGCTCCCCGCGGCAAGCGCCCGCTTCGTTGAGCAGGCCGAGCAGAATCACGTCATGCTCTTCCCCGATGGCATTCCCGAGGAGCCCAAGTCGACGGAGAAGTATCACATTGAGCTCTCGCCCGGTAACACAAAATGGGTTACAGAGGATGAGAAGTGGGAACTCAGACGTGTATGTAAACCTTATCGGGGACCGGGAATCATCGGGCGGGGTGCTAACAGCTGTTTTGCCCATAGAATGGCCAGCGCTTCTTCGACATCACCGACCATGCCGAACTCGGTACTTTCAACAAGCGCCCCTACAAGAAGAGTGTCTTCCCAGAGAAGCCGACACACAAGAAGGATCTCGAGCCATTGCTCAAGAACCTGTCCAAGACTGAAATGGAAGACCACCTCACAACTTTCACCTCTTTCCACACGCGGTATTACAAGGTATGTGCGCGCAGCATGGTTTCACGGCATTCCATCGCTCGCGAAATGATGAGCTAACCTCGGCATGTCAATAGTCCGAGAGCGGACGTCAATCGAGCGAATGGCTTCTCCAGCAAGTTCGTGACACCATCAAGGCCGCTGGCGCCGACGACACCGTTACTGCCCGCCACTTCGAGCATGCTTGGGGTCAGAACAGTATTATTGCCACCATTCCCGGCAAGACCAATGCCACCGTAGTTATCGGCGCGCACCAGGACTCGATCAACCTCTGGCTCCCTTCCATTCTCGCCGCCCCTGGCGCTGATGACGATGGCAGCGGTACCGTCACTATCCTGGAGGCTTTCCGTGTGCTCCTGCAGTCCGAGGACATTATCAAGGGCAACCACGAAAACACCATCGAGTTCCACTGGTACAGTGCTGAGGAGGGTGGTCTTCTTGGCAGCCAGGCCATCTTCACCACGTACGAAAAGGCTCGGCGGGATGTCAAGGCCATGCTCCAGCAGGACATGACCGGCTTCGTAACCCGCACCCTCCAGGCCGGTCAGGTGGAGAGTGTCGGTGTTATTGTTGACTATGTCGACCCAAACCTGACTGATTTCATCAAGAAGGTTATCGTCGAATACTGCGATATCCCCTACGTCGAGACCAAGTGCGGCTATGCCTGCTCTGATCACGCTTCTGCTTCCAAGGCTGGGTATCCCTCTGCCTTCGTCATCGAGTCTGCTTTTGAGTATTCGGACAACCACATTCACACTACCGACGATCTCATCAAGTATCTCTCGTTCGACCACATGCTCCAGCACGCGCGCATGACTCTGGCTTTTGCCTACGAGCTGGCCTTTGCCGACTTTGCCAAGTTGGAGAAGGGATCTAAGCACGGTGATCTTTAATGGGGTATTCAAGTTGGCATTAGGTCAACATAGTATAGCGCAGCTCCATTTGGGATAAGAGCGGTTTTTTTTGGGATATCCATGATTTTTGGGTTTATGGATGGTTATGAATAATGGCAGATAGGATGAACATGATTAATAACTTGGTCCGGGCGTCGAGCCATTTCGCAGTGTCCGCAGTTTGCTCCAACGCCTGGTTTTCCGCACACACTCTCGAATACTACCATAATGAGGGATCCTGTGCTCGTCTTCAACATACTGCATCATTGAACGCATAAAATCGGTCGTCCCGAGTTGGATCATTCCATATGCTTACTGTGTAGTCGTTCCTTACTTCCCCGCAACTAGTGCCGACTCGGGACCGACACCATCCACCCAACCGCTGACGTCATCAACAAGTGTTGGTGATGACTTTTGAACTTCCAGGCGAAGGGTCGTCCATTGACAACGAAAGCTTAATAACATTGAGAGGTCTTGGAGAGATGAGTATCCCGACCCTTCTTGAGCCTTTCATTATCTCCTCTGCTTTATGTGTTCTGGACGAATTGTGGAAGTCAGTACGATGGACGCACTTAACCGAGATTTCTTGGCGCTCGAGCCAACAAGGTTCTCAGCATCTTCCAGATACTGGTATCACACATGCGGTTGGGAAGGCACATTACAGGGTCCATGTCCTGTCAGGAAAAGCTCCGAGCATAACTTTGAAGTGATCTCGTTCATCATGACACCTGCCCATAGCCCTAAGTGAGAGGCCTTTCTTTGGACTTATTCCCCTGCTACTCCCGGAGATTAAGCTAGAACTTCCAGTAGAGGACTCATTGTCCCAACATTCCATCTCTCTGGTCTTGATCATCATTGCATACCTACTACTATATACCACAGAGCATCGACATCCGTTTCTGCATCTCACAGCCGCATATATTACTTCCATAAACACTCCACGCACATTTCCCCTGATGACCAAATCCAAGTTCCCAGATTACATCTCGGATCGTATCCTCGACCTCTGCACATCCCCTGAAACAGTCTCTTCACTCCTCGCAAAAGAACCCAGTCTTTCCCCCAGCGATGCCTGGAACAAACTTTACGGCCAGCATGCTCTAAAGAAGAGGTCTCTAGGGGTCGACGAGGAGGAGAAAGAGAAGGAGGAGAGTATCAGCGGCAGTGAAGAGGAGGATAGTGCCGGCCAGGGTTCAACAACCTACTACAAGTCACCACCCACGCCACCTCATTCGCCTCGTTCAGCCCAGGAACACCTTGATCGGGCAGCGAAGTGTGGGAAGTGGGGAGGGAAGAGACCGAGTGATCTTTTTTTGCAGGTACTTACTTACTTCCTGAGGCTTATGTGTGGTTAATGGGATTATTGGGAGATTTCTGACAACTTCTGTGGCAAGATATATTACGACGCGCTTTGCACACTTGACGATGATCCCCTCAGGGGTATGGTCAGCCCGCCGCTTTTGGGGACCTGTGGTACTGTTCCGTTGACGATAATTTCCGTGTACGTGAAGCTATCAACACAATCCATCCTGTTTATATAGCACCTTTTAGCACCTCCCCAAAGCTGTTGATGTTTAACTAACCATCGACCAAACAGCATCCCCGACATAGCCCGCCACATGGCCAACCTGATCTACCGCGCAAAACACGAAATCTTCTTAGCAACCAACTACTGGCAATCAAGCGTTGCCTCAACCTACCTAACAAACGCCATAAAGGACCTCAACCGACGTCTTGCCTCCGAAGCTCAATCATCCTCCGGGGCAAACTCCCTACCACAAAAGAAGATAGTCCTCAAAATCCTCTACGACCGCGGCACCCCCAAACAGCTCCTCTCGCGCCACCAGATCGTTGCGCCGGATACTTACACCAACGCCTCCACCATCGGCCTTCCCCACCCGGACGAGATCCCCTTCATCGACATGCAAGTGATGAACTTCCACACGCCCATCGTGGGTACGTTCCACGCCAAGTACATGGTTGTGGACAGGCGCGTGGCGGTGTTGCAGAGCAATAACATCCAGGACAATGATAACCTGGAGATGGCGACGCATTTGGAGGGTCCCGTGGTAGATTCGCTGTGGGATATGGCGATGATTAGTTGGCATAATCACTTGGAGCCTGGGATGCCGTGTGTTAATTCGCCGGCTAGAGAGGCGTGGGGGAGGGAGCAGGGAGTGGAAGAGACGGGGGTGGGCCAGGTTGAGAGGAAAGTGGAAGTTAAGAAGCTTGCTGTGACCGAAGAGCCACCCACCACTGGGACGACTACTCAACCGACTGTCACTCCCAAGGTTCCACAACACACAATCGAAGAGCCTCACTATGACGCTTCGATGGCGGCCGAAGTCGCCCGTATCCAAGCCTCCCTGGCATCTAAACTCGATCCAGACAGCAACGTCGTCGAGACACACCTACAAGCTGTCACTCGTCTCCTCAACCACACTCGAAACCCCAACTTTACCGCCGATCCGCTTGCCCCGGACCCGGTCAACAACCCAAACGACAAAATGACCCCTTACCTGTTCCTTCCTCACCACCAAGCCTCCATCCAAGGACAAGACCAAAACCCCGAGCCAGTACCAATGGCCCTAGTCAACCGCGCCCCTTACGGATTGCCGAACCACTCCTCCGTCTCCAACCCGCAAAACGCCGCCTGGCTCTCTGCCCTCCGCAACGCCACCCACTCCGTCTTCATCCAGACCCCAACGCTAAACGCCGCTCCCTTGCTCCCCGCCATTCTCGATGCCTGCAACCGCGGCGTCCAGGTCACTTGCTATGCATGTCTGGGGTACAACGACGCAGGCGAACTGCTTCCTCACCAGAATGGTCACAACGAGATGATTGCGCATCAGTTGTACTCGTCCCTCTCGCCTGAGGCTAGGCAGAATCTGCATTACTACTGGTACGTGGGCAAAGACCAGACCAAGCCGCTCGTGCAGTCCAAGGGGTTGAGGAGTTGTCATATCAAGTTGATGGTTGTGGATGGGCGCGTGGGGATTATGGGGAATGGGAACCAGGATACGCAGAGCTGGTTTCATAGCCAGGAGATCAATGTGATGGTTGATAGCGAGGAGGTTTGCGAGACGTGGATGGAGGGGATTAGGAGGAATCAGAACACGGCGATCTATGGGGCTTTGGATAGGGAGAAGGGGATGTGGGTGGATGCGGAGGGGAAGGAGGCGGATGGGGTCATAGGTGTTGATCCGGGTGGGAGGCTGAAGAGGTGGGCTAAGGGGGGGGTGGGCGCGGTGAAGAGGGTTCAGGGGACTGGAGGGTTTTAGAGTCGTGGTTGAGGAAGTATGGGGTGTGTTGCTGGTGAGGAGTGAAACTTTTTGCGTACGGTCACGGATCAATGGCCGATATCTGGTTGTTGGATAAAGCAAAGAAAATCCATCGTGTTGATGATTAGAGGTACCGTGTACTAAACTGGGAAAAGAGAGAGCTATCTGCTTGGATACCTGCCCTATCCTATAGGAGTCTTTGACTTCAAAAACTTGAGACCACACCGAAGGAAAGCCAAACCCCGAAGAGAAGATTGTGGAAGAAACCCACACAAGAGAAGAATCAGAGCCCGAAGAGAAAAAGGAAAAGACAGGCAGAATAACCGAGAGGCTTCAGTAGAATCATATTCCTTTCTGAAGGTCCCACAACAGACAGGATAACACCGCATCCGTCAAACGAAAGCTTCGCTCTTGATGACCAGCTTACCCTTGGCAACCGCTTCGGTCTTCGCGTCCGCTTCCTTGCTAGAAGTCGTTTCGCTTGAAACAACCTCTTCTTTGAACACAGTAGCCTCAAGGGTGAGACCATCAATACCCCCAACCACGTCACCAACAGCGTCATATCCGGAAGTACCGGAATTACCAAGGCGAAGACCAGCAATACCCTCCGCAATGAGATCCTCGCCAGTCAGATAGCCAGTTACTTCGCCCTTCGATTTATTTAACTGGTCAGCTCCAACGGTATTAGACTCCGGCACCCCCATAACTCGGTCCATGGCAGTCATCGATACCTGCGCATGATAAACCACCAGCTTTGCTTCCTCCAGTTTGCTGCAGTTCTTGATGATGCTGCGGAACGTGGCGTACCAATGCATCCACCGATCCATGTGCATTCCCGGCTCCCCTCCGTACATGACACCGGTTGGCGAGCCCCAGTCCCAGATGTAGGACGAGTTCTTCCCGGACTTGTCACTTGCGGGGTTGTCCCAGTCGAGCGCTTGCTGCCACAAGAGATGCGCGGCGAATTTCATCCACTCCGCGGCCGACGCCATGAAACATTCCTACTGTTCGATGGTGACCGGGTGGAAATCTTCAAGAGCAGCGCGCAACACCCAAGTGGCGCTGGGAATGATTCTGTGGAGGCCGGTGGCTGCGGTTCGAGCTTGGAACGAAGAGAAGTTGGGCCAGTACCACATGACTCCTTGATCTCTTTCGTCGCGTGGGTAGGCTGTTGACGGTTCGACGTCAGGCAAGTTGTACTCTCGGAGAAGGATTGTCAAAGAGTTGAGATAAGGGGGAACACACGTAGGACAAACTTATAGAGAGAGTCCGAGAAGTAAGGCAAGGGCTCCCACCATGTGAGATGGCAAAAGGGCTGAATTATGGAAAGAAATATTAGCAATCGATGAGACGTCTGTGAAGAAAGGACGGAAGGTGAGAAAGAGACAGGGAGAGAGGTGCAAAACAGACATTTGTTTCAAGGCCATCGCGTTCGCGGCTCATCCACTCCTTCTTCTCAACCTCCGCACCTGCTTCGTAGAGGTCTGCCAGGTTCTTGATGAGGTTCTGGAGTCTCTTTTGGGCAGGATGCCAATGGGGTATATTCTTCGCGACGTCGAAGAAAATGCACCAGAACTCTCGCATCACTCTTGCGGCTGGGTGTCTCAACTGCATACTGCTGGAGGACAGTGGACGCGCCGTCGTGTCGGACGACATATAGTTTTCTGGAACGGTCTTCAGTGGCATCAGCGCATGAATAGCGTTAGCAGTGGCTTGAAGTGACACCACGCGAGGATGATTCAGGTGTGCGATTAGATGCTCCATGACGAGCTCCTGGTCGTCTGTGAGATTCACATCACAAATCCAGAGATTTGGGAGGTAGGGATCCTCTCCTTCCAGGGCAGTAAAACTCATGAGGTCTGAGTTTATGGCCGATTCGTTCGAGACAGCAGTCGCGCCGCTTGATGAGTGCCTATTTCCGCGTTCCATCATGCCGACAGGAAATAACGAGTATGAGACGAAATAAGTCAGAGATGAAATTAGACGTTAAAACAAGGTAGGAGCGCGGTGAACAAACGAAAGTACTTGGCTGGCTCCGAAAATATCTTCCTTTCAAGACGAGAAGAAGAGTGACTTGAGGTCTCAGACGGACAAAAAGTGAGAGAAAGCTGAAAGAACAAATCGACCTTGGAATTTTGGCCGCAGCGTTTCCTTGGGGGCAATCGGCCAATGTGCTCGGGAATACCCTAGAGCTATCTATCAAGGTACCCAACGTATAGCACATGACTCCTTCCTTCCCTATCTTTTTTCAGGTTGCCAGGACCCACCAACCATTTACAGTATTGCAGACACCCGCCTACAAGTGGAGGGGCACGTCCAGGATGGAAGGAACCTTAGGCTCTTTGGCATCTCTAAGAAGGAAGGTACGGCCAAGGGCGGTACTCGTCTGGACTATAATCGCCCGTTGACGACCCCAGACGTGTCTGAAGGCGTTTCTAGCCCAGACGACGGGAGTAGGTAGCTCTGCATATCGGGGAAGGCACAAACAATCGGAACCGGGCATTCGTCCATCATCACTTCGTCCTTCCGCTTCTTCTGGTAACCAGAATCTTTCCTGCTCAACCCCTCCACCTTTGAGTCTCAGATAAACCATTATTCCAGACATTCCACTTACAATGCATTGTTTCTTCTAGGCAAAGGCTTGCTACAGACGATAATCCAAACATTCCAATATCTGCCTAAGGTATCCTCAAGTTTCACACGGCACCCTTTGGAGTATCGGGTGTGTCCCAAGCATGCTTCCCACACCATCATCCCAATCTGTTCCCGCGGAGAGCCCAAAGAGCGATAGCAAACGCAAACGCAAACCACTGCCATCATCACCATCGACTAGTGAGGCCATTGATCCGGATATCCCCTACAGCGCTTCAAGTGTACGTGCCGTCAGAAAGCGTGTCAAGATAGCTATTCAATCTTCCAGCTCTGGAGAGAACGAAATGGAAGACGAATCCGCACAGTTCTCTGACGAGTACGTCTCGGACGACTCCGTGTCGAAGAGCAGCAGCCCTAGCTACACTACAGTCTCGACCAGGATCAATACTGAATCGGAGTTCGTGATTGAGATCAAACATGAGACAATACCCGAGGATCCACTGCTCCCCAAAGTCACGAATGTGTGCGTCATGTGCGACAAGCCAGCAACCGTGCCATGTATGTGGTGCGGCCGCGAGTCAGAGATTGGCTGGTGTTCTAGCTCCCACGTTGAGGAGTTCGAAAATATACACTCGCCCCAGTCACCTCTTTGCCTTCAATTCGCACACGAGTTCAACGACAGCCAACGCCCGGGTCCCGATTATCGCCGCCTTATTTACTTTCCAGTCAGGAACCAAAACAATCCAGTCTGCTGTTAGGGTCGGCTCCAAGAAGATAGTGAGGTTTCATCATCGCTTTTTGTCCATAATCCGGAAATTATCGGATATTGGAAGGCGAGTGGAGGCCTGCGAGTGTTTTACCCTGACCACAAAGTTACCACCCCGAGAGATGTCCCCGTGACCACGATGGGCAACTTCGTGTTTGTGGCATCCTATAGCCTGGAGGGTATGTTCTGTCCAGAGGAGGTCAATCAATCCCTGGCTGTCCTAACCAAAGGACTCATCCCCTTTCTTCCTGGGACGGCGATTATTGCGGCACTGTCATGGTCTCCTGAACGAACACCGCCCCTCAACCTCGAGGATGTTACCGGCCGTGACATTGTATTTGCACTAGACAAATTGAAGTTCGATGATGTCGGGATGTACAACCCTGATCCAAGTCGCAATAACCTACCTTCGGTACCTGGTATCAAGATCACCGACTTTAACAACCCATTCTTCATGTGTGCGTTTGGGGCTGATCATAGAATCGAGAGCATGCAACCGGTTCAGGTTTTGAAAAGAGAAATGCGCTATAAAGGGCATGAGAAGATGTTCGGCTGTACCATTCCCTTTCTCCTCGGTTTGCCTTGGATTACGCGTGCCGATAACGACCCTCGGTGGATTATAGAAAAGAGGAAAATCGAAAAGCCAATCAACCTCCGCTACCTGAATTTCCAATTCGATGCGGGAGATGAGCGGCGGGTCTTGGAAAATATTCGATTGTTGAAGAATGAGGATTATCAGGCAGCACCCTGTCACTACGGAACCTTCGTTCTTGTACATTTGCTGGGAGTCAAAATTTACCCTTACCACATCTCGGCCTTATGCGACTATCTCGACTACTGTTTCGAATCCACCACCACTCCGAGCAAGGAAGGGTTTCTTGACTCTTGGCGACGGTGGTGTCAGGCGCATGACGGAGATCGGGATGAGTTTATCTCACCTTACGATACTGGCGACCTAGAGGAAACTGATTATCCCAACGATGGCGCCGACGCATCAGTAAGGAATTTGTGGGGCGAATTTGGTGAATGCCTGATCAAAGACATCGAGGATTGTTCTGCCGTCATATTGGAAGATCTTTGGCCGGTTATCTTTGGAAACGCAATGGGACTTGATGATTCGACATCCGGGTCTACTTCAAGCGACGGCGGCGGCGCTTCATTGATGGCACACTTTGAAGATGTACCATTGCGCGCCAAGCCATCGACCTCTGCTGGTTTGGACGGCGAAACTATCGTGCCATCCATTGAGGACGAGTCGTTGCGCGCCAAATCCCGATCACCACCTGTTTCAAGAAGGTCGACTTCCAGTCTGAGCCAGCTCTCCGATACCCCCCTGTGGCCGTGATACAGAGTAGAGTTATGGGTGATATTCCTTGGCGTTTTGGTTTGGCTGAGCAGTGTACAAAACAGTTTATGGGAACCGTGTTGTTTATATAGGGTAGGATTCTGTCGAAAAAATTCTGGTGGTTCAGCTCAGCGTGCAATGCATTGTTATGGTGGAAGATATGAGGTACGGATGCACTCAGGATGTGTTGATGAACTGTGGTAGGGCGGGAAGAAAAGCTCGACATCAAGACCGAACAAGCAATTCATCCCCATCTCCCTCAGTGCACAGTCTACCGCCGTGCTAGCTGTAGGAAGCATTGAAAGAAGAATTTTAGACCTTTCTCAAGACGCGATCGTCATGATTTTTTCTGTACTCGGAGACATCATGAAGTTTCCAAACGTGTTCTGTTCGCAACCGAAGTGGTCGTAAAAATAAACCGAACATGGACAGTCCAATACGGCTCGCTTTGGCTAGGAAAGGCCGTTGCAAAACTGTGATAGGGATCACAATAAATGAAAATACATCGGCCACAGTCATTTAGAGATTCTTCCATTCAGGAATTGCCTAGAAGTTAGGTTCAAAGGTATAATAATGACGCTTGGATGTGTGATAAGAGTATACCTAAGGTGTAATGTACTGACCGTAACGTGTTCGGTTTATTCTTACGACCATTCGGCAGCCCAGACACGGAAGCACCGTGACACAGCCGGGGCGGGCCGGGCCGTGGTGGGGCCGTGCAATGACATGAAAAATGGAGCTTGCAAGCCGAAATATCGGGTGAGATCCCGGACGGGATGAACATGTACGTGAAGGAGTAACCGATGACAGGAGAAGTATAGGAGGCTTATTTCGCGGGACCGGCTATTTAAGAATTATTTTTCTCCTTGGACATCATCTTTACTTGGAAATGGCGGAACGCTTGTGATTATCTTCGGTGTCTTGTCCCCTTTCTTTTCGATGCCAACATGGTGAGGCTATACACTGCTCTGGGGTGGACACATAATATAGCTTCATGTTCTTGACAACTGATCAACAATTCCAAGGGCTATTGGTCTAGGGGTATGATTTTCGCTTCGCATTATGCAATGCACCTTGTGAAAGGTCACCGGTTCAAATCCGGTATAGTCCATTGTTTTTGCTCCTTTTTGCTTTTTTTTCCTATTTGCAATCATGATTCCACACCTCTTTTTCTGTGAAGATGTGACAGAGGATGATGGGTGTCAACAATGCCAGGGTTGCATGCTGACGGGGAGATGCATGTCTCCGCGGTGCCTGCCGCGGCGGGGTATTTATGATCACTGGTATCAGTCCTGAAATTGTTTCCAAAACATTCAATTACTATTACGATTACTACGCTACTCATCTCATCCAGAATTTTTCCGCAGTCCTAGCTATAATGGCTCAAATTGCGTATTCTCTCAAGACCGGCTCTTCCTTCAACTTGGCCGGATAAGCAATCAACCTGACGCCCGCAAGGACAATGGCTCCCGCCGTCTTCACTCCATCCGCGAGCTCCAACCCTGGCGCGACAACATTCTGACAGATGTCATGAATCTCCGACTCGATTCTCCCCAGGCTCGCGGGCCCTCCATTCCGCAGCGCGTCGAGCGTCAGCGCCGCAACAAGCGGGTGCGACAACAAGCTCGAGTGGCCATAGAACCCACCGCCAGGCGATACTCCGCAGACCGTCTGCACCTCGACGTTCGTCACGCCCTTCTTGCGCGCGTCCCCAATCCTCGCCGACGCCGTCAAGCCAATCTGCGGCTGCACAATCTCGTCAAAGAGACTCGACCAGAACGAGGTGGTGGGCACATACGCGTCCCCGCCGCCCGCCGCCCTGAGGGTGCTGACCAAGTTCGAGTTATACTCCTGCTGAAGCACCGACGGCGGGCAGGGCAGTCCCTCCTTGATATCATTCGTGAGGTTTGCCGCGTTCAAGCACAGCCCGTTTGCCAGCACGGTCCCGTGAAAATCCGGGCTGACGGAGATCAGCTGGCGCACCTTTGGGGAGGTGCTCGGCCAGTAGGTGAACACCCACTGCGTGGCCAGGTTACCCTGGGACCAGCCGATCACGTTCAGCTCGCGGCCCTCGCCGATGAGCGCCTTGACGTAGCTGATGGCGTAGGCGATGAACTCGGCGTTCGACTGTACGTCGTTCAGCATGGCGGCAGGCACGTTGAGCCAGGCGGCGTCGGCGGCGCCGGATTCGGTGATGACTTTGAGCAGGTTGGGGCCGAAGGCTTCGTGGCCGTAGGATCCGGTGCCGGGGACGAAGAGGACTACTTGGCGGTTGGTGGACGCGGTGAAGCCCGGTGGCAGGTAGATGGCGGCGCGGAGGGCCTCCTCGGGGATGGTGAAGTAGGGATCCGCATCTGAGGACCGGGGGTAGTGAGCCCCTGGGACGTCTGGGTTGTTCAGGTTGGTGAAGCTGTCGCGAGGGTCGGTAGGACCGACTAGGGCGTCGGTTATGCTGTTGGGATCATCGATGTAGTTGATGTCGATGCCCTGGCCGGGCAAGATGTTCTGGTGTGCCTGGCGGACGACCTTGTCCCAGAAAGTGCCGGCGCCGCTTGAGCCAGTCGTGCTGGCCCAGATGCTATCCAGTCGGCTTTGGAGGTCAAATTCGCTTTCCAGAGCCTCGCGAGGTGTGCTGGACTCGTTCCTGTAAGAGAGCTGTCCGACAGCCCGGGCACTTTCGCGGTGCACCGGTCCGGATGTTGTTGGGAGACCGAAAGCGAGTTGAGCGAACAAGGTGACGGTGCTGAGGAGCACCGTAGGACTGGAGGTGAGGATCATCTTCTAGAAGCTCGTCGACCCTGGGGGTCCCGTAATCTGCCGAGTGAGAATGACTTATCGAGCCTAGGTCTGGCGACCAGACTTGAGGAGAGCACCAGATTATATGTAAGTGCCCCCCGAGTCCCCAGGTCCTTGGATTTCCAGGCATCCTGGTGTCCGTGTCCCGCGCTAGCCTGCTTACTGTGAAGCTAAACTGTCGATGGCATCGATCCCTCCTCCTTTTCGATTCTTCGGTCGATCCCCAGCCTTTCGGGATCCTACACCACAACCGCGGTCTGGCACTTCGCACTATCTGCATGGAGAGGGGTGGATTACACAATCGGTGAGGATGCCCGCAACACCACGAGCTCACGCGTGTGAATCCCTTCCTGTTAGGTGCCCCTATTCTCGAAATCATTCACACCGGGACTTGACATCCCCCTGGGATTCTGGACTATCTGGGTTGGGGCTCTTCCCACAGGCCCGCAAGTTGCGGAGTTGAAGTGACGTTGATCGTGGCCTGAAAAGCTGGGGAAGGTTGCAGTCGCAAGCCATGCCACTTCAGGAACATGATCATCCTCGTCCCCACCTGCCTCCGTGGATGAACAATTCCAGAAACGAAGTTCCCAAAGTGCACAGTCAGCCAAGATCGCAACACCAGCTGAATGAAGTCTCCGAGGTCTCCAAAAGAAAAGAAATGGACGAAGCTATCATGACATGAGCCTAGACTAAGCTGACAAAGCTCCTCGCCTTCCTTCCTTTCTCATCCTTTTCTAGCATTTTCTGCTTCAATAGTCTCACGCGTTCGACGTCATGAGCCATAGCCGAGAAGAAGAGAAATCACATGCAAATATAATAAACATCTTCGCAAGCTCTTCCAAGCTTGGGTTCTCTGTAGAAGTGCCATATCATATACATAGCCACAAAAAGTAAACAAATCTATCCAGCCAGCCAGCCAGCACAGAAAAAAAAGAAAAAAGGCACAAAACATCAGAGCAGAAATGTGCAAAAACAGATGCGGTTTGTGTGGATCGAACACACGACCTTCAGATTTATGAGTGAAGTGGACTTCAGTCTGACGCTCTCCCAACTGAGCTAAACCCGCTTGATTGGTTCTTCTGATCAAATGTTATACTTAAGAGTGGCAAGATACCCACCCCACTATGGCTGAGCAACCAGAGATTTCCTGTTGAGCGCTTTGATTATCTGTTGCACATGTGCGCTGGCCCTGGGAGCCTAGGAACTCTCTCAACTGCTGGGAATGTTCTACTATCTTTTACGCTCATATCCCCCTTCGGAGGAGAAGAGCAATTCCGGTTGCCGGAAGGCGGTAGCATCACAGGATGTTGAATGCATAATGTGGTGTGCATTTGGGACAAACAACACGCTGACAAACAGTCCGTTATCCATGATGTCGTTAGAGCATCCATGGTCAGGTTCAATTTTCGTGTGTCTCTATCATACAGAGGGACTTTTATTGTCTTTGCACCTGCTGTGCAAAAGCCGTTCGTGGTCCAAAAAAACCACGTCCCCATTGACAAAACCTGCTGATATAGTATCATAAAATAGCCGACAAACACAACAACTTGCCCGGCTGGCGCAATCGGTAGCGCGCAAGACTTCTATTCTCCTTCGAGATCGCAATCTTGAGGCTGTGGGTTCGAGTCCCACGTTGGGCTTTTGCTGTTGTGGTGGATTGGCGGTTGATCACCTGGGGTCCCTGGTTGTTCTGAACGGCCTTCTTTCTTTTTTTGCTCGGTGTCCGGGATCATGACTCGACAACAACTGTTTCAGGCACCAACCCCGATACCAAGAAGGATCTTAAATGTTGTTGTTAATGACCTCCCGGCTCTCCAGAGTCCAGTAGGAATCATGCAAGTAGGCCATGCATTCAATGGCCATCATGTTCATGAGCTGAAACTATCACGGCAGACTTGAGTTCAGGCCGGTTGAAAAAAAGGAATGAATATTGACGAAGTTAAACAAGTTGCACAGAAAAAGTTCGTATCATACACCTCTCCAATTCTCGACGCTCACCGTATCAGAAACCGCCCAGACATACTTACTCAAGAGGTTCCCGTCCGCGTTGCTCTTCCATGGACGCCCGGTATTGCTCGTCCGTCTCGAGCTCGATGGGCAAAGGTTTGGTAATGGGCGTTATCGATAAGCCCTTCTCCTCCAGTGCCTTCAACCGGGCTGCAGTAAGAGGCTTCGAGCGATTGACGCTGTAGATCCTGATACGATGGCAAGAGGAGGTGACGTGCAAATCCCAGTTCCTGCAATTGGGATTTGGTTGGTATTTGACCTTTCAACCGACATCACAAGGGGGAACAAGGAAGGCAACTCACCAGGCAGATCTGACATATGTCGGCTGGGTGTTCAACGCATTATCCCACGTCCTCACGCAGAACTCCAGCCAGCCCTCGGGATCAAGAGGCAGGTCGATCTCCCAAAGTCTCCAAGCGTAGTAGTACTTGGTCGACATATTCTCCGTCGGCACTTCATACCAGATGGCGCCTCCATCAGGACTGACCTCCGCGCGAATCGGCCAGTGTCCACCCCCCGAGTACGCCCAGCCTCTCAGTTTGACCTTTCCGTCGTGCGTGATGACATCCATATCCTTGGGAGAGATAATCGCCGAAGACACGGGCATGTCCTGGATCGAGAAGCCGTTGCTGTACAAGGCGTTCTGCTTGCCGATCTGGGGAGTGTAGTAGAGGTACTCCTTTCTCTGGACGGGCGCCTCGCTCGGGTCCCTGATACCGCGGATCTTGTACAGCCACTTGCAGCTTCTGGCGCCGATGTATCCGAAGACGACCGCACGGAGGGGGAAGCCGTGAATCTTGGGCAACGGCTTGCCGTTCATCTCCCATGCCAGGAGCACCTCGTGGATCTTGACCTTGCGCCAGGGAACGGATACGACGTAGTTGTACACCTTGCCCTTCTTGAAGTAGGTGTCAGCACCGAAAAGCTCGACGTGCATTGCGCCGTCTTTCAGTCCACCGCAATACTTGATGACCTTCTTGAGAGAGACACCGGTCCAGCGGGCGGTACCGATGGCGCCTTCGCCCCAAGGAGCGTTGATGAGCTCGTCGCCATCGCCGGGATATTGGCGGATTTGTTCAAGCCGGCGAGTACCGGAGCATTGGAGACTGACGACCTTGGTCTGGCGAGGGAAGAGCTCTTCGTTCTGCAGGTCGGCGAGGGTGAGACGCTTGGGATTGTTGACGAGGCCCTCGATCTCGAGGAAATACTTTTCAGGATCAATTTCAGGAACGCCGCCATGGTTGCGGACGAAGAAGTCTTCGTTGCGGGTAATCTCGGTTGAAACAAGGCGGTCCTGGATGCAGCGGAGCTCTTAGTTAGATATGACATCTTCTCTCGACAAAGAAGATGAAAAGCCATCAGACTTACTCCGGGAGGTTCTCCGTTGTAGGGAAACTGGAGAACATGCAACATGTCCTCGGCCTTTTCCTTGAGCACATACTGCCAGCTGATGTCGACAAGATGGCCGAGGCCCGTAGCATAGTGGTACTGTTTGAATCGCTCTCCGGTCAAGATGGGATTCGTCTTCGGCAAAGGGACGAGCTGGAATTCAGGAGGGTCGGGAAAGTCATATTGCTTCAGGATCTCCTCCACCTGCTTTTTCTTCTCGGGGTACTTTTCCCATTCAATGTATCCCTTCCAACCTTCCAATTCCTCCTCGAAAACGGGCAACTTGCCCTTTGGGCGAAATGGGATTGCGTTTGGCTCCGCGGGTGCCATGTTGAAGAGCGAGCCGTGAGTTTGGTGTTGTTGGACAGGTGGCTAACGGAGAAGGAGAGAGAAGGGACACGGCCCTCCGTCGAGAGGGTAAATGGTCAAATATGCCCCTCTTCCCCTCTTCCCCTATACCCCCACGACCATTAGTAGTAACGCCGTTGATCGAGTCGTGTCTGTCAGGTGCATTCTTGTTTGGCTTTCGAGTGGACCGTCAAAGGCAGGATCTGGATATGGGTCTTGCCAGAATAGCTCGCCAGCTGTCCCGATCCGCGGGGTAGGAGCGATCGCCTTGTCGGATCTTGAGCCGAGAAGAGACTAGTCGACCAAAAAGCTTGTTTGTTCCCAAAGGTGATGCTGTGCATCGTGAGGCCGTTATGCTGACCAACAGGGTTACGGCTGCACCGTATCTCGTTAACTGGGTGGAGGATTTGCCCCGGGTCCAATTGGAGAACGAGGTGGTGATATCATGATGTCGTACAGAGACCGGACATAGACAAAAGTGACGGCCCACACCCAGAGGATCCAGAGGTAAACAAATCCCAAAGCGATTTATTTCCGGGCCAACCGCTCCAACAACAGCCGAGAGCCTTGAAAGACAGACCATTACCCCTGGTATCGCCTTCAAAATGAAGGGATCTAGCTGAACTGTTCTGGCCAGAGATTCCCGATCCGTCGATGCCGTTGATCTCCACACGGGTCAGTAGAAACGTAAAATGATCAGTATTTGTCTATCCAAGAAGTCCCCTACCATCTATAAATGAGCCCATCCGTTGTGTACAATGACCTGCATTTCATTGATGAGGCAAAATGGTCCAGGTTCCTCGCGACCTTCCGCTTTCTCCGCCCACTTGCGAACGCGCCAGCGAACTTGCAACTCCTTGAAAAGCGGGGTGGTGAACCATCTGGCGACTCTGTTCTTCCACAAACCGGAAAAGACTTGCGACAGAGAAAGCCAGCCTCCTGGCGGATGTACCGCCTCGTACGCCTTTCTGGAATATCCCACCCGGACGTTGGGGTTAAGGAAGACACCCCTGGTGCGCGATGCCGGATTGTCAGCATGGATAAGACAGCACTCGGAGCCCTCCAGGTGGTATTCGGCCAGAGTGTCGTCGATACCCCGAAACTTGAGGCCTTTGACCCCAGTAAAGACAGACGGGTGCATTGCTACAATCCCGTTCCAACAGCTCGACACTGGCACGGGAGCACCGCGGAGCATCGCTTTTCTGGAGTTGGAGGACCGGAAGTACGGCCAGGTCTGGGTCGCGTATTCATGACCGCCCGAATCTCGCAGGGCGAAGGTGTCGTAGAAGCGAGGCGGTTTGCTGAAGTCGAGCGAGCATGCTGCAGCGTATTGGCCGTCGTTTGTGTTTAGCAGAGCCACGATATCAGGAACCTGCAAAGAAAAATATTAGCCAGGGGATTTGAAGACAGGCGCAAGTGACCAAGAAGACTCACCGAGAACACCACGTCGCCCAAGAACAACACGTAGTCGAATGTGGTCCCGTTCTCTGCCATATCCAGTAGTGGTTGAAGGGAAAGATTCCGCATGCCAGCCAGGTAAGGTATTCTTCTCAACCTTTTTTCACCACTAGGGCTGGTAATCCATCCATGTTCGGCTGGCGGTGCGTCTATCGCGTCTTGATGCGTTTCCTTGTCGAGCGTGATCTGCCTCTGAACCCCAAGTCTGCCCAGCTCGCGGTCCAGCTCCCGAAGAGCACCCTTGGAGTCATCCCAGCTACCGCTCTCGTAGACACTGACAAAGACATTGTCTGCACCCAGAGCCTTGGTCAGGTCCACAACCCCCTTGTTCCAGTCGGAGCGCAAGATGGCGGCATTGTTCCAATGCAGGCTCGCAATGTACACACGGGTCGGCTTGAGAAGCGTCGTATCTTGGGCCTGGGTGTCTCTCTCGGCATGGGCGACTCGGTAGTATATGAGTTGAGCCTCGACAATGGCCCATATAATGAAGGCGGCGATCAGCTTCCGGATGGTGGACCGCGACACGAGCTGGCGTTGGAACCGCGATCGAGGCAAGGTCACCGGCATGGTGCCGTTCGTTTCATTCGAGCGAAGACACTGAGAGATTTGTGAATGAAGTCGGCGGACGGTGGCCGAGAGCCATTGCAGAATCTACAGAGTCCGGAGTCGTGCGAAGTTGTGCGGCTCAAGAGGACAGTCGGTTGCAGTCGGTTGGCGATAAGTTCACGGCCAAGCTTCCTTCGCGCCTGTCCGTTATTTCGCGGCACCATCAGCGCTGTCAGGGGCATACTGCGTTGCACCGATCTGTCGTGGCCGCCTGCCCAGGAGCAATGTGCGGGTGGGGCGGGACACGGCCGCAGTTGGTCTCTGGCATCCCTTTAACACTTACGCCAACATCAACTTCAAAAGTTGGACACCCATCATCCAAGGGGGTGCAAAATATTTGTAGAAGTAGTACAATCAGAGACTGAAAGGTCAGATCAGAGTTCCAAGAGGCAAACAACTCATGGCACAACCTGAGTGCCTCAAACAACGACTGGGAAACGCGATGGCATTCGTGTTATTCCCCGCATCCTTGGCAGCATAGAGCTGTGATTTCGGGCCGTTGCCAGCTGGTGACACTTTATGCGAGCAGTATTGACTTGTACGCCTCCAATTTCAACGTCGGTTCACGAGAAAGTCTCCCCGTCCACTGCCAATCATGGAGTTGAAAGACCATCCCGACCGCGCAAGACCTAGTCCTCACGGAATTGAGGCCGACTGTTTCTCATTACTTGCCAAACGGGCAGCTACGAGAGTGGAAAAGTCGGACTGAGTGCTTACATGCAGCCGGCCTGCGAGAGGCCCTCACGAATGACATACGACTTCCCCATATTATCTTTGTTGCTCCTCAGCCAAAGTCACTTGAAGTACGAAGTTGATCCTTGAAGCTCCATGTAGGAGTTATGCGGTGTCGCTGTCGGCCAAGGAGGGGCCTCTTTGCTACAGATGGACGTCAGCTACCGGCATTACCGTCGAGTGATGTGACGGCGGCCTGCCTTTGCCAACACAAGCGCGCAAATCAGGATCGGTTGATGGGAAATTTATGGTCCAGCCAACCGCTTCAACCCCGATGGGAGTTCTCTGTTTGGCGTCTGGCTGAATGCATAAGTTTGTTGCTGAGTGTCTGCTACCAGGTTGGGATATTCCTGTGAGAGATGGTTGCGAGACACGCCAGACCGGCCAACGAAGCAATGTTACTGTACTGTTATCGTCGCCATACCGCTCAGGTCCATATGGGGCCGATTGGTGTTACCTAGATAGGGTAAGGTAAGGTACGGGTCTGCTTGTTGGTACCTACCTAGAGGTATTGAGAGGTAGGGATACAGGGAAAGTAGCAGGTACGTATCAGGACGGGCGACGCGCCTTCCGTGTAAGTGTACCGTCCCGGACCTTCAACATCCAGGCATAAATTGACGCCCACCGCTTTATAATTTACCTTTTTACCTAGCCCACCACTTTTTCCGGCTCATCTGACTACTCACCTTTCTCCCTCCAACATCGTACAACCAAATTGGTCATTCCAGATCTCGTCATACGGGCAACTTGCGCACAAAGTAGGCCCCCTTGCCTTGTTTCTAAGCTACACCCGAAGGTCCTGTTGTCACCGACACTCGGCGAGCTAATCTGATTATTCCACAGAGCGGCACTCGCGAATCTGGCCAGTATGGCTGGTCCCGATAATTCCAGCGAGTCGCCTGGTGACGGCTCAGACGCTGGCGACGACCGTCTGAAGAGCTGGTTCCGATCGTTGTCCCCGACAAAGGTTGACATCGTCGGCGATTTCGCCGGCAAAGAGCGCTTTGCCATTCATGGAGAAGCCCTGCTCGCACATTGTCTTCATACCATGAAAGTCGACTTTAACTGTATGTTTGACCTCATCTGTGTCCCTCATCTCTGCAGTTTGTACTCATTGCTAACCATGTGGTAATTGTACAGATGGTTTCCAGATTCTCCATGCCGTTCATGCAGTTGAGACTCTTCTCTTGAGGCTGCGTGATCGAGGATGCAACTTCCACGTCCTCTGGTTCAATCGAGAATATGAACTGTCCAACCCCACGGAGAACACAGCCGAGACAACCTACAAATACCAGCTCACTCGGAAAATTCTGATCCAGCATTTCGCTCACGCACAGAATGAAAAACAACCCGTTTTCAGTTTTGTATTCACGAGCCTGGACAGCGATTCTTTCACTCGATATCTCGAAGAACATCATCCGCATTTCTTCTTGGGATCCGATGGTACAACGCCGTGGTGGACGGGTGGCCCGCAACTTCTGACGCCTCTTCACATGCTGTACCGTATCAATTCGGCAGGATATCATGTCGCATGCGTTGAGAATCTGGAGTTCAAGAGCTCAAGGGCTTTCCTACTGATAGTCTCTCCCAGAGGGGCGCAAAGACCGCTAAATGGCGACGCCCTTTCTCCGATTCCCGACACTTCCCTCATTGAGGACAACATTGGAGATCGTCTTGGAGGACTGATCAAGACGCACAGCCTGACTGCCCGGGAAATCATATCCCTGTACTCATTGGCTCATGTACTTGCAAACCATGCGCTCGATGCCAGTGAGGGCAACGAGATTGGGCAGCACGTTAAAGCGCTACTCCTCCAGCTAGTCTTCATGAGACACTGCAATATTACGGGCCGGAGCTTTGAACCGCGGGGATCGGGACTCGAGTTGGGCAGCGCCGCCAATTCTTTCATTTGTTCCTTGTCTGAGCCGGCTCAACGCGTTCTTGGCTCCTGGAGTTCAGGACCGTTCGCAAACTCAGCATGGGATGCATTTGATCTCTTTGACGGGCGGCTGTACCTGGCATTGCTACATTCTTCACACAACATACACTTGTCCTGCGCTCTTCACGAAGAGTTCATCCAACTCGGGGGACTACTCGAGCATCTCTGCGGCTACGATGCCACTGCAAAGTGGCCGGTAAATCTGACGGATACCGATGGAGAAGAAGCTCGCTTGAAGAACATCGATCACCAACCTGATCAGTCCGTACCGTCGCTGTCGATATTGCCTTTCAGCCATCCCGTATTGGACGAGTTTCTTACTTCAGTGCACCTACGCACAGAAGCTGTCATCTCCTCACCAGTTGACCACAAAGTGCACAAGGAGCTGACACATTGGCACAATAAAAGGCCAATTGACCCCAAGCAACCCACCAAGGCTCCTGACTTTTGGGCAAGACGACGAAACCAACGCTTCATGGCCGACATCATTGCCTACTCTGCTAGTCTTACCGGTGCATCTGGGAAGATTATCGAACCGGAAATCATTGTTGTTCGCAGTTCAGTCGAGAAAAGCAAGCCCGCTAGTAGGCATGCAGTGAACAAGGGCAAGAAACAGGCCAATTCCAACAAACCCCTGAAAAAGAGTGGCAAGCAAAAGGCTCTTGAAGAGGCAGAACTACGCAGGGCAGCCAAGTTTCAGGACAAATCGCCGGCAATCATCACCTTCTGGAAAGAAAGGTGTCTCGAGTTCTCGAAGGAGGCATCTCTGGTTAAGCGATATTTGCGGGTCGAGAAATATCTCTTGGGCTTGAGTTCAGTTCATTTGTCTGTGATTGGGGCGGAAGTCTCTCTGTATCTTTGCCACGTTCTTCGCCAAACCCAAGGTCGTTACAACCCGGGCGCAATAACTCGTAAGTGATGAGGCTGTTTGTACACTTACAGCATTCTTCATGCAGACGCTAACTCTTATCCGCATAGACTACTCTGTTTTGGCGATGCTCTGGTCCCAAATCCAGGAGACCGCCAAATTGACCATGACCGAAGAAGTCCACACCCTTGTGACCAGAGTTTTACAGTCTTTCAAACTCCCACTATACAAGATCCCGGCGCCCCTTCCAAAAAGAAAGCTGCCATTTGAGTTCCTGGATATCGCGAACGGGGATCTACTGCCTCCTGGAAAGTCTTCACTTGACTTCCAGCTCGAATCTTGCGGACCGTTCCTTGAACGAAGTTTCGACTCTGCCCCAGATCCTCGTGTGCCTTTTGAGCCCGATGCCTGGCAGAGAAAGGTACTTGACGCTATCGATGAGAACAAGAGTCTACTCGTGGTTGCCCCAACGTCGGCTGGCAAGACGTTCATCTCTTTCTACGCTATGAGGAAGATCCTCGAAGCCAACAACGACGATGTACTGGTGTACATTGCCCCGACCAAAGCTCTCGTCAACCAAATTGCCGCCGAGATCCAAGCCCGATTTTCCAAGCGATATGATCAAGAAGCACGGTCTGTCTGGGCTATTCATACTAGGGATTACCGCATCAATAATGTGAAGGGATGCCAAATCCTTGTAAACGTCCCTGACATCTTGCAGATTCTTCTGCTGGCTCCTTCCAATGCAACAGGCCCAACGTCTTTCTCCCGGAGAATCAAGAGGATCATTTTCGACGAGGTTCACTGTATCGGCCAGTCCGAAGACGGGATTGTTTGGGAGCAGCTTTTGCTTCTTGCACCATGTCCCATCATTGCCCTATCGGCCACCGTGGGAAACCCCCTCGAATTCCGAGACTGGCTTTTCAATGCTCAGAAGGCTAAGGGATTTGATCTGGAGATGGTGGTACATTCATCCAGGTACTCAGACCTCCGCAAATTTATCCATGATCCGTCTCCGGGTACATATGAATTCGGAGGCTTCGAGCCCGTTGAACGTCTCCCATTTCCAGGACTTGACTCTGATTGCGAGAATCCGTTGCCATTCCTGTTCTTACATCCAATCGCAGGTATCACTAATAGGTAATATTGTGCGATCATGTATTAACAAGCAGTAAGATCTCATGCTAACTCCCAAATCATAGAAGCCGGGACACGCTTAACGATGCCAGTCTTGAACCGCGAGACTGTATCGAGCTTTGGAGACACATGACCAAGCATCAGAATGGCCAGTATCAAGTTCCACACTCCCTGGATCCCGAGAGCATGTTGCCGTCACTCGTCAAGAAATCCGACGTTACAAAATGGGAATCGGCTCTCAAGGACGTCTTGGCTAACTGGATGCTTGACCCCAATTCCCCGTTCGACGAACTTCGAAACGATTTGCGTGGGGAACGGTTCGCTCGACTGTCATCAACGTACGGTCAACCCGAGTCCATCGACTTACCGCCTAGTCAATCTGGACCTATTGTATCCAGACGTTCCATTTTCTCACTTGTGACTGATCTTAGGTCACATGGAGCATTGCCTGCCATCCTCTTCAACTACGACCGGGCTGGCTGCGAGACCATTCTTCGGGAACTCAACGACACTCTTGAGGCCGCGGAAGCAGCATATAAGCAACGCAACCCAAAGTGGCTGAAGAAGCTGGCGGCTTTCGAAGAATGGAAGAAACACCGTGAGACCGCAAAAATGAAGGAGGCAAAGATGAAGGAAACCAAAAAGACCGGCTCGAGAAATGATGACGACGATGGCGCAATGAGTAAAGGAGACCGAGCCCGTGACGAGGCAAATCGAGAACTGAGCGTTTGGGATAGCTTCGACCCGGAAGGCCCCCTTCAGCAATACAGCTTTGCTGATAACACCAAACTGACACAGGAAGAGCTTAACGCGTGATTGAAGTCACTCAAGGCAGATGCCGTCCGTCCTTGGATCCGCGATGCTCTTTTCCGAGGAATCGGCGTACACCATGCAGGTATGAACCGCCAGTATAGACAGATGTAAGTCTTTCCACTGCTATAACGGACCCACCCTTGACATTTTTTCTCACTGACTGATCCGTGCTGCTAGAGTCGAGATGCTTTTCCGTAAAGGTTATTTGACTGTGGTCGTCGCAACCGGGACGCTTGCCATGGGTCTCAACATGCCTTGTAAGACTGTTGTCTTCACCGGCGATTCAGTTTTCCTGACCGCTCTCAACTACCGCCAAGCCTCTGGTCGTGCTGGCCGGCGTGGCTTCGACCTCCTTGGAAACGTTGTCTTTCATGACCTCCATCCACACCGGGTTTTTGAAATAATGTCTGCGAAGCTTCCGGATCTTCGCGGGCAGTTTCCAACATCGGTCACTCTCATCCTACGGCTTTTCATACTCCTACACGGAACGCAGAACTCTGAGTTTGCAGCTAACGCTGTAAAGGGCCTGCTGACCCAAAGCAGACTCTGCTTGGGCGGACCTGATGCGAAAATGTCGATCGCACATCATCTTAGATTTTCGATTGACTACCTCAGACGCGAACACCTGTTATCCGAGAATGGTGTCCCTCTTAACTTCTCTGGCCTTGTGGGACATCTGTCCTACACAGAGAATGCTGTCTTTGCATTCCATGCCCTTCTCAAGGACGGATATTTTCACGACCTCAGTTATAGCAACCGAAGCCGGGAAGACATTATCCTCGAAATCATGCTTGTCTTGAGCCACTTGTTCTGTCGCCACGCTTGCCCCCAACACAAAGACAAGCAGTTCCTCGAGCGTGTGCATCGCTCTCCGTCAGTTGGAATTCTCCCAGATCTCCCCCAGAAAGCAAGTGAGGTCCTAGAGCGCCACAACCAGCAGACCTTGTCCATCTTCCAGAATTATGTCAGCTCTTACGCCAATCAGCATCTGACCGGGATGCCGGATAACTGTCTTCCCTTTACCGAGTACAAGGTTGATTCTGTCTATGCTCAACCAATGCTGGACCTTTCAACTGTACTCCCCTCGTCTGACTCACCTCGGCCGCCCACCGTTATTCGATCTCCATTCTCTGCACTCTCTGGCTTTACGGACGTATTTCACACTATTCACGAGCTTTGCGAGACTGTCCGCGCAGGCGTTTTCCTTGAAGAGTCTGCAGTCCCGTACATTCCGATCGCACCAAAGGAAACGGATGGAGTACCTTGGAACGCCTACCTTTATGACTTTTTCAAGCATGGAGATATGGAGGCACTCAAGCATGTCAACATGATTAAGGGCGGCGATGTCTGGTACCACCTAAAAGACTTCTCGCTCATCCTTTCCACAATTGTGACGAGCTTCGCCAATTTTCTGGAGCTTCCAAATGCCGACGGTGACTTCGGGTTTGAGGAGGAGGACGAGCTCGAGATGGCAGATGATGATGGACCTCTCTTCAGCGGGGATGAAGGGAATGGTATAAGGAATGATGTCTGCGGCGCTCCCGCTCCACCGCAGAAGCAACAGAAGAAGAAGAACAAGGCGAAAAAGGAAGTGGTGGCCGAATCATGGGATGACGAGAGCAGCGATGAAGACACAGAGAATGACACAGAAACGACCAATCACGGTAGCAATTCGTGGTCTAGTTCAGCCTCTGGTTATCCTCAGGCGCCCAGATGGGCTGACAATGGTGGTCCGTCACTGATGGAGATCTTCCGAAATTTCTTAGCACTTCAACGGGAGTTTGAGGAGAAGTTCCGCAAGACATTTGCTTGAGGACTGACTAGTCGTTGCTTTCTCCAAGGAAACAATAACGAGAAGAGTCCGGAAATACGCAGCTCCAGTGTACATCTGAAGTTAGGATCTCGGGTTGTTCTTCTCGGTGGCGTGCTTGTGATGGAATTGGATCTGGCTTCGTATTAGGGCCCCAGTTACCTATCCTCTAGATATGGTTAGAAAAAAAAAAAAACCGATGTGGGAATATCGATGTATAGACGTACCATGAAAGTCTTTGTCCGTAGCTGTTTCTCGTTTGCCCCATTTGGTTCTGATGAACTGCACCTACCGAGCTCGCATTCGGATTTTTTATGTCAGTATAAGCAAGTCGATCATTACCACAATTCCTTTCTCGTCCTTTTCCGGACATCTCAACTTCCGTGCTCGCAGTGACGGCACCGGTGGATGACAGAGAGACCGCTCTACCCCAATCGTCTCGCGGCGGCATATCGTCATAAACGAAAAGGAGGGCGGTTGGGGCAATATTGAAGACGGGCCGCAAAGCTCTCTTACCGAGCCGTCAATATCACAGCAACCGGCCGCAGTCTAGATCAGTAGGAATCATCACACCTCGATACCAACCACTTACGTCGTCGTATCCTCGAATGGCATAAGTTTCTCGGCGGATCGTGTTTTTGCCCGCACACCACCTTCACAAGAACAGCCCGCGGTTCTTTCACCGAGTAATGATGATGACTATCCGAAGTCAATGGGAGGAACATGATAGGTTAAGCTCTCAAGTGCGTGACGTCGCAGGATAAGAAAAATATCCCCGAGGTCGTCAATACTTTCCCCATGAGGGAAACGACAGGGCAACGTGGTGTGTATAGCTCATTGTCTTGGAGCTGATCATACGCGAGACATGCCTCATTCCCGTGAGCCGCGCCACGGATCGTTTCAAGAAGCGTGTGTGAGTGTGTGACGTGAGATCTATGAGCTCAGGACTCAACGAGAGGGGGGAGGAATGCAAAGAGGAGATATTAGAGACAAGGAAGCTGAACTTGAAGCATACAACGGAATAAAAATGGTTAAATAGTCTGCGCGGCCCCTGCATATCTCCGCTGTTGGACTGGGACAACACATCAGCACAACACAGCGCATCAAGTTAGGAGACCCATCAGTTATAACTTATCCACTTGACTTTACTCGCAATTTTTCTATCACTTCACTGCCTACTTCAAATCCCAAATTCCAAGCAACGCAACCGGGAAACCAGGAAACAGAGCAGCAGCAATGCTTCACTCATCCATCCTCGCCATCACGGCTCTCTTTCTCTCCGCGACGACACCCGCCATCGCTCTCCCAGCAGCTGAAGCTGACTTGGCGGCTCTTGAACACGACACCGCTGAGCCCGCAGCCCATCTGTTCAAGCGTGCCTCGCCCGGCCCAACCGACACCACCTTCATTAACAACGTCCTTAATACCGTCAACCCCATTAGGTCCAAGTACAAGGCTAACCCCCTCGCTTGGGATGCCACGCTTGCGAGCTTTGCGTTGATGAAGTCGAATGGTTGTAAGCTTAATCATACGGTAGGCCACTCCCCTCCTCCCTTTTCCTTCCGTCACTCCCTCCTCCTATTAGCCATCCCTTCTTCCCTCCTCTTCCCTTGCCGTTTTTTTCCTTCTTATGTCACCATCCACCACCAACTAACCCCCCTCCCCTCCCCAACAGGGCCCCTACGGCGAAAACGCCTACTGGTGGTGGACCATCCCGGCCACCAGCACTCCCAATTTCTCTTCCACCGTCACCAAAGCGTTTAGTTCTTGGACCTCCCAGACCGAGATCACTGCGTACCAGAAAAATGACCTGCTAGGTGGGGGGCACTTCACGCAGACGGTGTAGAAGGCGAGCACGAGGATCGGGTGCACGTTTAGTACCAACAGATGCGTGCAGAATCCGAATCAGGATTGGTGGTTTTATTGCGAGTTTTGGCCTAGGGGGAATTTGGTGGGTGCTTATCCCGGGAACGTCACGGTGGTTTAAACGAGCAGTTTGAGAAGGGGAGAGTGGGAGGGAGAGGGCGGGAGAAGGGAGGGGAGAGACAATAGAAGGGGAGGTGGAGGAGGGTAAGTGATACGGTATAGGCTACAGAGTATGGATGAAAGGGACGGGATGGGATGGGTCGGAGGAGTTGGTAAAATGGAAAAGGGCGGAAAGGGAGGGAGGTTGATGGTGATGTTTGGAGAATGGGAAGGGGGGAGAAGAGAAGGAGACGGAGGGTTAGGGTTGAGCATGGCAACAAATTTGAAGGTCAAGCGGATGAAGATTGGGCAGGAAGTGTTTGTGGATTTGTGTGTGAAATTTGTGGCTTGTTTGATCTTCTTTGATCTAGTGTAGTTACTCTTTGGCTTTTATCTTTTTGAGTTAGACCGAACATGAAGTTTCACGTTGGTTATGAGCAGTTCATACCCGACCACATGGTCCACGATATTCAAACTGGGTTCAGGGTCCTGCTGCTGAATATCCACACGCAACCTCCACCAACGGCAGCTCGGTGGAAGGCAAGACAAGGCAAGTCGAGCCGGATCGGTCTCGGTTCTCCAGAAGCGGCTGGAAATATCCAACGGGCTGGGCCGCGCGTGCAGAGATCGACTGCTGGGATGTTTTATTTCCTCATGGTGGTCAGTGGAGGTTGCAAGCTCGGGGGTTCCTCAAGGTAGTCTTGTCCAGGACAAATAAATGTAGACTCCAAAGTACGATGTCAACGGCAAATTGACAAGACACCAACGAGTTTGTCGGGCTGTAAACAGCTATTGGGGACTGTAAATGTCTATAAGGATGAATGAAAGGAATAAAAGTAATGAGAGGATGAAAACCGTCTTAGTGTTTACGGCGATATCATGGTTTCGGTGGTCTGGCCCGGCTGCAGTCTACGTTAATTTGTCCTGGACGAGGCAGTGTAGTGGGCTGAGGCCTGGTTTTGGTTAACATGATTCCAAATATGTAGGATTAGCCGGGAGTCTTTTCGTAGGTGTAATAAGAAAGAGAACCAATATCGAAACAACTCGGTGGCACAAGATGGCGTTTGGTTGCACCCGACGCCATGGAGGGTAATACTGATCCGGAATTTCAGGAACATAAGTGCCGTGATGAAAGGACCGCGGCTGCGCGGTTATAGGCGGTGCAGTGCTGTAAAACTGCAAGGGACACGGCGATATGCCCCCGCTTGGAGACGCTGCTGGGGAAGGGAAGGTGCAAAGTGACATCACTGTTGCTCGGCCGCTGCCGACGAATGCGCACCAATCAAATCCTACGGTTGCCTGAATGCCAGGGCCATTTGGGTCCATTTTGGGTTTCCTCCACCAATGGTGGGGGTCGGAGATTCTGTTTGACATGCGCTGTCAGCCTTGTGTGGTTCTCACCAAAACCGTCCCGTCTTGTCCACTTTCATTCCTCTTCTCCATTATTGAAGCTCCGACTTCTGTTTGCATTGATTGTCCAAACAAGAATCTCACCGCTCGAATCTCAGCAGTGTATAAATACTCTGGTGTGTACCAACTTTAGAAAGCAAGCGCTACCGATCTAGACCTTTTGCTGACATTTTACCATCACGGTTTTAGACTTGCGTCAACGAACTCTACGCTCAACATCGCGAACCGAACCTGAACACACAAACGAGACCCATACAAATTACACACCAAAGACTACAAACATGTCCTCGAGCCCAACTGAGAACGGCGCCAAGCCAAATGGCGTCGTCGAGACAGGTACACCCCCCTTCTCCCAGTCACGCATTGAGGTCTTGTCGCCCAAGAAACGTACTGATCGTGAAGGCCAGATCTTGGAATTGTCCCCGTTCCCAAGGTGGAGGGCGATTGGACGGTAGACAAGGCAGTTGAGACTATCAACACCGGGAAATACACTGAAGGATCCAACTCCCCGATTGGCTACTTCCATCTCCTCGAGCGCCTTAAGACTACCAAGCGCGAGGGATGGAGGCGGTTTGGCATCAACCAGTAAGCGCCTGCTTTGACTCCAAAGTCATCCATGTTAAAGCATCCTAACAACAGCTGTTCACAGAGGAGAGTCCATTTCCGACCACATGTACAGAATGTCCATGATGACCATGCTCGCCCCCGCCTCCCTTGCCGAGAAGATCGACGTCAACAGATGCATCAAAATGGCCCTGATCCACGACATGGCCGAATCCCTTGTCGGCGACATCACCCCAGTTGACAACGTCCCAAAACCGGAGAAGAACAGACGTGAAGCCTCGACCATGGACTACATCACAAAGAGGTTGTTGGGCAACGTCGACGGTGGAAAGCAGGGCGAGCAAATACGTGCCATCTGGCAGGAATACGAGGACTCGAAGACGCTCGAAAGTCTCTTTGTCCACGACGTTGACAAGATCGAACTACTCCTGCAGATGGTGGAGTACGAAAAGCGCGGAAAGGCCAAGCTTGATCTGGGCGAGTTCACCTTTGTCAAGACCAAGGTCGGACTTGACGAGATGAGGGCCTGGGCGGATGAGATTATCAAGGAGCGCGAAGAATTCTGGGCGGGAAAGGAGCATATTCGTCGTGACGGGGGTGATGAAGGAGTCATCACTCAGGAGAAGGAGCAGATGCAAGAGGCATACTATGCCGGCCATGGGCGGAAGGAGTAGAACCCGACGGCCAATGGACATTGACATCATACCTCGCTGTTATCACCGGCCTTGGGAGACTTGTGGAGTGGATGGGAGTTATGGGATTTTAGGCGCTCGCATGGGATTTATGGTTATTTGCATCCAAAGGGCGCTGTCGCATTCGACGTGGATTTGTATGGAATACCCAGGCGAAATCGGACGATTTGCGCCAACATCATGATATCATACAAGAGAAGCATGAACTAGCCAGACTAGCATACCAGATAGAACGGCAACATTAGCATTAGAAATGTCGAGTTTTGTGTTTCAAGTTGTCCCTTCAACCCAGTAGGCAAGATGTTATGACGGTGATGAGGTGATCCGGTGCTGGTCGGCTGCCGGGGAGTGACCCTCAAAATCGCTGCGCCAACCCCACTGAGCTTGCCGCGCCAACGGCCTGTGACAGCGCTGTTTGGTTGGCGCAGGCGGCGGAGTTCAGATTTGTTGACTTTCGCCAACTGCAGGGGGTGAGGGGCTTCGCATCTCCAGAACGGGATCGCCCCGGTCATTGATCAGGAGACCCCATGATCGGGTTCGGATTCCCCTTTCATGTCTCTCATGCGATCAATGTCGACAGCACCTTGCCGTGAGCTCAAAACCGCTTGAGTTGATAAACCTTTACTCTCTTCAACTAGTCGATCTTCGACTTCTCAGTTTTTGTTGTGCCGTCCAAGGTTCTCGTCCAAACCTCGATCAGTGAGAAGCAGCAAAAAGTCACAAGGAGACTATAGAACAGCCAAGCCTGCGCTCAGCTACGATACCCAGTCGATAATTGTTGACCGCCCCCTCTCCGATAAGCCGATACCCCGTCCACATTCACGCAATTGCCGTGGCTGGGTTTGAGAAAGTGTCAACGCCGTCGTCCACTTCTTCGATTCTCCGAACAACTATTGTCGGCCTGGTGTCCATCAGGCGCTTGGGAAACAATAAACCCAACCGTCCTTTTTTCCGCGCTGCGCGTCGCATGCATATTCCCTCGAAAGGCTGTTATCGCCGTCCGATCTCTCACCGACTACCTACACCTGGTCCCGAATCCGAGGAGTCGCCCTTGTCTCCAACTTCTTGTCTCTCGTCTCAGCTCGCCCTTTGCTGTCTCGTGTCTGTGCCACTTCGGGGACTTCTACCGGCTCTGACGCGCACACTCTCACAGCGCTCGACAACCGATAGCTCAGGCTCCCGATACCGTTCCCCGCGATCACGCGCCCCGCCGCGGCCACCTCCTTACTGCAACTCGTGCCACCTGTCCTCCATCGTCTGAAGCCGAAACCACAGAGGGAAAAGTAGGGTTGAGAATCTACAATCGAACATTGGACCCCTCGGAGCAGTCAGGGCGACGCACAATTCGACGCTGGCGCCCGGATTACCATGCAGAGACGCTCCTGCGGCAAGCAAACTCGACAGCCATTGGACCGAACGAACCACTCAGCAACGCAGTCGACCGTCGGGGTCATCGAATCGTCATTCTTGAGTTGGCTAGCTCCAACGCTAGAACTTTCTTAACGCATCGCGACCCATCGAAGTCTGCCCAACCTGCATCGGCGGCTCCTTGAATGAAACCCCATCGCAATTTCTCTCGACCTTCGATAATCAACCCACCATGTCCTTTGGCCCAGATAACCACCTTCCTGGTGGTTACTTTGACACGGGCAATAATCCATCACAAACCCTAAGTACTGGAATCTTCCGGCCGCCAGCATCACCGGCCGATTCGAATCACAACCTCGGCAAGTCCACCGGTAGCCTCTTCTCCGACATATCGATGTCCAACGGGACAAGCCCCTTACAAACACCAGAACAAGCAAATGCGAAGCGGAAACGTTTGGGATTGGGTGTACGGGGAGCGACCCCGAACGATCACAACATGCAGGTGGATGGTATCAACGACGGAAAGGCAGAGACAGAAATGGCGGATGCGGGTCAGACAAGATACAACTTGGCCGGCCAGCTGAATGCTACCCCAACGGGCGGCGCCGTCACGGTCAAGGGTAGGCTGGAAGAGAGCATGTACTCTGATCTAGACTACAGGAGAGCCGCAGGCTCCAAGCGAGCTCATGACGACCCCGATGGTCCGTCGCCTCAGATGGAGGGTCAGGCCGACTCTTCCACACAACAACAGAACTCGGCGAACTCGTCGAAATGGGGGTTCCTCGGCTTGCAAACCATAGGCCAAGTAATGGGCAAGGTTTGGGAGTTTTGTAAAGGCGGAGCATTTCGTGGCTTCCAAGCCGGAGGCGGCACAGGATACGAGGTTAACGGTTCAACAGTTACCCCATCTGTCCAGGCCACTGCCGTTGGCCAGCCGTGGGCTAGTGAGCAACAAGAACAGCCCATTCATTTTACCATGGAGGCCGATCAAGACACGTCGATGCCTCCTCAGGAGACGGTGATAGCGCCCATATCACCTCCAATGCAGGAATTTGTGGCATCCCAGGAGTTTTCATCCCCACTACCCCTTCCAGTGTCCGATTATATGCCTTATGCGCCCGAGTATCACGAGACGAGCAATCCAGACTCGTTGACCCGACCGGCCGTCAAACGGAGACAAGTAAGCGAGAACCAGGACGACCTTAACAGGAACTGGATAATGGTAGACGAGAACGGCAATGGTGGCAGCCCATCGCCTTCCCCTGCCTTGCCGAGCTTTGGCGCTGCGCCATCAGGTCGGGCAACGCCCGGACTAAGACCGCCATCTTCTCTACGGGCAAGGACGCCAGGATTATCCTCAAGTAATGCTGCAAGACGTATCACTGCTCCCTCACAAAGGTTTACTGGCGGTCCATCTATGCTGCCCCGGACACGGGCTCCATCGAGACTATCGCAACATACTGTGGCGCCTAGTGTGGGCGCCCAAGAACTCCCTAGTTTTGGCGCTCCGAGGTCACCACCTGCCAGGGACACGCCGACTCCTTCGTTCTCTACACCTACAACGACGGCAGCTCCCGTGAGCCGAATACCCCTTCCGGCCTCTGCCGCTGGGGGGGCAGGAAGTGGAGGGGCTCGTCCCAGTTTTGGCGGTCTCAATGCGGCTGCTTCCAACGGCCGCCAAAGTCCTAGCTATGCAAACCCTACCCCCTTTGCCTTCTCCTCACCTGCCTATCAGCCCTCCTCCAACTCGCGTCCTTCCAGTCGCCAGAGCGTTGGCTTCGGCAATGGCGGCGGTGGCGGCGGTGGCAACAGCAGCACTAGGCGAAGTCTTCAAGCGCCCATCCAGCTCTCTTCCCCCGCCGTCCCCAGACCTCCGTCAATTTCAGCCGCCAAGGTCGTGAAATCCCCCACCAACCACCACCACCGCCGCGGTGAAAGCAGCGGCGCTGCCGGTCCCAGCCACGGTTCCTCGGCAAGGCCTGGGTCGTCCATGCGTAGGAGTAGAGGACTGAGTCTCCATGGCGCTTATGTCGAGGACGGACTGAAGGCCAGCCCTAGACTGGATGGCGAGGCGAAGCATCTTGCTAAGAAGAAGATGGCTGCCGAAAGGGATGCGGATGCGAATATTGATGCCTTCAATGAGAAGCTGTTGCAGATGATTCGGCAGGGGAAGGAGGCGTTGGGGACGAAGGTGGAGGTGCTTGATGATAGGCGTGGTAGTAATGGCGTGTGGGAGGAAGATGAGCTTTGAGGAAGGGTTGGAGAGTGAATGAGGTTGTGGTGATACCCGGTGGTTGCGAGGTCAGATGAGCTGCGATCAGTTGGATAGGCTTCTCTGATATTGGCTCCCACCCATGAGTGGGTTCAGGAAGCGGCGGCCCAGGCGGAATTCTACTGAATCTCAGGGAGATTCACGGACCAGACATCGGTTGAAGGTAAAATGTTTTGGGCTGTTCAGAGTGGCAGGATGATCAAAAGATTGGCGGAAGGTAGTATGCTTGAGATTGATCCAGCCAATGGGCAGACACGAGAAGGAAGACAGGAAGGAATGCGCTGGGGGCTCCACGTCATTCGTTTCTTGTTGTTTGCATTTAGGCGCGCGGATCGCATGGGTGCTGGGAGTTTTCTGCTTTGCTGACACGTACTCCATACCTGCTCTTTTGCTGTTCGTCTTTGTTCTTTGATACCATCTCTTGGAGCCCCCTATTTACTTTCTGAGCGCGCAAGTGTGTCCGATTTTTGTGTGTTTTTGTGTGGCTGTCTGTTCCTGTCGTCCGTCCAGGGCAGCCAGATTGTTTAAGTCTGTTAGGGTTACCGAAGTATAGCATGGCATACTTTGTAATCTTTATTGTCATCCTATGATTGACATATACCACAAATAGCATTGGAAAGTTGACTAGGTATTGACCTTTGATCGGATTTCTCACTCTCTTTCACATGCCCCTGAATGACGAAGTACCACGCCACCTATCTGTCTCTCCGGCACTAACCCTAACCCAGATATTGCTGACAGCAAGTCGTGTCACACCATCCAAGTCCCCTCTCACAAACTCAATATTCTCACCAATCATATCATCTCACACCACTACATCCAATGCAACCGCAACAGTCACTCAGTCAGCACGACATACAAATCCCCATGTCGCGTTGAACACACATTCACTCACCGCACACTCGGCTTTCCGAAAAAGGAATCCGGCGGGCGGGCATTATTGGGTTTAGAGTCGCAGGCATTCAATCACATCACCGAAAATGGCGCCATCAGGTTGGGGTGCCTCGAAAAAGGACGACGATGCCCGCAGCGGGCTTCTCCGCGACAACAACAGCGGCGGGCGCGGCGACACCAAGGCAGCCATGACGGGTGTGAACTACCACACCATCACCAACAGCCGCTACGACAGTCCCCGATCATCCGCAGACCTGACCTACCTCGATCCCGAGCCTTTGTACGACTCCGACAACGACACTATGGGTTCCTCCTCCTCACCCATCCTCGAATCCCAGCAGCAACTTCCCCGCCGACACCGGCAAGGAGGAGGTGAAGAAGACCAAGATGGCCACGCAGCCGACCTCGTAACCACCACCGAATCCCGCTCCCTCACCCGCGGCCTCGCCCAGCGCCACCTCTCCATGCTCGGCATCGCCGGCTCCATCGGCACCGGTTTGTTTCTAGGGTTAGGCGGGGCCGTCGCGCGCGGCGGTCCCCTCGGTGCGCTGTTGGGGTACTTTATCATCGGCCTGATCGTGTGCGCGGTGCAATTCGCTTTGGGGGAAGTCGCTTCCCTGTTGCCGGTAACGGGAAGCTTCGTGCGACACGCCGAGTTCCTGGTCGATCCGGCGTGGGGATTCGCGATTGGATGGAATCTGGTGTATGGAAATGTTTTGTCCATACCGAGTGAGATCACGGCGATTTGTGTTTTGTTTGAGTACTGGACTGAAGGAAACATTAGTCCGGCGGTGTTTATCGTTTTTTTTGTGGTGGTTACGGTCGGGGTGGGGATGGCGCTAGTGAGGGTGTTTGGGGAGGTGGAGTTTGTTTTTGCGATGCTGAAGGTGGTTTTGGTGGTGTTTTTGATTGTGTTGGGACTGGTGATTGATCTTGGTGGGATCCCGGGCACGGAGAGGATTGGGTTTAGGTATTGGAAGAGTCCGGGGCCGTTTGTGGAGTATATTGCCACGGGCGATTGGGGGAGGTTTTTGGGGTTTTGGAGCGTCATGACCGGTGCGGTGTTCTCGTTTGCGGGCGTGGAGAGTTTGGCGATGGCGGCGGCGGAGACGAGGAATCCAAGGAAGGCGATACCCAGGGCTTGCAAGCGCGTGTTTGCAAGGGTGGTGTTGTTTTATATGCTGGCCGTGCTGGTGGTTGGTATGCTCGTGGCGAGCGATGATCCGAGGCTGGATGGCAGCGGGGATAGTGTTGCTCAGAGCCCGTTCGTGATTGCGGCTTCGGCGGCGGGCATCAAGGCGATTCCGTCGGTGGTCAACGCGGTCGTGATTACTTCCGCGTGGTCGGCGTCTAACCAGAGCTTGTTGGCGGGCACGAGGGTGTTGTATGGGCTGGCGCTGAAGGGACAGGCACCGAAGATCTTCTTGCGGACTACGTCGTGGGGGACGCCGTACATGTGTGTGCTCCTGTTTGGAGTCTTCATGTCGCTCAGCTTTATGAGCCTGTCGGAGCGCGCTATTAACGTGTTCTGGTGGTTGGTACGGCTGACCTCGGCGGGAGTATTGGTGTCTTGGTCATCCATCTTGGTGAATCATATTCGCTTGAGAAAGGCGATGGACAGGCAGGGCATTGCGTATACCAGGCTGCCGTGGTCCAGCTGGTGGACTGGTAAGTTGTTATCTTCAAAGCTGCATTCCAGATCTGATACTAATCACTTTCCTGGTTATAGTCTACAGCTCACCGGTAGCCCTGTTCATGTGCATCGTCATTCTCCTAACAGGAGGTTTCAGCGTCTTTACCAAGGGTAACTGGGATGCCGCTACGTTTGTCTCTTCATACTTGTAAGTTCACCCTACATGGTTCGGATCATAGCCGCAAGGAAACTAACGAGTGACTAGGGACATTCCGATCGTCCTCACCGCCTACCTGGCTTGGAAGTTTTACAAAAAGACCAAGATCGTGTCCCTGGACGACATCCCCCTTGATATTGCGTTCGAGCAAGCCGAAGACGCCATTTTCGAGGAACCTGAAGAAGGCAAGACGAAAGGGTGGGTACGAGCTGTTAGTTGGATATGGGATTAGAAGAAGAGGCGTTTACGGCTGGTACGTTCACGCAACGCTACGATACCGATGATGACGATCACTTATGCATTTACACAGCCACAATATAGAATTATATATCTTGATATTTTCTTCCCTCTTTCAAAGGTGCGTACCGTGTGCTAAAATCTGCAGCCTTGTCGAATCGACATCGCTTCGATGCGCCGTGGTTCTAGACGCATCGCGGCTTGAGATGAGCTGTCACTCTTGCGGCTACTCCATTCTGATGAAGCAGTATTATTAGAAATTGGCGATGATTTCCGTTTCGCCTCGGGTCTTGGATTTTATACAAGGTGCCGAGGACTGTCACCGTGGCTTTGTACGGGCACCGACCCGGGAATATCACCTCAGGTCCCGTCAATCGACTTGGCGCAAAGTCGGACCCGAACATCTCGGACGCAATGACCCCACAGTCATAATGATCAGATGGGAAAGAAGTGGTTCTTTCCCTGGTCAAACTCTCTTGCGTCTTTCCTCCCCAGGCCTTCGCTCCTTCACACTCCCAGAGAACACGAAAACTTTTCTTTATCCTCGGCTTGCAATCTACCGCTCGAATGACGCACTGAGGTGGTTAGGCTTGCCCTACTACGCACTACATGGTCAAAAGAACAAAGTCTTGATACGCATTTCTATTTAACGAGAAAAAAAAAAAAGTACTATTTGCCCTTCATCAGCCATGATCACAGCACCAGGTAGGTGGGTATTTAATCTGGCTTTTTCCGGAGGCCAACACGGGTGAATATGGATAATTAACAAACCACTTTATTCTACAGGTGGCATCCGTTGGAAACGGTACGGCACCGGCCCCCAGTCAGATAGCGAACACATTGTGCATCATTCGGGACGGCATATCATTCGATGGACCACTTCCCGACCAAAGGTGGCATTTGTTTCTCGGCAACGCATGCCATTCTGGCCGCATAGGGCGTTGCGTCCGGGGTTTCGTCATACGGTCCCATCTGTTTCCCATCGACGATTTGGTTCTGCACAATTTGGACTTTGTTCAGCTGTTGTTGCTTGTCTAACCCTAGGTTTCAAGCATTTACTAATTAAGCGTGTGTCGACCACGCTCAGTGTGTCAACGTCTGCGTGATGGGTGTTGACTTCCTCATGATTCGACGTCCTAATCGACAATAGTATCGGACGGCTGGAACCCCGGTCCTATATCCGCCTCCTAAGATGGACAGGGCGTGTTCCCACCGCAGATATTCAGGTGCCGACGGCGGGGTACATGGAATCAGGGGTACCTGATAGAAAGAGGCAAGCGGAAGGTGAGACTGCTGATTATCATTTCCATTTCTAGTCGTCCTGGCATGTCCCTCGTCCGAGATTAGCGGATTGCTGTTGCGTACATGCCCAGGTTCGTTTTTCCAAGACCTTGATCTCGAACATCATGGGCGTTGAGCAGACTACATCGCTCATGTTCAGCGTTGTAGGTACGCCACTGATCCCTTGCTTCATTGTGTCTCTCATTGACTTGGCAGATGTATATATAGCACAAGCATACATCCCTTTGGTCATGTACATACTACATAATGGGTTTTGACCAATTCAAGCCAGCATTTCAAGCATGTTCCATCCCGGTTTGCTTTACATAGAACCAACACATTTCAATTCAGTCTGTTGGGTCCAAGCCGGGGAATCAACAGCATGACCTCGAAATTGCGGTCCTAAGATACCTTGGCCAGAAATACGAGATGGCATTCTCGGTTCCGACGTCTTCACTCTATTGAGGCTCTTTTTCCGTCCGGAAATCCGTGCTCATCCACCTACTTTAGTCCCTGGTTCGGCGAATGCCACTACTCCTGCTGGGTTCCCATATTCCGGGTCTCCCTCGGTCAACCGTTCCCCGCCGCCCCGATCAATGCCTTGGGTCGCATTCCATTACAGCGGCAGGTCTCAAGATTTCCGGGAACAGTAGTTGCCACTCTTCAGGGGATCGAAACAAGTTCCTGATGAATAAATGCTGTGCCCTCAAGGCTCATCCATCGGAGCCGAATTTTGGTACGGTGCCAGCATACGCACGGCTTCCCGGTTTGATTGGGGAATAAAGTCAAAGTGTCATCCAGGCCTCCCACTATCCGTCACCTTCTTTTGTCGATATAATATCATTCGATCTGTTGCCTACTTTTCGCCCAAGCAGTCACCTTTTCCCGCTTCACTTGGCTTTCTGGCGTCAGTCACCAGACCCAACAAGCTGTTTGCTTCTTTGGCTCAACACAGGTGTCAAAAGAGGCAGCTCAGACCTAGCGGTGGCGGTTGGTTTCATCTTTTTCCATTTTCTGCGCAAGTATTTGGGACTATCTCGACCTCCTAAACCCCAACGGCTTAGCTTTCGATCCCAAGCAAGCATCATGAACAAGGTTGCCGTGCATCATATAGTCTTTTAGTCCGAAATTTTGGCTTTTCTTTTTATTTCAACAAGGGTGTATCCCAAGAAGCAACAACGACTTCCCATCCTCTTGGGTATAAAAGCCTCTTCCCAATACCATCAATCTATGAAAAGTGGTTCTCGGGAGAAGATCATTACACCCGGACCTGACAGCGTCGATCACCATACCTTGCCCGTGCCCACTAGGTGAGCCTCCTGCCTCCTCCCTGCGGATCATCCCCAGCCAATACTCTATTCCCATTGCACGACATCTGCAACAACACGACACACGAAACATCCAACGCAGCCAACCTCTCTCGTTCATCTATAGTACCCCAACCCCTCAGTCCGTACTATCTAGACTTTTTGGATACCCAGTACAACCCGTAGTTTTGATCGACGAAACTTGACCTGACCACAATTTCTAGCCAACTCAACTTTCCTCACAAGCATTTATCCCTTCCTAAACTCACCGCCGTCAAAATGAAGGCAAGTAAATCTCGTCCAGTGCAACCTCACTTTTCCATCCCGTTCTACCTCCTCCCGACTTCATTAACCCCCCCCCCCCTTTCACCGTATCCCTCCCATTCCCACTCACCAGACAAATCAACGACTAACTCTCCCCCCTTTGCAAAAGACCTCCATCACCCTCATCACCCTCCTCAGCTTCTTCACCGCCGGCGCTCTCGCCTTGCCTACAGCCCAAGCTACCGAGGCCACCGCCGACCAAGCTGCCCCCGAGGGCCCCGCAACACCCAACGTCAATACCGCCCAGGTCAACTACGGCACCCCCAGGTGCCCCGACTCGCGGCTGGACGCGTTGTGCATGGCCAGCAACGCTAATGCGTACTGCGACGCGCAAGGGTTCCATAATAACTTCATGAAGACTTGCAAGGCGTGCTTCTGTGAGCAATAATGCAAGGGTTACCTGGGAGTGGGAGGTGATGCGAGGTTGCTGGGGAGAGGTGGATGCGATGGGAACGGGTGGGCGCCTGGTTGGGTGTTTTTCTTGGAATGACACGGGGTATAATCAAGAGAGGAGACGGAGGGCTGGGCTTGAAAAGGAAAGGTGGAAGCTGAGAATGTGATGTGATGGGAAGTTGTTGACTGGAAATTGGAAAGAGCGGATGCCTGAGATTGGAGGATTTTGTTTCGACAACAACAAGAAAAGCGAGCCTCGGATATCACCTACCTGCCCATCTACTTACCTACTACATTAGGGGCAGACATCCCGGGTTACAAGCCCAGTTACGGATCAGCTAAATGGGGTTTTTAACTTACGTCCTGCAAGTGAAAAAGCCATGATGTGTATGCTGTGGGATGTGACGAGATGTGGAAGTTCGTAGTTTCATTCAACTACCGTATCAGTTGCGTGCTAGGTCTAGTGGGTGATTTCAGGTATTTTTCAGTGGCTAACCAACTGAATTGCAGGCTTGCGGCCTCTAGTATTGTTGTAGCTGGCGTCTTCAAAACCTCTCTTCCTCCTCTTTCCAGTGATCTCTTGTTATTTTTCATATGGCCCTTACCGTAAGACCTTTTTGACGTTTGCGTCAAGCAATCTTTATGTTTTCTCTCATTCGGTCTGGTGAGGAGAAAATACAGGATACCAGCTCGACTTGGGTTGTCAGCTAGCGAGGGCTGAACGACGGAAAGGATGAACTTGAAGCAAATCAACAAGTCACGAAGAAACTCGCATCGCTGATACTTCAAATCATCTGGAATTGATCCACCGCGGAATAGTAGATAGTCTGTGGAAAGATGCAAGTGAAATCCCTATCAAGTCATCCGCCCCTCAAACAGGGCAGTTAGTGATCCCCACACGGTACGCACTCGGACGCAGCCCGCGGAACCCACTATTGGGTTCCCCATAACAGCTGTAAGTAGCACTTAGATACTGGGATACCTATCACAAAAGCCATTTTATCGTCGTTATAGAGGTCTTCCCGTAACAAGTCCACCGTTCTTGTGATAACATCGCAGCGCAGGTTTCCGGCTGACGTCTTGATGACAAATCTCTCCATCGACATTGATGACGATGCGGTCATTACAAGCGGTACAAACGTTTTGGATGGATCAGAAAGTATACAAAAGCGATGTTATGTTTTGATTTAAGAGTCCAAAACATCGCATGCATGTCAACAGAAGGGCGTGTGTTGATGAAGATATAAACCCCACCGAGCATTATTCCAGAAGACCCAACACAGCAGTCTCGCCGAATCGCCGTCACTACCCGAACCCACACCAGCGTTGAATCCATCACGACGTCAATCGGAACCACAATAAACCTTATTGGTTCGCGTGTCATCCTCGATTATTTACGGAATACTTACGTACTGTACATCTAGAAAACCTCAACCGTCCACGGGAACTGCTTCACCGGGAGAGGCGGGCTGACGTGGAGAACCCAAGACAGTGGGTAAAGGATGACTCAGCTTCCCCAGTTCTTCGTCATCGACGTTATTTGTGGATAGATTGCTTATTGTTCGCCTCACCAAGTCTGATAGAAATAAATACCAACATCTAGAACGAAAGAAGAGACAAAAGATTCTCATCATTTCATGCTTGTGTCCCAGATCATCCACCAAGAACAAAACATCACCATGTGTCCCAACACCGATACTGTCGCCCTCCACGGCTGGACCGCCGTGCCTGTCGATGCCGATGCCATCTTCGAAGGAAAGCCGTACCTCAACGAGCCCACTCCCGTCTCGCTCTCGGATATCGCCTGGCCATCCGATGACCCCATCGTAGCCAAAGTCCAAGAATACGCCAAGGAGAAGCTTCCCATCGAAACTTACAACCACTCCATGCGAGTCTTCCACTGGGGTAAGCCATATCCTCTCCCACCTAGCATTTAACACCAACTAACATACCCCTCCCAAAAAAAAGCAACCATCATAGCCCGCCAACAATTCCCCGCCCATTCCTCCACCCTCTCCCCTTCCACCCTCGCCCTCACCTGCCTCCTCCACGACATCGGCACCACCCCCTCCGCCCGCGCCAGCACCCAACTCTCCTTCGAGTTCCAAGGCGGCTTCATCGCCCTCCAGTTAATCCAGCACCAACTCGGCGGTCCGCAATCCCAAGCCGAAGCCGTCGCCGAGGCCATCATCCGACACCAGGACCAGGGCACCGTCGGCACCATCACCTTTCTAGGGCAGCTGATCCAGCTGGCCACGGTGTATGATAATATGAGCGAAAGGCCGTATTTGGTGCACGCCCAAACGAGGGAGGAGGTGGCGAGGAAGTGGAAGAGGTGTGGTTGGAGTAGGTGCTTTAGTAAGGCGATTAGAGCTGAGTGTGAGGAGAAGCCGTGGGCGCATACGACGCATTTGGGTAGTGAGAAGTTTCCGAATGGGGTGCGGTTTAATAAGTTGATGGAGGAGTATGATGCTTGGACAGAATGATTGGGGGTTGGAGGGAGAGGTGGAGAGTAGAGACTGTGTGTCTCTTTGAGCTTGTGGGGGGGAGGGAAGAAAAGATGGGTAAATGAAAGGAAGATGTAATAAGGGGGACTGAGCGCGATTTAACGTAAGCGTGGTTTCACGAGCATGGTGTGCAACATAAATGTTTTGTGATCATCGATGGATTGATTGATGATCTGGAGAGGAACAGGTCCTCTGCGCTGTCTGGTGTCTAAAATACATGTAGTGTCTGTGATAGACATGGAGCGTACCTGCCCTCATGTCTGGGGAAAGTGCCTTGGGCCAGACACAGGCCTTCCTCTGGAAAGGTAGCCGTGTCTGACCTCTCACGCCGAACAAAAAGCAACCAAGTACCAAGCAATTATAACCCAGCCGAAAGGGAAGTCGAAAAGCTAGGTAGTGGTAATTTGTCTGCTATTATCGATAAGTTCGAGTTAGTTTGGATTATTCTTTTTCGCTAGAACTTGTTTGGTAGGTTGAGAGTTTCTTGCGAGTGAGAGAACAAGATGAAGTGCTCAAGACTGGGAAGGAGCACTTACCCCGAGATAGTCCCTCATTGCGCGAGAATAAGGGCGTCCAAATATGAGGGTGCAAATAATACCTCTACATATCTCATCACTCTTGACTCCTCAAGGATGTGATCGAATTCCAGAGCGCCAGTGAAATCCTCCTGCCCACCCGACGGCTGAACTTGCAAATCAAAGGGCGGTAGATTTCTGTCTGGAAAAAGCCGCGCTCCTCTAGGGAGAAAGGACCGTCTTTGGATTTGCACGCGTGTTCGGCAAGCTGGGCTAACCAGTGCCGAAGCCAGAGTCCGGTAGACTTGTCATAGGGGCCAATGCCAAGAAACTCACGGCAACGGTTGCTGAATTCATTCTCTCCGAACCCCTCCTTCAACTCCCAACAGTGCGAATCGATGAGCTCGTTGATGTTGTCTAAACGGGCCTTGATTGCTTCCAGTTCGAGAGCGTCTGTCGGAAGCATTCCCCGGAGAGTCTTCACTTGTTCCGGCGACAAAGGAGCGAGAGGGCCAGGTAATTCCCATGGGCAGTGTGGAATGTCTTCCTCGTTCTCAGAAGATGGGTCGAACTCATAAGCTAATGGGTCCCTGATGACCCCAGGAAGTGCAAGTCCCCCCCACCCAGGTGACATCATCAATTCCTCGATATTAGATGGAACGAATTGCTCGAACTTCTCGATGAACCTTTGGTAGAGGTCAGGTTGGTAGGATTGACCGAGGCGCTTCCGTACTTTCTCCAGTCCATGGAAGAACACAACGTAAGAGATAGCGTTGTCAGGGATATGTTTGTTGATGTATTTTTGTAGACGTTTCGTTCGGCTGTCGACATGAGCGCGGAATCGTTTCGAGACCGAGTCTTAGGGTGGCCTTTGATTCCATATCACAGTTGTCCATGATATGATCGAGCATCTCGGCCGGAAGGCCACTGAGTGTGGCAGAAGGGGTCGGCAGTGTTGGCAAATTTTTGAGTGTGGGATACAGAATGGAGAGGTGATACCGGGTGAGAGTGAGTGGATGGAGAGTAGGAAAGAAGAGGAAGGTTGAAATAAAAACGAAGGAGGTATGCCAGTTTATATACTTCAGAGTACTTGTGGTAATTGACAGATAAGAGGTGCATCGGACATCACAAATTGGATATAAAGTCATGAAGTCCGTAGGTACATGAGCGTCGCCACGTCCCATTTTTCCAGTGTTTTTTTTTTTTTTTTTGGCGGGCCTATATGTATGCGAGTACACGCATGCGGCAAAGCCCGTGAGACGCACATGTAAATGTCGACAAAGGAAACGCTTTGCATTCAACGCATACTTCGACCGGCAGGCTTCGAAATGCTCGCGGCGGGGGGTTGCTAGCTGAAGAATGTTGGCCCAAGGGCACTCCTCAACATCTCGAGCCTTTGAAGTTAAAGCCGGGAAAGTAGCATGAGAGAAACATGAGCAAAGCATATGCGGTGATTTCAATACGCCGTTGCTACTACAATGTTCACCACGTATCTCGCATAAGATGTCCTCACCTACTCGGCGCCGGCGAGCGTAGAATCCGCTCCAGCCCAAATGCTAGTGCACATGGGTGAAAGTCGTTTCGAGAGCTACCGAACACCGCTCGACAAATTCGCAAACGATACGTGCACGAAAGTTCTTTTAGAGCGTCCAGCCTTAATTAAGCACAACAATCAGTATATATGTATGCCTCCAGAAACATATGCCCGCTGAGTTGGTGAAAAAGCCAGGTTTACACTCCACTGCTCTACAGCATTACTCACACAACTGTAACTTGCTTGCATTTCAAGGCACCGGACCAAACTTATCCCCCACAGGTCCGGCAGAATGATGTGGTTTAAGAAGCAGAATTTCTCCAATTCTTGTTCGCGAGTTTGTCGAGTGTCTGCGGTATGCGTCGCGGTAACAGGAATAACACAATGTTCCAAGGCACAAGCGAGCAGCATGCATGGACATTGATAAGACAATGGGCTGCATATAAACCTTCAATAACAACAAAAGCGCCAGTGGTTTAGTGGTAAAATCCATCGTTGCCATCGATGGGCCCCGCGTTCGATTCGCGGCTGGCGCAATTCTTTTGGCTCTTTTTATACCCTATTTTCTGTCCCCCCAACATTTCTTTGCCCTTGGCACAAAGTTTCTTTTTTTTTTTTTTTTTTCCCAGCCAGTCTTCAAACCAAAACACGTTTTATCTATAACTACTCAAAATCGGGAGCTTGGATGCGGATATAACCAAAGGATCCTCCATGTTTCGTGACATTCATTCCCACTAATGCAAACCACTTCTTCTCAAATCTTAGCCTCCGCTAGACCACGCTCCCAGCGGAGTGCTTTCTCCTTCTATGCATCCCTTCAATGCCGCCAGTCCCATCAAACTCCATCGGCCTCCCGAGCTCCAGTTCGGTCGATACTCTCCCCAGGCCGTCACCCATACCTCTACTGCCCCGCCTTAGACCCATGATTTCCATATCTTCCAGTTCTTCATCCACAATCCCGTCCATCTTCTCCAGCATGTCGAGCACCTCTTGCGGCGGCTCCGTCCTGAACAGCGCGTGGATATCGGCATATGGGTTCAGACCAAAGAACCACTTACTGTCCTCTCCAACACCTGCGCTGGGCGTCGCGGATTTGGCCCACACCCGTCTACGCTCGTAAAGTGCGATCATCAGGAGGACCGGGAAGTTGATGACTTTGATGGCTGCAACGTTGATGTGGTGGAACATGGCTGGGCCGACTACCATCTTCAGTGGGAGCATAACTGCCAAAGCGAGTAGGTTGAACGGAGGCGGATAAGCAAAAATGGAGTCGCTCTTGACGCCCTGGAATGTTAGGACGGCACGGCGGAAGTAGATTTCAGCCTGTGCGTTGGAGATAATCTTGGAGAAGGTGTTGGTGAGCATAGCGACAAGGATGGTCAAGAAAAGGGTGTTTCCGAGGAAGGCAAACGTCACGGCCAGGGCAGGGCCGAGAATGGTATGGAAGTCGGCCGTCCGTTCGATGCCGGTGCCATCGAGTCCAAACCAGATCCATAGAAGCCATTTCCCAATGGTGGCCCAGCCTGGACGATCATCGATGGAGGACTGTGGCGTTACCAAGCCTGCGGCGACATCGGAAGGATCTGGGGGCGCGCCCGTGCGCATCAGCCAGAGTAGGCCTAGCAAGAAGCCGGTAAAACACCATATGGCGATAAAAGTAAGTCGGGTGAAATCACGCATCATTGCGTGTAGGGCGATGAAGACGATGTTGTCTGGCATGAGAGTGAAGGCTATGCGGGTAAGTAGGACCGGGGCGGCAACGCAGAGGATAGGTATGGCGTAGTCGGCCTCGGGATAAAACCACAGTTCCGCAAAGCGTACAACGCCATATACTCCAAAGATGAAGGTAAAAGTGAGGTCGAGGAAACTCCATAGGTTTTGAGCGTGTACCTCCCAGCCGTGTTCGACCAGAGCGGCAAACTGTTCTAGAACCCAGCCGGTTGAATATATCACAAAGGCAGCTTCGTAACCCCCAAATGGGCTTCCACCTGAGCTATAAAAGTCGTTTCGATGTGTCATGGTCAACACATACAGGCCTAGAAGGATGGTGAAGTGGACAAGTTCGAGAAGATTCCGTAGTCGAGGAACGATCAGTCGGCGATGATTGAGTATGGAAGCTCGCCGTGGTTCGTAAAGCGATACAGGGTGGTACTTGTAGTGATCCGGGAGGATATCGACAAACGAGAGCGGAGTGTACACAACTTGGCCGCGGTAGACAGCGTTGACGATGCGCTGGCATGCGACTGACCCGATCAGAAACTTGCTCTCTGACAAAATGGCCAACTCGAGTGCCGTAAGTTTCCGCTCGTGACCGCCACGGTCTTGATACGGCCATTGTAAAGAGCGTCGGTATCGGCGAAGCGGATCGGGCGCGGCATCAAACGGATCGAACCCTGAAACCAGAATGTTGGCGAGGAGCAGGAGTCCTGGACGATCTGGGTGGTCTTGGTGGAAGCGTCGAAGTACACGGGTAGCCAGCAGTTCGCAGAGAGTGGCTCGGGAGTTGTTGACAGCCACATAGAGGGACTCGTCTGTCGCGGAACGTTGAAACTCGACGCGGTTGGCGAGGAGGCAGTAGACGACTGAGAGGTTGTCGGGACTATACAGCTTCTCAACCAGGGGCCGAACCATCAGATTGTCCATACGAGGCGTCTGCAGTTGGTCGAGTGTATAGGGGTCGTCGATGGCGGCGATCACCAAGCGTCGGATCCTGTGGTTTGCCTGTTAGCCATTGCCAGGCTCTTGTTCCCCCGTCCAAGCCTATTCGTACCGATGAATGGTGACATAGACCGGCAACACTTGAGAGGTGTCACCGGCCAGGTAGATGAGCTCGGCGGCATCCAGGCCTACTTGACTGCCGGGGGCAATGCGCCCACGGCGACCGAAGAGGGGGGCCACGTTGTTGGATCCGGAGTGATGTTGGAGCTCGATGTCGCTGTTCTCACTGGTGTAGCTAGCCTCGCTGGCGCCGCCGTCGTCGTGGAAGGGGTCGGAGTCCAGGGGGACGGGATGTGAAGGGTCGCAGGGGGGTTGTGTGCTGGGGTGGCTGTTGGGAGCGGCCATCATATATGATGACGGTGGTGGTGGTGGTGTAGCAGGATCAACGAAGCAGAGGAGGGAGTTGAATCAGTCGAGATGACAGGACGGTTGCGCCAAGGCATTGGGTATCTGTATCTAGCCGAGGACCGTCATGGCGTCGATGGTGTTGCCCTGCAACATGGAGAGAGTAGTATGTAATGGCTACAACCCGGAGGGCCAGGAGAAGCGTGGAGAGTGGGTTCCGGTAGTCGAGGTTGGCTCCATCTGTCAAGGTTCATTATCCATCAATGAAGCCCCTTAAAGCCGGTACCGCCAACGGGAGAGTCGGGAGCCAGGAGTGCCAGCTAGCCAGGGGAAACATGGACAGCGCCGGCCCAGTGGGAGGGATGGAATAATGGAGGTCGTCAATTAGGGTGGAGCTAGAATCCATTGATGTTCTGGACTCGAGCCGATTTGGTTGGCATCAGGTGGACGATCAGACAGAAGTGGAAGAGGCGCTCAAAGCGTCGGGTCTGTTTGGAAAGGCGGCACGTTGGGACTGTTTGTCGTCGAGTTGGTTGGCAGTTCCAATACAGTGCCACATCGCTGCACAAATGCTGCTTTCGGGGTATGTTTCAGATCGCGCACCGCATCTGCGACCACATCTGTTAGTGGAGATATGGCGGGGCTAAAACATTGCCTAACACGGGCTAACAGTAGCGTTGGTTCCCATAACGTAATTTTGCATCTCCCCGCTTCGGCCACTTCAGCCTTGGCCAGCCTTGGCAACTTGGCAATTACGTTACGCGTAATTAGCTCATCACTGTTCATCTATGTACAGACTGTACATGCCTCTACACCGAGATACACTTCAAGACAGCTTCGACTCCGCCTTTGACTTATGCTTTGACACGTCCACCCAAATTTGCTCCTTCTTCTTTACCAAGTCCCAAAGCCCGTCCACCGTCTCCCTCACGGTATCGGGCAATGGCCCTGCTCTCGCCCCGGCCACGTTCGCCCGCAGTTGGTCGATTCTCTTTGCGCCAAAGATGACGGCATCCCCTTCTCCCAGCGCCGAATGGTGCATCAGCCAGCGCAAGGCAGCATCTTGGAGCGGTATCTGCGGTGATACGGCATCACAAGCTTCCTTCAGCTTCCAGATTGCCTGGTGCATAGCCGGGTGATCGTATGTGTCCACGGCGAAGGAGATGGCGCTTTCGCCTCTAAATCGAGTGCGCTCCAGCGCCTTGGAATTGGGGTCGTTGAGAGCAAAGGTGACCTTGCCTGTGAGGAAACCACCAGCTACCGGGCTGTAGGCATGGAAAGCGCAGTTATGCTTGCGCAACAGCGGCATCAGATTCTTCTCAGGGTGCCGTTGCAAAGCATTGTATTGTCCCTGGTACACCGACGGCTTGACGTAACCCTTCTCGTCGCAGATGGCAAAGAACTTTTCCGTGTCTTGGGTGGTGTAGTTGCAAAGTCCGAGCTAACCAAAGTCAGTGTTCGTTGCTCCATCTTTGCCGCGGTTAAAGTTCTTGGAAAACATCATACCTTCTCAAATTTGCCTGCTTTACACTGGAGATCGAAAGCTCTAGCCTGTTCCTCCAACGGCGTACTCGGATCCGGCGCATGAGCATAGTAAACTCTCACACGGTTAGCCCCGAGAAGGCCCAAAGTCTGGCCGATGCTGATGCTGATGCGCTCTTCGTCAAGGTGCGGCAGAGGACGGTCAGCGTTCACCTTGGAGTCAATGATGAAGCCCTTGTCAGCTGCTTTGCTTTGACCCAAGAGCGTCTCGGCATTCCATGTGTTGCCCGGCGGGTAGATGGCGGCGGAGTCGAGCTCCAAGATGTTGAGCTCCTGCAAGACCGACAAGAGGTCCGACACTTTTTCAGGAGTGTCCCATGTGTAGGTGAAGCTTCTGGCAGTGGTGCCAATGCCCCCTGCTCCAAAGATCAGACGAGGTGGCATCTTGATAAAGGCCCGTTTGCTGTTGAAACTGCGGTTGGCAAGTGTCTATGATCAACTACATGAGACGGAGCCATTTAAAAGTTCGGGAGGTTCGCCTTCTTTATAGCAATCAACACGCTGATGGTCTCATGACACCTTAAGGTCTTCGCAACTTGCATGTTAAATGCTTGGTAAGCTCTGCCAAAAATTAATCGGCGAAGCGGCCGGAGCGGTCGAGGCGGCCGATGGCTCTGTCAAACATCAAGCCAGTATATCCTGTTGGAGGCTCGATCCTACCATGCGCCTGTAAGCCACAGATATTATTGACTTAGTTTCTCTTGGTATGGATCGTATGGAGTCGTGTTATTGGGTTTCCTGTCGCCGAATAGGTCGAGTTGTGTAACAGTTCAAATCGCCGAATAGTCAAAGGCACGGCACGCGTCTAGGTCAAATTAAGGGCGTCCACTCAATGCGGGTCATAATGTGATCCGGCAAACCCTCGGTACGAGGATAGCGACATCATTTGGAACGGGGAAATAATCGACCGAGATCCGATGTGCAGGCGTATAGATGTCCTTCAAGCCCCTGACAGAGCGTGAAAGCGGCTAACAAGAAGCAGCTGGCTCCAGTAAATCCTGAGGAACCTAAACAAACCACGGCTACCGGGCGCTTGTCAACAGACCAGTTGAATGTCCCAAGATAAGGCCAATGGGTGTGACTTCAACACTTGTACGGATCGCAAAACGAGGCTTGCTTCTGTATGATACGGTGTTGTAAGAGTGACGGACAACATGCTTGTAACCCGCTGGCCGTCCAAGGTGGACATATCAGAACCACTCGTGAACACCTCAGTCGCTACACCAAGAACAATGGAGATGACCGAGGAGATACAAAACACCCCACCATGGCTTCGGCGCGAACAAGCTTGTAAAGCTGCGTCGATAGAACGTCACACGCAAACTGCATGTCAAGCGTGTTACATGTGCAATTGTGACTTCGGGTGATTTGCTGGTCTTAATTAACATCTTTCTATGACTTCCCGGCTTTTGGGAATGGAGGACACTAACGACCTTCGAGGCATTAATCTCCCAAATCCATTCGAGGATATCGGACACAAGTGAAGAGAACTTCTCCTGTTAAGGCGACTTTAAGGACATCTGTTAACGAAATTCAGCAATCGGATCAAATAAAAGATAGAACACAGAGCTTGAAACCTAAGAACGACTGAAACACTCACTGCGAAGCTCCTACATCAAGATTTTGTTCACGACAAACAGATATCACAGACGACTATCCATATGCGCGCACAAGTCTAGCTTGGTCGGAATCACCCTGACGTTCAACCTCGGCCAGAAACGTCCTCTCATCCCGCCGAACTTGCATATCTCTGACTACTCCCACAACCTACACAACCATGATCCTCCTAGCCAGAAAAAAAACCTCCACAGAAGCCGGCTGGATCGTATTCGCCGTCATCTTCTCCACCTTCAGCTCCGCGCTCATCATCTTCCTCTGCTGGCGGAACACCCGTGGTTCGAGCAAAAAAATCAGCAGCACACAACAGCAAAGCGGAAGTTCAGAGTCAAGGACAAGATCCAGGCGCTCGGTGCGCTACTGGTACTATTACCCAGAGTACTTTGGTTACAATGGATCATCAGAGTCATCAGAAGAACATGGTGCAAGTACCGCGACGGAATTTCATTTGGAACAAACCCCGAATTACTACATCTATCCGCCACCTTATCCTCCATGCCCAGATCCACCGCCGCCGCCGCCACGACCACCGAGGACGGCGCCGCATATAGCTGTGTACAGAACTAGGCCAGTTAATGTGATGAGCTTTTTGGATCGGACGCAGAGGGCGAGGGAGCCACCACCGGTGGCAGAAGTTACTTCGCCGGAACAGACGAGTACACCAACTCACGAGAATGGCTCGTCTTCTGCAAGCGATTCTGGGCCTAATGAACCTCCTCCGGATGGGGATGGACCTCCACCCAGTGGCCCCTCGGGCAGTCCCTCGGGCGGTCCTCATCCAGATGGTTCTGCGCCTGGCTCACCTGCACCTGATGCGAATCCCACGAGTGTTCACTCGCCTAAAGAAGACGACAGTGTGATCTCAAGACAAGACGTTTCTGAGGCACAAGCAAATTTCAGCAAGCTTATGTCGGTAGCAAGTACGGTCAGTGAGAGGAGTACACCTTCTCAGGCTGGCTCTGAGCAGCCGACGTCGGTGAATCTCAGTCATCGGAGCATGTCAAGGGGTTCGAAAGCATCGATCCGGGAGTCAGCTGTGGATGATGTGTCGAGAGTACGGTCACCTATATCAGAATCACGTTCACAACACCCACCCTCAGGCTCGGAAGCGGGATCTCCCCGTCAGAATTCCGCGAGACGAACTTCGAGTGTTCGTTACGTGAAGGCTCCAACGAATGCGTCGTCAAAAGAAAGGCCCAGCTCCATGGTAGCATCACCACACGGCGGATCTCCAGCATCATCAACCAGCAACTCACCCACCCCAGCCCCGCGAGACATCACTCCCAAACCGAATTCACATGCCTCACATCAGTCATCAAGGCCCTCCATACGCTCCCATACATCTCCCAGGCTGAGCCTCAACCCATCGTCCCCAAGCTCTCGCGTCCCCTCCCACCACTCGCTGCTCTATGCGGCCTCCAGACGCTCAAGCCCGCCTCAGTCACCTACACCGCCCCATCATTCCCCGATCCCACACTCTCCAAGTCGTCACAGCTATGGCCGCCCTACTTCACGACACTCATCAAGATCAAGAGCATGGTCAGGGGTATCTTCCATGCCCCCATCGCCGACGGTGACGGATTTCGCGTCTATCTCTTCAATTTCCCACCCGCCTCGCTCTCCAGCTCCTCCTGGCTATCCTGGCTCTCCCGCTTACAGGACGGGTGGGTTTAGAGCGGCGTTGAGTCCACAACAAGATGAACAATATGAACCGAAAGGCTCGCGCCGGTCATCGAGATACTCGAGACACTCCAAATCACCTTCGGCGGTGTCGGTGTCGGTTGTGGAGCTTCTGAGCTTGGAGAAGGACTTGGACCAAGATGACCAGAAGAAAGGGGAGCCAATGTCTCTTTTGGAACATGAAGAGCACGAAGACCATGAGGAACGTGAGAGTCGACGGGGCAGTGAGATTGTGGTGCTGCCTGAGGATGAGCAGCGCCGGCATCAGATGAGTGTCTCAAGAGATTCACAACAACGACGGATGGATCTGGCTGAAGATGAAGGAAAGTCTGTGGAACTGGAACATGAGCATGACCACCACGACGACCATGACCCAGAATCAGCGATTCTGCAACCGGAGCCAGAACCACAACCGGAACCAGAGCAGGTACCGGAAGATTATTATAGATCATACTCACCTGTCGCCCCTGCTGCCACTACCGACCCCCTACCCCCCTCCCCCAACCTTTCGGACCACTCATCGAACCTCCCACCAAAATCACCCTATCATCCTCGCAAATACATACCCATACAGGTACCCAAGGAGAACCGACCACACCAAGCTAGTGTTTGTAGTGTCTCTGACAGCACTGATTCTGGGATTGGTGGCGTAGGCGAGGGTAAGGGTGGGTGAAGATGAGGGTAAGGGTGGGGTTAATAGGTTTGGAGTTGGTGGTGTTGCTTGAGTGAGGTTGAGAGTCAAGCGGGAGGTGAGTGAGGTGAAGTGGTTGGGCAATGTTTGAGTTGTTTGGAAAGTTTTGTGGTGATGGTGGAGCGAAGCGAGAAGTTTTGGTGGTAATGGAGAAGAGAATTGGTAGTGACGGAGTAGATGAAGAAGGAGTAATGGAAAGGGTGAACGAGAGCAGGGAAGGACGAAACGAAGAGAGGGTTGCGCTGGGATGTTCGTACTTGCCTAATGTCGGAAGAATATTATACGGGGAGAGGCTCCGGGGGAATCGACGATTACGATCAAACATCGCAAGAGAAGAAAAGTAGCAAGTTTATTAGAATAATCCATAGTGTACCAGCTTCTTCGCTGTCGTTACAGTAAGGTAGCCACAACCAGCAGAGGTGTACGTGCCTCCTTCCTTCCCTCCCAAGTCCGAACCTGCCTCATGCCCCCTGTCCTCTGGGGGTATATAGGGTACCTCTTCGGGTCCCATTTCCAACAAGAATAAAGCGCGGTTGGCGCAGTGGTCTAGCGCGTCACTCGATTTGAGTAGCAGGGTTGAAATCCCCGTAGAATCACAGTCAAAGACCGAGTTTCAGAGGGCAATCAGAACGCGAATCTCCTGTTGAAGACCCGGGTTCGAATCCCGGACCGCGCACTCTCTTTTTCCCTTCATTTCTGCGTCTTTATCTTTTCCCACTTTTCCATGCTTCTAGACGCAAAAGCACAAAACCACCCTCTTTGTTTACGCTGAGAGAGATCAAGTGAAAAGGGGTAAAAATGGAGACCGACTAACAGACGGGTGGTACATGACCCAGCTTCCACTCCGTGATACTTCCTCCACACTCGCACACATATTGACAGCATTAACTCAACCACTCCAATCGTAACCACCTTCATGTACGCAAATGGGAAGGCAACGCAAGCAGGCCGGGGTAACCTAGAGTAAACATGAAAAAAGCCAGAGATACTTTATGTACAGTACACATTAACCAAACCAACGAACCGACCAACCTACCCACACACCAAAGCCATTGGGGACCAATCTACTCAACAAATTGCCAGAAAGAGGACCACGGCGGATAGAGTTAAAAATACCTACTTCCAAGGCCAATCAACAATCAATCGCTTTCTCGTAATTCTAGTTCCCTTCTCTTCGCCACGCCATCTTCACACTGATCTTTTCAAGACTCCCCATAACGGAAGCAATGTTGAAATACCCGTATCCCACAGCCACCCCCGCCTCCCCATTAAGTAAAACCCCTCTCCCACTTTCCCGGAATGCTACCCATCATTGAATCCTCCGCCGCCGCATCACCTTCATCCGGGATGTCCTCCACCGTGGCCTTGAACGACGTCCGCTTCTTCTTGTTCATGGGCGTCTCGGGAGTCATTGGATTCACCTGGTCCTACCTGGTGCTGAACAACAGACTGCCCTGGGCCTCGGCCTGCGACAGGATCTCCACCTTCCTCTTCAAGTCTCTCGTGTCCCTCCTGGTAGCCGTGATGCTCGCCGCCTGAGCGGGGTCCCTGGTGCCGGCCGCAATCGCAACCAACGCCTCCTCGGCCCTCGTCAACAGCTCAGCCACCCAGGTGGTGATGGCGCCGTCGCCGTTCTTGCCCGAGGCCGAGCCGCGGTGCTCGATCTCGCGGATCCACGAGTCGACGACGCAGTTGATCCACTGCACGACCAACTTCCTGTGCTTGCCAACGAAGGGCGCCTCCTGGGCGTCGAACATGTTCTCCAGCACGCGGGCGATCAGGGTGTGAGGAACGCCCAGCTGCAGGAAGGCAGCGACGGGCCAGCAAGGGTCGGCGCCAATCGAGGCGTCCTGGTGGTTGTTGATGGCGTAGGCGCAGACCATGGGGAGAAGAGTGTCGACGGGGAAGATGAGGCTGTCGAGGGAGGTGCGGTGGGCAATGGACTGGATCTGGGAGACAACAGCCTCGTAAGGCATAGGGGGTGGAACTTCAAGAGCCTCGACACCGTCGGGCAATGCCTCGCCTGCCTCAATGAGACGCCACACCTCTTGCTTCTGCTCGGTTTCAAAGTGAATCTGGCTGATGAGATTCTCCCACGTCTCGTTGATGATGTGCGGGTTTTGGTAGTCCGCGGCGTTGTAAATGAGCAGGCAAAGGTCGTAGTATCCGGCCTGATCGGCAAAATCGTTGAAGAGCTACACAGTACAGGTTAGCAGTGAAAGAGTATCACACTGTTGGGGAAAGACTCACAGTAGAAAGGCCTTGGACAGGACCATCCAGAACCTTCTCGATATCAGGGAGCTTCTCAGCTACTATGCGAGGATCGGCCCTTAGTCTCTCCAGCAAATCGTCCTGGATATGGGCAATTTCCAGAAGCTCGGTCACTTCGTGGTTGAGAAGCTGCTGTTGCTGGCGGCTCACACCGACAGTGGTGACACTGGCGTTGGCCTTCGCTCTGCTCAACAAGGTAATGCGCTCCTTGATGCCGAGAGGAAAATCTGACTTAGCAAGCTCAGCCTGCACTTGGGCGGCCTCGAAGAAGCGGCTCCGTTGCGTGTAGAACCGGCAAAGAAGATCGGCGTGCTGAGCATCAACCGCAGCGAGTCTCTGCAGGTATGTTACGACATGAGGAGAGTCGATGGCCAACATACGGTCGGTCCAACCCTTCTCGATGTACCAATCGTACAAATCGAGATGGAAGACCTCGTCCTCCGAGCTGTTGACGACGCTGTATGCCTCCGCCCGCTTGGTGGCAGCGAGGGTTGGCCTACCGTCAACAATATCGGGTTCCGAGGCCGACTCAATCTCTAGCCGGTCAAGCACCTCATGAATCAAGGAATAGCAACTTATCCGGTCGTTGAAAGCCTTTTCACGGGGATCGTTGGCCGGCTTGCCTTCGTTGAACCAAGAAAGGGCCGTGTTTCCACGGTCCTTCTCTCTCGCCACTATCAAGCACAACTGGATAGCGCCAGCGTAGTACTTCAGATTGATGTACTGCTCGACCGCATTGTGCAGGTTGGTCATGGTCAGGCTTCCCGCGACCTGGGAAAACAATCGCAAGCTCTCCGCAAGCAATGTGCGCATCAGGTTAGGGTTGCCCAGCGACTCGCTGGCCCGCTGCAGTTGTTCTTGAGCCTTGAAAATGACAACGTCATCAGGGGAGCAGAAAGTGCCGCATCTTCTCCTGAGTGCATCGGCGACGGTCTCGACATTGGCTCCGTTGGCAATATTGCGGTTAACAATAGCCTTAACCAGAACCTTGGCGAGCTCCTTTCCAGAGTCTTGAGAGAACAAACCCTCATAGGTAAGGTTTTGCAGCTGCTGCTTAGACGTATCATCTAGGCGCATGAAGATGTCGGTTACCCGCTCATCGAACAGCATCAGGACGAAGGAAATGCCCTCAGACACGCTGTCCATAAGCTGGCGCAGAGCGTGAAGAGACTGGTGCTCCAGCTGCAAAGCGATCTCCTCTTGTCTGCTAGAAACCCGATCGGAGGGTCCGGCCAGACCCTGAATGAGACTCTTGTTTTGCTCAAGGAATCTCCTTAGTCGTTGCACACTTTCCTGTACCGCCAGGAGCTTGGAGATGGGAATCGCCGAGCAAACCGTGAACCCGCCCGAAGCACTATCCGTGGCTATCGCAATGACCTTGGACTTCCACAGGGTGCGGGTGAGGCGCGCAAGATAAAGTACCAGCGCGTCGTGGCGAGCCGAGAGCTGTACGTTGTCCTCCGGTGCCTGCAAGACATCTGCGTCCGCAAGCTTTGGCTGACCACCATAGTTAATAAAGATGGACCGCGCCCTGTCCTCAGTAAGAGGATCCACAGCACGACGGGTGTCTCCTCCCTGACCACATGCTACCGCCAACGCAGCCGCGACCATCTCGACCCTGCCGTAGATGGTCGTGAACGTCTTAACCTTGTTATCCAAATCCTCATCGCCAGATGCAACGCGAATCGCATTGGCGAAGATATCGACGAACCTTCTGCGGCGAACGATATGGATGCCGGTGTTGGTGAGCACAGCAAATTCGCTTGGGGATTGGTCGAACTGAACAGCTAGCTCGTTGCCGAATCCGAGCGGTTGGTTTGCAGCCGCAAAAGGCTTTCCAGTAAGAGCGATGGCAAGAACTCGGCTTCCGTCACCCAAGGGGATGAAAGTACCTTGCTCAACATATCTGAGTACAGCGCTTTGCTTGAGTCTGCCGACATCGGGGGCTGATGCAAAGAGCAGGTCCGTGCGACTTTCATTGGAGCGAACCGCGTCGAAGAAATAACCCGGAGCAAAACGTTGACCAAGGCAACTTTCCGAAAGCAAGCCAGACATTTGATCTTGAGCTGCTGCAGGTGCAGGTGCATATGCAACTGCAGTGTTGGTCTCGTTGCGGAGGGGAACCTGCTGCTCTTCGCTCGTAGGCGGGAACTTGATGTATTGGACCTGCATGCTCTGAGGAGCAAGGCTGGCTGAGGCGTTCAGCATATAGGACGCTGCGCTTGTTGCAGTAAGGAACAAGCGGCATCCAGTGTTGGTGAGTGCCATGAGGTGAGACTTTGAGGCCTCTTGCGCCGAAATTGCGCTAAGGGAGACGATCCTGACTCTCTCGTTAAGCAATGGGTTTCTGTTCAAGTCAACCATGTGGGTCATATCACTAAGACACGCGACCTTGTTCTTTTCGATAACCTTTGTCAGTTTCCCAGACGGCTCCATGAAGTATGTTCGAATGGTGGACTTGTCCGAGAGTGAGTATAGGAGTTTCCGAGTATCATCGACAACCAGCTGAACAAGGTGTTCCTGATCACGGTGGCCCAAGAAGCCCATTGGCACCGGGAGGTTAGGAACAACTGATGTCCAGCCGGGGTGTGTGTGGTTGACCTTGGCACATCTGCTTGAGAACCAGCGCTCCTCCTGCTGGTAAAGGAGCTCGTAGATATCGGTATCGGTATAACCGCCAAAGAAGATACGGCCGCTCGCGGTACCGACGATTATGCTGACATCGGTGCTTCCGCGATGTACTGCCATTTTGGTTTGGTAGAGGGAGACGGTCTTCGATCCCGAAGGGGTAGGTGTCGCGGATACGCCCAGCAGAACTATCTCGGTGCCCGTAGCAACGACTAGAATATGGGTGATGTTACTAACGAACACGCCAGGTTTGGGGGGCACTAGGGCGACAGCGCTGATGGTGGTGGTGGCATCCTCGTAGCCGATAAGTTCGGGGTTTGGGTGGGTATAGTCCCAGAGAAAGAGGGAGCTGTCAATAGCAGCCCACGCGTAGTTGATGTCGGCAAACAAGCCGAGTTGCGTGTTGACCTCTCCCCTGTTTAACCGCTCAAAGACTTGATCGGGGATGGGATACATGTGAGTCTTCTTGAACGGGGCGCCGGGCGCGTCATCAGTCCTATACATGTCATAGTCCGAGGAGGAGCCAGCTATTTAGGAGTGACATGGTTAGCCAGTCCTACCAGGTACCATGAGGGTAAGAGGCCTGAACAGGTAGCTCACCTCTAGCATAAGAGTCAACGTCGGGGTAGTTCTCGTCACGTAGTAGGGTATTGGTGATGCGCCGCGCGGCCTTGGCAACCGGTGGTAGATCTGTGCGAGCTTGAGCTGGCACCGTTGGGACAGGCACCTGCGAGACGGGACGAGGAGCAGCAACAGTTCCAGCACCAGCGCCGCCAACGGGGCCAGAGACGGGCCCAGTCACGGGTCCGGAAGCAACACCGGCACCACCAGCATTATAGGACCCGAACCCTCCTAGCGCCGGCCTCGCAGTGTTCTTTTCAGGAAGCGAGTCCAAGTAGCGTCGAGCATCATCGGTCCTGGGCGCAGCTGGGGTGTTGAGGAATGCGCCGGGCACTTGGCGCATAGGTGTGGCTGGATTCATGATGGCAGATATGTGATGCTAACACCCGACAGGACGATGGTGGGATGGCAGCGGGATGGTTGTCGGTGCCACCTGCAAAAGCGGTTCAGGGTTCGGCGCCAGCGTCGAGGGAGGGAAGCTCCAGAACGAGGCAGATGGAGGCTAATAGATCTGGGGTCGGCACGAGTCGGGGCTCTAAGGGCGCAGCGCAATCTGGCAGCTTTGCGATTCTCCGCGCTGTGGTGCTGTTTTGCCGCTTTTGCTCCGTTTGCCCTCTCTTGCTCAAGGTCTCCCAAGTTGGTTGGTTGCTTGAGGTCACAAAGTCGAGAGCGCGGTGCTCGCTGCAGTCGGTGTACTAGTACAATTGCACCACCATGAAAGAAGGTCTAGGGATCCGGGCTGCAGCTATAAAGTCCGGAACGATGCGACGTGGTCGAGGATCGGTGACCAGAGCTTGGGGTGAAGGCGTTGTTGTTGTGGTGTTGAGAGCGAGGAAGCTCTGTGCGCGCGATTGGGCAATCACTTTCGAAGGTGGACTGTGGATGGTGAAGAGGCTGGCCCGCTGCCGTAAACAATTTTTGGCTGGAGAACTGGGACAGCGGTACGTACCGCGACCGGGCAGGTATCATTGGTGCCCAGGGCGTTTCCCGGCTGGCAACTGGGACCTGCGACCTGGAACGCGAATCTTCGACGCGCCTGTGTGCTGGAGAAGTTGGGACCGCAGAACAGGCGCTAACCTCTTTTTGGCAGCATGTTTTTCCACCGCCTCTAAAATGTCGAAACCTTCCAATCATCGTCGAGAACGTCATCGAATGCCCGTCACCAAAGTCTCGGATTTTCAACTCAGATCATCATCGGCAGACACCAACTGCTCTGGATCTATACGAAAAATATCATGCAAAATGACATTGCTTCATGATCTTCGTTCAATTCTCATTTTCTAACTTTTTTGTACATTCCACTCACATCATGAACTCGTCTGCTCAAAACCGAGCGAAGTCGTTATTAACTCGCAGGGTCCGCTCAAACGCTTCCCCATGTTCTCTACCACAGGTACACGGTCTAAAGGGTGGGTATAACGCAGGCTAAGAAAACTTGCCTTTTGGCTAGAGCCCATCATGCCATAAATCCATGCTCCTTCCCAGCTTTACGTGAGCGACATGGTAGCTAGAAGCTGCGATATGCGCTTACTGCTTCTTGGCTTCACGAGCAGCCTTGCGGAGAGCGCGGTTGCGGATGTCAATATGCATGTTCTTGTTCAGCCTGAGGGTAAAGTAGCTGTAGGCACCAACAGTGTTCTCAATAACCCACTTGAAAACAGCGTGGCTCCACCAGGGGGTGTAGGTGTTGGGGAAGGGCTCGGAGCTGTTGAGGCCAACCTTGCCGAGAGCAGAGCGGACGAACTGCTTGGGGTTGGGGATGAGGAGGCTGGTGCGGCGGATCTTGCTCATGGCAGTGGTAACGAGGTAGCTGACAACAAGGTGGACATCGACGCCCTGGTCCTTGAGCTCGGCAGAGAGAGCGCTGCTCCAGTGCTGGAGGAAAGCCTTGCTGCCGCTGTAGGTGGCGAGGTAGGGGGTGGGCATGACACCGGCGAAAGAGCCCATGGTAAGGATAAGACCCTTCTTGCGCTGGGCGAGGATGGGAGCGACAACCTTGGTGGTCTTGAGTGTGCCGAGGCAGTTGATGGTGACAATGTTCTGGAGCTCGTCGCGGTTGGTCTGGAGAAAGGGAACGGGGATGCTGTGGGACTGGCCAACGTTGTTGATCAAGATACCAATGTCGAGGCCCTTGATGAGCTCGGCAAGACGCTCGTAGTCAGAATCATCGTCCTTGGAGAAGTCCATGGCGAAGGTCTTGGTCTTGAGACCATCCCATCTAAGCTCAAGCTCGCGGGCGAGGGTATCCAGTTTAGACTGAGTGCGAGAGACGAGAACGAGGTTGAAGCCCTTGGAGGCGAGCTGCTGGGCGAACTCCTTGCCGAGACCATCGGAGGCACCAGTAACAACAGCCCAGGTGCCCTTCTTGCCATACTTGCGGAGCTGTTAAGTTTATGTTAGCCGCATTCTCCTAAAATTCTTCAATCCCAAGCAAGGTTGCGGAAAGACGTACGTTGGTGCCGCTCAGGATGAAAGCGTTAAGGAGGAGCTGGAGGAAAGCGCCGACGCGAGTAGCGACGTAAAGGGCGCCAATGCCAGCAAGGGCCCATTGGCCATATTGGGGGACAGTGCCCCAGATCTGAGCAACCTTATCCATTGTGTATGGGTTGTCGGCGAAAGTCGATGATGATGGAACGCCTTTGGGTTGGATTCGGGAGTTGTAAGACTTTCCAAGTTGGGTCCGGCCGCAAATAAATGTTGGGAACTTTTTGGGTAGGGGTCGACTCGCCTGCACTTGCATGTGTCAGCCGCTAAGATTTTCGTGACGTCCCGCCCCGCGGCCCCGGCGAGAGGACCTGGGCTGTCTCCGTTTTGCGGAACCATCATTCGACGCCGCCATTGAACTCCGACGGAGCTGAGGGAAGCTCTGGCCACCGGCCAATGAAGAGCGTTGTTCATTGAGACAAAGGGGGAGCCTGGCGGAATTATTTGTTTGTTGTCTCCAAATGTCGTCCAATGCCTGTGGACCTGCGTCCATGATGCTGCGATGACCCCTGTCTCTCGCGCTTGAGAGTGGCCCGAAAGGTTTCCATCCGGTGTCCGAGCCGCTGGGACAACTGGAACTCTGGAACAGGAAAACATCAACAACAAAAGGGGTCTTCAATACAAAAATCCCCGACTCACGATAGCTTTTTTCCCCAACGACAAAACCGCTTCGTAACTGTTTGAACCAAATGGACGCTATCAAGGCTTTCCTGCCTTCGGGCGAGAAGGGTCTCCTTCCCTACTACCTCTTCTTCGTAAGTTGACGGTTGCTGTTCCTCCTGACTCTTCACCTGGTTTCGCAATTAACACGCCCTTCGTTCCAGGTCTCCATCGTAGCCATGGGCAACGCCCTCCAAAACTACACCACTCTCCACTACACGCGACGCCTCTACAACGGCCGCTTCGTCCCCAACCCTTCCCTGCCGCCCGCGAAGGGCAAGTTCAGCCCGGAGGACAGCGTCGACGTGCTGAAGCCCGTCTCGCCCTCGGAGGCGGAGAAGAAGGAGGCGGCTGCTAAGGACCAGGTCACGCCGCTGGCGGCCCGCGTGTTCGGCACCTACACCTTTATGGCTGGCATCATCCGCTTCTATGCGAGCTACAACCTCGAGAACGAGGCGTTGTACAAGCTCGGTATCTGGACCCATGTCATCGCCGCCGTGCACTTTACGAGCGAGTTCTTCATCTACAAGACGCTTCGTTTCAGCGGACCTCAGATCTTCCCCTTCTTGGCGGCGTATGGCGGTACTTTGTGGATGGTGTTGCAGTATGGTCACTACGTTCAGTAAAGGACAGGTGCGGATACCAGCCGGTCTTTGGGAATTAAAGGAAACAGTACAAGTCCCAAGAGGGCAGCAAATGGACGTTTGCCATGATGAGCGTCAGAAGGTATGGGGTGGAATGATACTCGAGGCTATAGGTTGTGTGGAAAATGTACTACTGTCTAATACCCAGCGCAACCGCATCATGTATCTCGCCTAATGCAACGACTTGCGATAGAGCTCACCACCACAGTCTCTGAGGCGCACAGTCGCCTGCTCCGGAGTGATATCCCTCTGCGGCTCAGCCATCAACTCGTACCCGACCAAGAACTTGCGCACGGTAGCGGACCGGAGAAGGGGAGGGTAGAAGTGCATGTGGAACCAGCTCATCTCGGCCTCTTCCTCCGTGCAATCCAGCGGCGCCTGATGGATACCCGAACCTTTTCACTCGTTAGCTCCTTTTTTTTCTCTCTTTCCTTTCGAGCGGTTGCAGATGGTAGGTAAACTTACTATAAGGAAAGTTCGTCTCAAACAAGTTATCATATCTTCTCGTAACCTCCTGCACCGCCTCAGCGAACTGCAGTCTCTCCTCGCCCGTAAGCTCCACCAGCGCGCGCACATGTCTCTTCGCAATGACGAGCACCTCAAACGGCCAAACAGCCCACCAAGGGCAGACAACCAAGAACCCGTCGTTCTGCCAGACCACACGCTCGCCCTTGGCCATCTCCACCTTGACGTAGTCCTCCAGCAGGTGCCTTCCCTTGTGCTCCCTGTGGTACTTGGTCATCTGCGCCAACTCCTTACACGGCTCCTCAGGCAGCGTGCTCGTCGTCCAGATCTGGCAGTGCGGGTGCGGGTTCGAGCAGCCCATGGCCGCGCCCTTGTTCTCAAAGATCTGCATGTACCGCAGCTGTTGCTTCTTGGGGGGTTCGACCTCGCCATCCGGGTTGGGCGGGATCTCGCTGAGCGAGCGCGCGGCGGCGTCCCTGAGCGGGTGCGAGGCAGACAGGTGGCTGGCGTAGATGCGCGTCCAGGTCTCGATCACGGGTACGATCTCGGTCTCGCTCATGTCCGCCAAAGTGGTGTCGTGCTTGGCGGAGAAGGTGAGCACGTAGCACCGGCCTGTGGCGGGCTGCGCTTGCAGGAGGAGAGAGGCGATGTCATCGACATCGTCGCCGGCGGCCTTTTGAGGGTGGTATTCTTGCTGTTCTTCTTTGACGGCGCTGTAATCGTTGACGAAGGCGAATGTGTTTTTGTAGTGCGGGTTGGAGTCGCCTTGGGCACGCTTGTTGCCGGGGCAGAGGTAGCACTAATTTGCGGTGTTAGTGAGTGAGGGTAATATAAAGTCATGAAGGGATGGGAATTACGCACCTGGGGATCATACTCAGGAAGCTTGTTGAGGGCTGGAGCCTCTTGCTGTCCTCTGATTGCATTTCGTCAGTTTGAACCCGCCGTGTATTATTTTTATATCGAGGACTCACTGCCATGGCCTCTTTGTCCTATGAGGCGATACAAGCAGCCAAGAGCCGTTGAGCGGGTTGTAGCGACGATGCGAAATGTCGTCGAGCACTTTGTCGGTCATGGTTGCGTTTCTTGGAAAGGCTTCGAGGAAATAACTGTGTGGAAATTGGCTAAGAAGGCTTGCGATCAAGCGAAAGGGTGTTGGTTGGGAAATCAATATTCTTATAAGTGAGGTGTTCAAGGATGTAGACTGGTGGTCGGTGTTTTCCACTTTTGAAGCGTCATATGCTCGGGGATAGCATCCCCGAGGCAACCTGGTCACACTTACCGAAATGTTTTTTACGGGTACAAAGGCCGGGTATCAGACAAGATGAACATGATCTGTTCGGCGTTCTTCGGCCCTATTGCCTTGAAGTACCAAACATATCAACAGAGCGTTTATTCAGAGAAATGGGGCCGCTTCCAAGAACAGACTGGGCAGCAGCATTTGGCCGCTTGCCTGATAGTGATGCAGGTCACCTTCGAGGTGGAATTCTAGGATGCCGTGACACGTTCTTGTGCAACCTTTGATGAGCCTACGGACTTGCTTCTTTCCCGTGTTTTCTGAGGCTCAAAAGGCACTGTCATCATCAGACAGTAGCTTGCATCAGGATGAAATTCACACATCATGTGTACTGTACCGTAATGGAAGTGTGGAGGGCTGCTTCAGCCTCCAGTGCGGAGATATCGGGTAAGCAATTGGACGTGAATTGGAACTCACCGTATCAACTCAAGTACTGAAACAATGCAATATATGATGCTCTCCAGAGGAAAGGCAAACAGGGAGAGCTTTGTCGGATACAATATGTGTGAAACATAACGAAATTGGAAGGAAAAACACATCACCACCATGATGTTCTCCAATTCGCAAGAAAACATCCCCTCGTTGCCCCTCACGATGTTTTACCAATGGAAGCAACCCCGCGTCTAAACAAGCTCTTGTGGGGCTCCTCCGCACCATGTCAGTGGAGCGCTTGCACTCGCTCCATGCTTCACCGTGGGCCAACTTGACAAGGGACTTCGGTCCATGCTTTCAGGTACGTACCACCTTGTGTGAGTGTAGCAGATTTGACAGACGGCGAGCTTGAAAGATGACTGACCCTTCTGCCAGAAATTGTTGTAAGACATACCTTGGTGCTTCGCCGTTCAATCTCAGATGTGTGATATCCTTTGGTCGTCAAGCTCACCGTTCCCAGGACAGTGTCTGAGAAAGTAGCTACGGGTTAGGGTTGTGCCGTAAACGGCAACCTCGGGACAACTTCGGAGCCACAATGATTTGGAAGTGGGTTTCCAGCTGGAGCCACCTGTCCGCTCATTGAGGTGTTGCATTATGGGAATGCAGCCCCTGGCCCTGCTGGTTCCAGGCGAACACCCTCGTACAACCGCAACATCGCCGCCATCAAGGTCATCGACCTAAGTTCATCGACATCTCACCATCAGCCGCCTAGTTCATCAATATATGCGTTACAGCAGCTTCGCGACCCTCTGCGCTCTCTGTCAATGCCATCTTTGGGGCTTTTAGCGGTGGATTTTGGCCAACGTTAACCCCCTTTCTGACTCCTCACATCCGGCGCATTATCGGATTATCCTAATCCCCGTCCCTCGGGGACATCCACCATGGGCGTCATCCGCAAGAAGATCGCTGCACGAGGCGGCGAGGGAGGTGTTAAGTATGTATGCGACGTCTGCTCAGCAGACATAACGTCTACGGTAGGTTTGTGTTTTCATATAGTCAACAAGCCTCAACCTTTGTTCCGGCGGCTTGGACGTCATATCTCCCTTCCGATGCGGCCGCTTACTGCTGCCCCAGACCTCGCGTCGCGCGAATCACGAGACGTTGTGGGGTCGGGGAACCTCTTTGGACCTCAGCCCTCTGGCTCCCAACAACAACAAGCCAGCTAACTTTCCACTTTGCACAGGTTCGAATCAGGTGTGCACACAGCGCTTGCAATGAATATGATCTTTGTGTCCAATGCTTTGCGCAAGGAGCGTCCAGCAATGCGCATCAGCCACAAACCCATCCATACCGAGTAATCGAACAGAACTCGTTTCCCATATTCGACCGAGAATGGGGCGCGGACGAGGAGCTCCTCCTTCTGGAGGGCGCGCAGATCTACGGTTTGGGTTCGTGGGCCGACATTGCGGACCACATCGGCGGCTACCGAAATAAGGATGAGGTACGCGACCACTATCTCCAGGTCTACGTCGACTCACCCAAATTTCCCCTCCCGAAACGATGCAGTCCCGATGACATGGAACTGGCAAACGAAATCTCTAGAGAGGAATTTCAGGCGCGCAAGAAGCGACGCATCGAGGAAAGAAGGGAAGCCGCTAAGAACGCCCCAACCCTCCAAGCGAAGACGAAGCCGACAGCCAGTGTCCCGTCGTGTCACGAGATTCAAGGATACATGCCAGGACGTTTGGAGTTCGAGACCGAGTTCTGCAACGAAGCGGAAGAGGCTGTCCAGCTCATGCAGTTTGACCCAGGAGATGGAATCAACCCACGGACAGGCGAGCTGGAACCGGAGATGGAGCTCAAACTCACCGTCATGGAGATCTACAACTGCCGGTTGACGCAACGAGTCGAGAGGAAGAAGGTTATCTTCGAGCATAACCTGCTCGATTACAGGGAAAACACGAAGTCAGAAAAGAAGAGGTCGAAGGAGGAACGCGATCTTCTGAACAAGGCGAAACCCTTTGCGCGGATGATGAACCGTGTCGACTTTGAACAGTTCTGTCAAGGGTTGATTGACGAGCTCAATTTGCGACAGGCAATTACACAACTACAGGAATGGCGTAGTCTCCGGATTGGTGATCTACGAAGCGGCGAGAAGTATGAGCAGGAGAAGCAGGCACGCATTCAGAAATCAATACCGCTGGGTTCCATGGATCGCGAACGACTGGCGAGTGCTCAGCGCAGCAAACAACCACCGCCACCAGATCCGCCAAGTGGCGCAGCTCTGCTGGTACAACCAGAGCTGCCGGCGCGTATGCAGTCACCTCATGTCATCGCTGAGGCCGAGAAACTCAGCAGCATGAAGGTGGAGCCCGGGCAGGTCAACGGTGGAAGTGTAATCGTTGCCAATGGCGACACTACGCCGTCAAAACAGAAGTTCGTACCACAACCTATTCCCGGGATACAACCTCTTCCACTCTCTCAGGACAATGCTCCCGATCTTCACCTCCTCACGCCGGAAGAGGTCAAGCTGTGTGAGGTGCTCAGGATCCAGCCTAAGCCTTACCTGATGATCAAGGAGCAGATCCTCAAGGAAGCCGTCAAGGGTAACGGGAGTTTGAAGAGGAAACAGGCTAAGGACATTTGCAGAGTCGATCAGCAGAAGGGAGGGAGGATCTTTGATTTCATGGTGAATGCGGGTTGGGTGGTTAAGGCTTAGAGGATCTGATCAGTCTCGGGCACTAGCAAAGGTTGGACGGGCGCTTTTGATTTTTACATGATGAGCGTTGGAGCTGGGCGAACAGGTTTTGCTTTTATCAAGATAATGGCGTTTGGGACGGGAATGATGAGTGCCAAAAGGGATACCCTCATACACACACACGCTGGAAGGAGAGGGCGTTTCCTCAGAAAGCGCCTCCAGTGAGCTCTCTGCAAAGACCTAGTCGGCATGCTTTTATATCATATTTTACATTTGTACATAGTATCTCTTTGGTTTACCATATTACCATTTTACTTTCTTGCTGGAGCGGGACTGCGATCTAGATGATTACTGATCAAGTTTGCTTTTCTCTACACGCCTGTCTTGCTCCTATAATGTAGGAAGCGGCGCGTCACACTTTGCCGCACTATATAATACCCTCGGTTGCTGGATCCCCATGGGGAAGTCCTTATGTCCTCACTATGAACTTGGGTGCCTCCTCAATACATCTCCTGGCCACATGCGCCGCACATCAGCTCGCGACGTTCAAAATGTTTGGTTACTGATTACTATGTCTCAAAACTGTTTATCGACCAAAACACCGCCAAACAGTCTTGCTCAGTGTTCTTCATTGCGAGGCCTCCCTCCGACCAGTGTCTGGGATCCGGGCCATGGGTTGGTTACACAACTTTTGCGGCTGTACTGTGTACATCGAGTGAGAATCTCACATCCAAAAAGTCAAATCGCCATCCCAAACACGCACATCGCATCGGGTCGCAAGAAGGGAGTCGCTGAGCGCCTATCATCGAGTCGTTGTAAATAGGCAAAAAAAGACATTTAACGCCTCCCGCTACGTTGAAAGCGGGTGACATCACATGCGCATTTGTTGGATGGATGGGTGGTATGCGGTTAGCTATTTATGCTGAGGTTGTGGGTTAGTTTTTTTTTTTTTTTTTTTTTTTTTTTTTTTTTTTTTTTTTTACGAGACAGGTTAATGGAGGGCGAAGTCAAATTCTTCAAGGAAGATGAACGTCAATAGAAAGATGTTAGATGTGAAGAAAGATATCCGGGTACTCACAATAAATACACACAGAGGAAGAAAGACGATCTTTCAGTTGGCGCGCACGACGACGCAAGGGAATGGGTCTTCACAGAAAGGTCCTCTTTCCAGGTCTGTCCCTAGTATCGTTTCGTCCCTGATACCGCTCGCTGTTCCAGAAAACGTCCCGGGCTTTTCTTGAAACGTTTCTGGGTCCGGGGTAGATCGGTCTGCCCTATGAAAATCGTCTCTTTTTCGACATGAGATGCCCTGGGGAAACTTGGCTTTTGGGGGGATTGGGACCAGGATGAACGTATGTACGTATGTATTAGGTAGGCGATTCGGTTGGGCAAGCCAACTTGATTTGTTTCAAAAGGCGCGACGATGTGCTGCAGGTCTGGCGCGAAAGAGATTGTGGCCAAGAGCCTATGAGGTCATTCAGACAGATAGCCTTCTTGACATACAGGCTACCCTATGTGCTTCTGTATGTCACACCCACGCACATCTGCATAGAACGGATGGCACTCGGCCTTCCAGAAACCGCAAATCAATATTCATTCTGGGACACGATCACGAAGGAAGTGGCACTGACACTGCCCTCACAGGTATACGCAGGCAGACAATTTCTGGCAGGTGGGATTGGCCTCATCCGTCGGGAAGAATACTTCGGTACCTGACCGAGCTGACTGACCTCTCTATCCTCTTGAGGATGTTGTTGCGAAGTGGAAGTGGAAGAGTACCTGGCCCAGACCACCTTCCGAACGCACTGCCCTGGATTCCGGCGGATGTAAGGGTACCGGCATGCTGAAAGTCGACTGCAGGGACCAATCCGGTGTGATTCTGGGTTCGCTTAGTTCGTCATGGAGGCCCCGCTGCATCCCACTAAGGTACCGGCCGGTGGAGGGGCGGCGCTGGTTTTCAGCTTCCTTCTTAGTTGTTCGGGCCACTGGCTCTGTGTGTCTGGCGCGCGCGCGCAAGTTTGGTCTCCTCACATCATCTTTCCGCTCCTACCTAACCTACCTACGAATTTCCTCTTTTCCTTTCTGAAATTCTAATCAATCCTTTGATTTCTTCTGGTGTTGGTCTTGCGCCTTGAAGCGACATGCACTGACCCGACCATCTCGAAGCTTATCTTCCTGATCCTCCAGACAAATCATCCCTCCAACGGGTGTGCTCAGGCCCCCCGCCACCCTAAAATTGTACTCCACGATCCTGTCTCCAGCCAAAAGGATTGGCAACGAAAGTCCAGCCTCCAGCCTTTCCATATCATCAGGATTCAGGGCACTGGAGTCCTTGGACATTCTTCAGGGTATCTGGCCTGACTTCCGACTTCCGACTCGACCTTGCACAACACACAGAATAAACTACGTATACACAACGTCGGCCGGGCACGCGACCCGGGACACTCGGGGTCTTTTATACTGCTCGTTGTTGGACTTCACCTCTTCTCTCCTACTTATACGAGGCTCATCTCGCTCGCATACAGCAACCGTTTCGACGTCGACTTCACCAGCCCTCTTAAAGCTCCGTCAATCACTGCGGTCTCCGTCAGACGATCCGGATCGACTTATTCCCCGTCTCTAAGCACAACGTTAGCAAGTCGGGTCGTTGAACCCCTTTTGTGTCTTTGACAGTCGGCGCCTACAAAGCCATTGTTATTTTGTTTTGTTAACAAACCACGTACTTTCACCGCGTCCTGTTGGCCTTACGAGAAATAAACGCCGAACCTTTTACTAGCTTTGGGTCTAGCCATTCACGCCTGCGGAGCCGCGCTTCAGATCTGCCCGTCCTTCTTCAAACGGTTTTGAGTTGGCGGTAACGCTACGTTTCGGGTCGACGACATCCCTGGCGCCCTTCCCTGTATCCCTCTCTTGAGTGGTTTCGGAATCCAGTGTTCTTTTCTCAGTGGTTCATCTGTCAACTTTACAACGGCAAAGACTGCCTCATCCATACACACTCTCAACTTCTCGCCTGAACAGCAACCAAGGAACGGCATTTCTTACTCCTCCCCACCGACGATTCTGGGTCGTCGTGTGCTTTCCTCTGCGCAGCCATGGACCAAGCTGCGCAAATACTCGAAGTGGCGCACCATGTGTACGCTCGTGCAGATGATGAGGCGGATCATGCCACTCGACCGCCCTCTTTCAAAATCATCGGTATCCTTCTCGCCGTCGGCTCCGGCTTTTTCATCGGCACCTCCTTCGTTGTCAAGAAGATGGGCCTGCTCAAAGCCAACGAAAAGTACAACGAGGTGGCCGGCGAGGGTTACGGATACCTCAAGAACGCGTGGTGGTGGGCGGGCATGACCCTCATGCTCATAGGGGAGGTTTTGAACTTTGCCGCCTACATGTTCGTGGACGCCATCTTGGTCACCCCTCTCGGCGCCCTCTCCGTCGTCGTCGCTACTGTCGGATCCGCCATAGTCCTCAAGGAACGGCTGAGTATGATCGGCAAGGTTTCTTGTTTTCTGTGCATTGTCGGCTCCGTCGTCATCGTCCTCAACGCACCGCAAGAGTCCGCTGTCGCCAACATTCAGCAGTTCCAGAAATTCGTCATCACGCCAAGCTTTCTCTCCTATGCCGGTGTCATTGTTCTGGGCTCAGCAATCGCAGCCTGGTATGCTGGCCCCCGATGGGGAAATAAGAACATGTTGGTATACATCTCCATCTGCAGCTGGATTGGCGGTCTCAGTGTTGTCTCTACTCAGGGCTTGGGTTCGGCCATCGTTGCGCAGGCCGGAGGTGAGCCCCAATTCAAGGGATGGTTTATCTACATTGTTATTGTCTTCTTTATTGCCAGTCTTTTGACTGAGCTGATCTACTTGAACGTAAGTCCCGCCGGTCGCCTCGGCTTGCCGACTCATATACTTACGCTCCTTACAGAAAGCGCTGAACTTGTTCAACGCCGCCATGGTTACTCCAACCTATTATGTGTACTTCACTAGCACCACCATCATTACTTCGGCCGTCCTGTTCAAAGGCTTCAAGGGCACAGCTGTCTCGATCGTCACCGTGGTCTTCGGTTTCTTGACGATCTGTTCCGGCGTTGTTTTGCTCCAGTTATCCAAATCCGCCAAAGATGTGCCCGACGCCGCTGTCCTTTCTGGAGACCTGGACCAGATTCGCACAGTCGCAGAGCAGGAACAGCCCGAAACCGAGCCAAAGGCCGACGCCCTCAGAGGTGCCGCTGCAATTGTCAGACGTTTATCGTCGGCCAAGCAGCAGAAGATGGAGATGGAAGAACTGAAGCGATTACACGAAGAAAAGATGAGGGAGACACTTGAGACAGTTGGCGAGGATGGTCCTGTGTACGAATGGGATGGGCTAAGGCGGAGAAGGACGACGTTGGGCAGCAACTCGGCAAGTCAACGATCAAGAGCTACGACCTCGGCAACCTTTCAACTCCAGCCCCCGACACCACACCCGCCCCTCGGATGGTCGCATTTCCCGACAGAAGAAGAGCTTGCTGCAGCCGATAGACCCGCTTCACCTGCCCTCTCCAGTATTGTCGGCACCATCCGCAACCGAGCGCGCAGCGTCCTCCTCCCCGGCCACCCGAACTTTCGCCCCAATTCAGCATCCAACAAGGTGCAAAGTCCTATGCACCCTGTTCAGCTGACCGAGATCGCAGTACCGGCGCAAAACTTTGACGAGGAAACAGGGTATTACCCCCAAGGATCCGCTGCCGGGCCCTCCTCAAAGGGATATCTGTACGACAGACCAGGAAGTAGAGGTAGTATCTCCAGTTCCGGGCGTCGAGTACAATTTTCTACCGAAGCCAACCACCCATCTAGCAGCACGCTCGCCCCTCCTCTAGCCCCTCCTCCCCCACGAACACCAACGGGCGCCACCAGGCAGTTTTCCTTCCAGAGCGTCTTCAAGCGCGGCGATCGACGCAGCCAGCACGCCCACACGCAAAGCGACGGCGCCAATTCGCAACAATCCTCTCACTCCTCCGACAAGCACGACAGAGATAGACTGACCGTCCACCGCGGCTTCTCCACGCCGCACATAATACGGGGCGCATCCGAGGAGGAGACGTTAGGGCTCGTCAGGGGCGACTCGCGCGACTCCCGGACCACGCCGCGCACATCGAAGCATTATGATGACGACGATGACGACGACGCGTCCGAAGAGTTCGAGGATGTCGGGAGGTACATGGACGAGAAGCAATCGCGGTACGGCCCGAGCATCACGCATAGTCCGCCGCGTGCTCCAGGAGTAACCGGAGTAGGAGGGGGTGGAGAGCAGCAATATCCCGGTGGGGAAGAGGAGGATGTGGAAAAGGAGTATACTGAGCATGTGGAAAGTGGTGGGCAAGGACAAGCACAGGGACAGGGACAGCAGCAAAGGTCAGCAAGGGACGACGCTACTTCGTACCGGGAACGTTTGAGAAGGCTTAGGGAGCATGAACGTCGTAACAACAACGGGAGTGGGTCGGGTCCATCGCCGCCTTCGAAGTCGAATTCGAGTCGTGGAGATGGTGGCGGTTTCATCTGATCTGCTCTGATCCGGGCACGCGTTGACTTATACCGAAGAAGGGACGAAGGGAAAGAACTGCGGGTTGGGATCGGCCGGGATCGAACGAGACGAGACGGACGGAGTACAACAGCGGCAGCGGGGAAGAAACAAAACACGTTTTTGGTTGATACCCCCCTTGAGACGAAACGAAACGAAACGAGTAACGAACGCCCCCTTCTTTTTCTGCATACATATTCTTACTTTCTTGGTTATGATATCTCACCACCTTTGTACACAATCCATGCATACATGCCTGTTGCGCCTTGTACATGTGGCTGTACGTGAATCTTGGAGATTACATAGATTGGATGGGTGGGGCACTTTTACGATGCAGGAAGGGAGGGAGGGTTGGGAAAAAAAGGTTTATGATGTATGTGATTATGACATGTTTATCTCTCGGTTATGGGTGAGGAAAAAGGGGCGGCTTTTGCTTATATGTGGCATAGTATATACGGAGAATTGTTGTTCCTTTTTAGGTTATTAGAAGACTAGCAAATCAACTCGGGCATGAGAGCGATGTAGAATTGAAGTATCGAATTTTTCTTCAGTGTGTAGGGAAAGCGATCAGATATGTTGTCTGATATCCATACGTATGTAGGCCGTTTGTGATAAGAACCTTGATGGCTGGTCTGACCACGGGGTTCACGATACAGTTACAGGTCAAGTACCTCTCTGGATACTATGGGCATGCAATGCCAAGTGCAAGATAGCCACAAGAGTTAGTCGCTGTTATGGTCCTAACAATATGCTGTTTGGTGATACTATCATCTCTTACCGTGATGTTCTGGCAGTGATGCCGAGGGAACAAGCTGAGTTCTAGAATGTTCCCATTTGGGTGGTTTACAAATGCAGGTAGTTTGACCAAAGTAGCGTCCCCTCACTGTTGTTACTGTTCTTTGGTAGAACGTTGCCTCGCACTAACAGAAACGTTGATAAGATACTGACGTTCCGCTTAGCTGGCGAGGCTGGACCCCTGCCGCGATGTGGATCAGGACCCCAGATTCCCCAATAACAGCCCCAGAACCCCACCACGCCACGGCAGCTTCAGATGAACTCCGAATCTCTTCATCAGCTTCTCTTTCTACCTGGGACCTCAAAAGATTCTGTCTGTCAACCGAACGATAGCTCCTCGCGCTTCCGTCTCTGTGAACGGCCGCCCAGGATTCGCAAGTTGCTTCGAAAGTCTTCCCCAAGGTATGCGCCAACCGTTGCTCGCCCCCACAATCAAGTGTTACCGTCCTCCTCCTTGAGGACACTCCTCTCTACCTCCTCCGACCTCGGACCTCGTGCTCTTCTCGTCGCCCAGACCGCCGAGGCTACTTGCCGACTCCTGCTCGAGATTCTATCGCATTTCTTCAGCTAGGCGACAGCTGTCCAAAAACAACTCCGAGCTATTTGCCCTGCCTCCGTTTCTTACCTTCCTTCTCCTCTAGACCAGCAAGTCCTCTCGCGGAAACAAACCACGTCCTCTCTGTTGAATTACCGGCGCGTACGAACCATATAAAGCAGCGACGACAGCAACAAGATGTCAGGGCAGTCCTCACTAGCCCTCAAAGAGGAGGGTAACCGTCACTTCCAAAAGGGCGATTACGTCGCTGCCGAGGCGTTGTACACCAAGGCGTAAGTCCTTCCGCTCCTCTCCCTCCTCCCATTTCCACCCTCAACACCACCACACATCTCTAGACCCGACCCAAAACCAAAACTAACAACCCCTCTAAACACACAGAATCCTCTCCGACCCCACAAATCCCCTCCTCTACACCAACCGCGCCATGGCCCGCCTCAAAATGTCTCGCTGGGACTCGGTAATCGAAGACTGCGAGGAATGTCTCCGCCTTTCTTCCTCCTCCTCCTCCTCCTCCAGTACCCCCGGCTCCAAGGCCCCGGGCGGCAAAAACTTCAAAGCCCTCTACTACCTCTCCCAAGCGCACCTCCCGCTAAAAAACTACGACCAAGCTGTCACCTACGCCCTGGAAGCGCACAAGATCTGTGCAGAGACGCATGATAAGAGTTTAGCGGCTGTGACGAGTCAGGTGCTCAAGTGTAAGAAGGAGAGGTGGGAGCATAGGGAGAAGTTGAGGAGGAGGGAAGAACAAGAATTGGAGGGGGAGGTGGTGGAGATTTTGAGGGGGGAGATGGAGGGGTTGTTAAAGGGTAGTGATGATGAGGAGGAAAGGAAAGAGACGGAAAAGATGTACGAGGACAAAATCGAGAGGATAAGAGCTGTCTTTGAAAGGGCGAGGGAAAAGGAAAGCCAGAGAAGGCCGAATCCGCCGGATTGGGCGATTGATGATATTAGTTTTCAGGTTATGGTTGATCCTGTTATAGTGGGTTTTTTCCTCTTTCCCCCTTTTTGTTTTTCTCCCCTTTCTTCTCCCCTTCTTTTCCTCCGGACCACCTTACACCTCTCGCGGAATGGCAGCTAACCATACGACAAAAAAAATACAGACAAAAACAGGCAAATCCTACGAGCGCGCCTCCATTGAGGAACACCTCCGGAGAAGCGAGACGGATCCGCTGACGAGAACACCCTTGGCCATTAAGGACCTGATGCCCAATATCGACCTCAAGCACGCTTGCGAGGAGTTCTTGAATGAAAATGGGTGGGCTGTTGACTGGTAGGAACGCAGCGATGGTTCCTCTCGGTAGTGGTTTACGATCTCCGCACCTGGCCTTGTTTACTTGAGTAATCACACATTTGGGGGCGGCTCTTGGGGCTAGCATTCTGTTCAATGTTGTTATAGTTACCTACTGCATAGCAGAGCGGTGTTTCTGGGAGTTGTTAAGTTGTTTGTTTGTTCGGCTTGTAAGCGGCCGCTGCGTTCATCACCCTTTAACCGTTAGGTAAATTTTTTTTCTTCTTGTATATTTGTTCCTTGTATCATCAAATTTATCAGTGCCTGAAAATCACAATCGGTGAGAAATCCAGGTATTGTGCCAATGACGAGATATATAATTCACGACATACTTGTCAGGTTTACAAAATCGACCGTCTGACTAGTAGCGATGAGTATCCTCTGCATTCGCACTTCCTCATCATCCCTAAATTTCATACAGCTACAAATCATGCTAGCTCAGCCATATACACATCGGTCCGTCCCAATCCCAGACTGACTCAACAACAACACAAGATATCCAGCTTGCCAAATAGCTCCCACATCCATATACAGCAATATCCTACACCCACAACCAACAGAAGAAATATTGTGTTTTGCTCGGCCTGGCCGCACGCAGGCTTGACCACCCTACCCCATCCGTCCGGATCAACTCCTCATCGGTTCCCAGCCACGAATACGAGATTAATCAATGTAAAAAGCGCCAAGCCAAATCCCACCCCTCATCACGAAGAAACGTACCTCCAGCAAAATCAGCATGGACCATAAGCTAGAGGTGCCAAGATTGTGAAGAAGCAGATATGAACAAGATCCAAGGCCCGAAAGCATCGAAGGCTAGAGGGAAGTACGAAAAAAAGAAATGAAGCGAAGTGAATGGAATGGTAAAAGCAGCGCAGGCCATAGGCGCGAGTATCGAAATATTTCCTCCCAGTAGTGACGGGAACCCCAATCCCCTCACTTCCTCTCATCTCATAAACGCCATTGCTTGGTTATTTTGTTTTGCCTGTGCAGTAAAAGAGACCTTTTGCTCCGAATGAAAGGGTATATCTGGAACAGCATGTCCCTAGTGGCATGGTTTGTACAAATACCTTAAAAGGTTATGTCAATCATTTGTACGTTATTAATATGCCTGCCCTGGTGCTGTCTCGTTGCTCACTGGTGGCGGAGGAGCAGGAGCAGGGGATGCGGTTCGCGACTCTGGGCGGTACTCCTGGGCAATCGGGCTGGGGCCGGGAGGCGTCATCCGTCGACTCGCGGTCACCGGGCTTTGCGAGCCGTGTGTGATGGGCCGGTCAACGGGCGAGCCGGGGTTTCCGCTCTGCACCGGGCTCATGGGGTTGTTGCCACCCGGTGAGGCAGGATGTCCACCATTGGGGCTCATACGCCCACCGTTAGGGCTCATAGGTCCATTACGGGGCATCATTGGCCCGGCGGGAGACTGAGGTCTAGAGTATGAGCCTCCGGGAGGTGGTGGGCCGCGAGGGTTCATGAACTTGGTATTGATCGGTCCGGGGCCAGGACGTCCGCCGTGCGGTCCACCATGAGGAGGTCCACGGGGTCCTCCGTTAGGACCGTAGTTAGGTCCCGGCCCGTATCCAGGCCCCCCATTCGGACCATAGTTGGGGCTCATAGGTCCATGACCAGGTCCTCCAGGCCCATAGTTAGGCCTGACTGGAGGCCCGCGGGGACCAGGGCCGCCCTGAGGGGGCCGTGACTTCACGGGACGCGCGGACAAGCAAGTCCGAGGAACAACTCCCTGTTGAGACCGGTCGAGGCGAATGCAAAGTGCCCAGCCATCGTCATACTCGTGCAGAAGACGAACGAGCTGACCAGCTTGAAGACCCATTTCGTCTTCCAAGGTCGGCTTAAAGTCGAGCTGGACACGATGGACAGTTGACTGTGCAGGTCCTCCAGCGGCAGCAATAGCGGCAGCGCTAGCCGAGGGACCAGGTGATAGGCCAGGGGCGACAGTGTTCATGCTATAGTCGGTTCCAGCAGGGCTAGGCGGGTGGGCGTTCAACGGCAGAGGTGGGGGCTTGGTCAGATCAAGAGATTTGGGTCCATCTTTCCGGAGAGAAGTTTTCCGAGCTAGACCGCCAGCAGCAGCACCCGCGACAGCTCCAGCCGCAGCGGCATCAGCTTCAGGCGCACCAGGGGAGACAAGCGAGTCGCCAGCCGGGCTGACTGGTGAAGACTCTTCGGGAATTTGCTGGTTATCACCGAATGGGTTGGAGCTCGCACTGGTACCGGGTCGTTCGCCAGCGGTTTGAGTCGAGCTGACAGTCGGACGCTCCCAAGCGCTAGCTCCTGCAGGACGGTTGAGGGGGGACGCGGGTGCGTTCGAGCTGGTGTTCAACATGTTGGCGCGGCTAGCTCTCCTTTCTGGAACACCGGTGGGCATGAACTGAGTGACGGGTCGCAAGCTCAACTGCGGGGCGGCGGTGGGAGTTTTGATTTCGTTCTTGTCGGAAAAGGGACCGTTGACCTTCTCGTCATCAGCCAGGCGTTGCTTCTCTGCTTCCATCTGGCGCTTTCGCTTGTTGAAGAGGAACCACACGAACAGGAAGACAGCCAGCAAACCAGCCAACACACCAATGGCAATGCCGGCTTTGGCAGCGCTGCTGGTCCCTTCTTGAGTGCTGCTTGCTGCGGTGGCCGTTGGAGCAGCAGTTGCGGATGTGGCTGCTTCCAAGGTCTTGGATGTCGGCGACGCAAGCGCCAAGGTAGACTCAAGCTCGAGGGTTCCTGTTGACCTGATCTCATCCGTCAGGACGTCTGATGGGAGCAATTCTGCAGGCGATGATGACACTGCTGGTGCTGACGCCTTGGTGGTGAGAGCTCTTAACGTGGTGGATGCCGGGGCGGTGCTGTGGTGTGTAGTGGTGTGCGCAGTTGCGGTCGCATGGGCAGCAGTAGCGGTAAGAGGAGGCCCGTTGGTCGCAATGGTTTCCTGGGCAGTAGCTGTCGCCCAGAAGTCCTCGTCGGTCACTGTTTGCGCGACTCTAGTGGTGACAGCCTTCGTTTCTTGGTCGGGTAAGAATACATTGTTCCAAAATGACTTGACATCGTCCCAGCCCTTGCGCTCCAGATGATGATGCGCATGGCGCATATGAATCCTATGGTCAGACATGTTGGTCGAGTATCGTAGATAGAACCAGTCGTGATGATTCGGGTGATGGTGTTGGTCCTAGTACTTTGGATGAAATAATCCAATCGCTTTCGTCTCTTTCGTCGTCGTTTAAGTAAAGTAGGTGTGATGTGATGGTGTCTTCTCTTTCGTGAGGTTTGCGTAAAAATGAATGTCTGGTCGGGCGGAAGTCAATCGCTCGTTGTCGCAATGCGAACTGTGATCAGCTGCAAAGAAGGAATGGCGAGATATCTAGGGCGCGATATCTAGGCTGTGTGGGGGACCAAGGTAAAAAGAAGGGAAGGGCGAGCCAACATGTCACGAGCTCATGATCATGGATCTCAAAGACTCAACACCACGGGGCGAAAAGAGAGAGGCGCGTTCTTCCAACGGGGAATGTGTGGAAGATGCAGGAGGGAAGAGAAAAGAGAAGAGGTTGAGAGATTGAGACGCTGAGAGGAGTCGAGAAAATGCCAGCGCAAAGCTGGGTTGCAGAGACAGCCAGAGACAGACCGTTCCTGCCCAGTCCTCCTAGCCCACTCCGGCCACCATGCGGCATGGGTCAAGACTCCAAGCTGGGGAAGCGAAGCTAACCTCACAAGTTACCTACAATGCACCTGCCTGCAATTGAAGGGACACTTTCACTTTCATCGTCGTACGTCGTTGTGTCATGGCTTCACTGTGAGATTGTGCTTTGATGATGCTGAAGCTTCGGGTATTGCTGATCAGTAAACAACTCATAGAACTTTGCTCGAGTCGTTTCATCCTCTCGGATCGCAATGAGAAAACTTAACGCCAGTTTCATGTGCACTCTGCGATCAACAATCAGTCGGGTCCCTTTCGTCCACTCGTTCTCTCACGCGTAACCATGTTTCTCACGCACAAACACTGGGGACCTACGGGCCATGGAGCTACGAGCACCTACCACCTCCGGACCCTGCAATCAGTTCAGGTCCCAACCGTCTCTGATTGGTTGGCCTGCTGATCGCTGGTCAAGCGAAATTGCACCCAGGAATCCTGATTGGCTGCAGGATTCGTGACCCGCCGGCCCCATCACTTATTTTTGCGGGGCGGCGTTGACATCCCCAAAGTTCGTCTTTTTTCACCCACACTAGTCTCGGGGACCACAACCCTCACGACCCCTTTCCTCCGCAACAGCAGGGCAAAGCGAAGAGACGGCGTCTTTTCCTCTCTGTTTCTCTGGCTTCGTTTGATCCCGCTCGTGCCGCGCATGGACAACCGATAGGTAGGTCGTCTCGGTCGTGTGATGGGCGCTATCGGGTGATGACAGCAAGCCACCATTTGCACCGTTGCGCAACCAGACGGAACGACTTTCTGGAATCCACCGGTCCTCTTCCTTTGGCTGAAGCATCACGGGTATCGGCAGTTGGATCGAGCCACTGCTTTATCAACTCCAGACCTTACAGGAACAATAGCCTCCGGGTCATCATCTTATGAACAACTTCCCGGCTGTCATGGAAAACTCCGAGCAAACTTCCAAGGTTGTTGAACCTTTTTGCTCTCCCTTGCGCTGTACATCACGTCTATCGCACCATCTTTGTGGCGCAGGGGAGATTGGAGGTCCGAACAATGACCCCCCAGCTCTCAACTGCAGGAAAGAAGCTTGATAAGATCGCAATTTGAGCTCGGTTCACGGGATCGCAATGCTGAGCAACTGATCCCCATGGTGTAATGTCCGCCAGCAAGGACGATCCAGGACCAAACCCAAGGTTGTCGTAGATAGGTCAAAGCTGAACGGCCAAGACGAGATATGATAGCCAAAAACATGGACCCGACGGGACCACCAAAACCATCAAGGTACTCGACGGAGGAACAACAATATGCAAACGCAAACTTGAAGTCGAGAGCTTTACCCAGCCTCGTCCAGGATAAATAAACGTAAACTCCAGAGCACGATGTCAACGGTAAATTAACAAGACACCTACGAGTTTGTAGGGCTGTAAACAGCTATTGGGGACTATGAATGACCATGAGGACGAATGAAAGGAATAAAAGTAATGAGAGGAATGAAAACCGTCTTGGTGTTCACGGCGATGTCATGGTTTTGGTGGTCTGGCCCGGCTGCAGTCTACGTTAATTTGTCCTGGACGAGCCAGCTCATCAATCCCAGCAGCAACTATCAACTATACAATTCAAAATTATATGCAAACAATCCCGTCCTCGCCCTCCGTATCCCAAATCGTCCAAACTCCAAAAGTGCCTCTGCCGCCCCTCGCTGTGAGATGGGAATACGCGCTGCTGTCCTGCCCGGGCCCTGTGCTGGAAAACCAAGAGGACCCTGACAACCCCAATCCCCCATCGTCCATCCCCCTGTAATTTCTGAAACGCTAGCATAAACAAGGGTACCGCTGCCTCGGCTTTGCGCTTGTTTAATCCCTGTGCTGAGCCCTGGTTGTTGCCATCCCCATTGACATGGTCGACAGGTGAGCGACTTCAATGAAATTTCGTGGGTGAGGTGATCACCGTCACAGCCCCAGTGGTGGTCTCTTCAACTTCCCCCCACACAAACCGAAGTGGGAGCGCCGGCCAACCTGCCGGGCAATGGCACTGGGAAGAAGGCGGTACTTACATACTGAGATTCAAGACGTTTGTGGGAAGTGGGAGAAGGGAGGTGTCCGTGGGAAATAGGAAGGGGTAAGACGGGCGCGGTAAGCTCGGTTGAGGCCACATGATGTTAAAGGACTTTGAGAGAGTTTCACGTTGGAGAATATTCATCATTGTAGAGGAGGGGAAGTGATGATCGGAAGGCGAAAAGCTGGGAAATATCCCCCAAGCGACCGAAAGGGCCAACAACTGATGAATAATTCCACGGGCACGGCTCGCAATATCCCTTGCGACAACGTCGTAAGCTGACAGAAGTTACCCTCAAAGCTCCAGCATGAAGGTGCATAATCGCTTCCTCCCGTCTTTCCCATTTCAGCTTCCTACGCATACGCATACGCACCCGGATTTCTGAACCGGTTCCCGTCCGTTGGGAGCCTACCAACACATTATATGTATACTCACAGTCGTATGTCCAGACGAACAACTTGATCGAAATTGAACATGCGGGAAGAAGCGGGAGGTATCATAGTGTAGCTGAGTAGGAGCGCATACAAAGACATGGGTAACGCATTTGACATGAATGATGACGGGCATAGCATGTCTTACACCGTAGTATCGAGTTGACTGTGATCGTGTAAAAGGCATCATGAAATATTGATCACCCATGCGCATAGTAGCATCGAGCCATATTTATTCACATCCTGGATATAGCACAACACAGCACAGCAACAGCACAGCGCAAATTTCACGCATGAGATCGGCGGTACATTTTCCGTCTGTTGGTTTGTCTACTTAATCTATCTATGTGCAGCTCTGTGAGCAGCAAGTGAATGAATATTCAGCTCGCAATGGGCGGGTCTACCTGGAGCGATCCAACAACTGCCGCTCCCGCTTCTCAAAGCAAGCCTAGTAGCTGAGCTGGAGATAGAGAAGTACCTAAACAAACAGCAATGTCAATTGATGATAACACCATGACCATGTGTGTGTGCCTCTTGGTCTCTTTGTTTGAATCGCACTATCCCTGCTAGAGGTATGTGTCGTGTTTGTGTGTGTCACTTCCGGTCCGGTGTACAATATATCGACAACCGAACCCAGGATTGCCAGCCATGGTTGCCGTATGCACAGCATATCTTTTCTTGTCATCCTTGCCATCAGAGACACCATGCTGCATCATCATAGAGACGCTGAATGACCAGAAAAAATTCTGGTATGGTATATACTCGCTCAAAAACTCGAACATCTTCAGAACTGTAATCCAAGCCTGATCCTCTCCTTGTACGAAGAGTATCCAGACGCTTGTTCAGGATTGCTAGTCCCGATTGTTGTATGCAGAGAATAGTATTCCCTACTCATGTGCCAATAGCATAACCATGCTGCTTCTCAATGAAGGCCAGGCCGGATGCAGGCAAAGGTGCGCTCAAAGAGCCATCCTTCTTCAAAAACGAAAAGTCAAGCCTGACCCTCTCGATCAAACCAGAAATACTGGTAAAGACATAACTCCGAACATGTTAAAGGTATGAAGGCACAGAGACCCTCAGGTGATACGCTATCAAGGCCATTGCGTGTCGCCTTCGCAAATGAAGGCGAACAAATGGTCGGTTAATTTTCTAGGAAGAGCCACTGCTCTGATAGAGATCTGTCTCGAGGAACGGCACCCGACGCCTTCTATAACCATTGTTGACGATCCACGCAGCGACTGGGTGGCTCAATTCATCCTACTTAGGAGCCTGACCGTATGCGGTGTGCTGTCCCCAATACTGCTGCTGCTGTTGCTGCTGCTCAGGTTGTTGAGATTGTTGAGAGTGTTGGGTTTGCTGGGCCTGCTGGGCTTGCTGGGCATGTAGCTGTTGGAAGAAGGCCGGGTTTACGTACGCGCCAGCCACAGGGGGTGGGGCCGGGACGCCAGGCCACACAGGCGGGACGGCCGGTGCCTGAGGGTAGCTGGGAGTTGACGATTGTTGCTGGGGCGCGGGAGCGGATGTTGACGAAGACTGTTGCGGGTATTGATACGCTTGGCCCTGAGCCTGATTCCATGCCTGAAAGTTGAAGTTGAAAGCTCCTGCAAGCTGAGGTGGAGGAACAGGTGACTGGGTAGAGGGCCGGGGGAAGGAGATAGGGGGCGGCGGGAATGGAATGGGGATATGAGGCCAATGGCCACCGGGCATCGGGGGTGCTGCTCCTGGGGTTGCGCCGAAGGGAGGTGGGGGGATTGGAGCATTCCGGGGAATGGGAGGAGGCAGTTGTGTGTTGGGGAATGGAGGTGCCGAAGTGCTGTCGTAGCCTCCATAGGCAGGGGCGGCAGCACCACCACGTCCACCACGGTGGCCACCAGGCTTCCGATCAGCACCACGGTATCCTCCGCGCTGGCCACGACCGCGGAACTCACCCCGGTTTCCACGGCTGAAGCCACCCCGCTGACCCTGACTACCATGTGCCGCGTTGAATCCGACCTCAGGCTTCGGTGGCAGTGAAGGCGGTCCTCCCTGACCAAAGCCTACGGGTCTAGCGAGAGGCCTGTACGGACCATCGTCATCCTCGTCGTAGTTGAGGGTGGCGCTGGATACTGTGGGAGTATAGTCGAGGGTGGCGCTGGATGCTGAGGGAGCATACCCAGTGCTCGGGGCGTAAGACTGGTCACGAAGGACCTGCTCACGTAGACCGCCCCGTCCGGCCTTTCCACCACGCTTCTTCATCTTCAGCTGCTTCTTGTATTCGGCTTCCTTCTCGTCGTCGGAGAATTCCATTTCATCAGCACCAACTTCTTCGTCGTGGAGGTTGCTGGCATCGGTGCCCTTTTGTTTCTTGAGCTCCTGGGTGAAGACGTAGTTGGCGTGTTCAACGGAGTAGAAGATGGGTGTTCCAACCTCCAAGCCAAGCTCCTTGATCTCCTCCTGGTTCGCAAAAGCGCAAGTGTACAGCGGGCTTTTGACATTGCCAATGATTTCGGCCAAGGCGCCGATGACCGTCCTGTCTTCCTTGCAAAGAACCGAACCCAAGTCGAGCACCTTGACCTCGCCGGGGACTCTAGATTTCATGACGACGGTATTCTCGACAATGAACTCGACGTGAGCCAGAGGCTCGATCTTCATTTCAGGGGTGATGATAACCTCAGGCTTAGGAATGACCTCCTCGACGATCTCGTTCTTGGTCCGCAATGGCGCGCCAGCTCCTTTTCCTTTGTTAGGTCCATCCTCTTCTTCCTCGTCAAGGCCGGCCATGAGCATCCTGACTGTTTCCTCCACGCCCAACACAGGGTGAGCATCTTCGTCATCCGAGTCATCATCGGATGAGCTATCGGAGCTCGACTCGGATGAAGACTCGTATGGCGACGAATCCTCTTCCCACTCAGGGTGTTCCTCCTCTTGAGCGTCATCTTGCTCGCCGTTGGTCATGGTCGCCGAACTGGTGGGAGCATCCAGCATACCATTGAGGGCGGCTTCGAGTGTGGAAGTAACGTCGGGGCTCGGAGGAGAGTCGAGGTTGGAAGCGGTGGGATTCTCGGTGGCAGTCTGTTGCTTGTTGTCGCCGTGATTGGCCATGCTGACGTCTTCCTGTGCCTTTGCAGGCGTGCGGTCTGATTGCTTGGAATCAATATCCATAGCGTTCTCATCCTTTTTCTCCTCGGTCTTTGGCTTTTGCAATCCAAGCAATTGCGCAGGGTCAGCAGAGCTGACATCCTGTCCGACGATACTAGCGGCAGCGACAAGAAGATCAGGTGCAAAGTTGTCAGCGGGGAGCTGCTCGTTTGGCCTTGCCTGGCCAAGGCCTGGAATCTGGAAAGGGTGTCCAGACATGGCAAAGCGAGAAGTAAAAAGGCAAGAACGGATAGCCTAGGTTGGATGCGGTTTATTGAACAGAAATTTGGCGTGGTGATGACAAGGTGAATACTGGTTGACAATGATGGCGAAGAATGAGACTGCAGCACAACGCGACGCGCAAAGTACTTTTTAGGACGAGAATGGGCGCGCCTTTTTGTAGATATCGACCGATTCAAGACTGCGATGCCAAATACCAAGCGCAGTCAATCCTCGAAAAAGGATATGAAGACGAATGGACTGTGGGCAAGTTGATGGGATGGGGAAGGAAGGGAAAAGATTCAGGCAAAACAGAGCAACGCTTTGCAGGACCACTTCCTTATCGCGACTCTTATCGGACAGACTAAATCCCAAATCTGGGACATGGGCAAAAAAATAATTGAGCTAGACTCTGTCGAATGGCGGGGCAAAGCTGCAGGAAGCACGGGCTAGGTACGGATGCGCTATTCCCGTCACGGATAAGCCTAGCACAAGCCCAGCCTGCCTAGACCGACGTTTTCACGTGCATTGCCTGCACCGAATTGAACTTCTGACGGAGCTGTCCAATTGCGGGAGTGACGCACAACGAGCTGCTGAACTGAAAGCTTCGCTTCGCTGCCTGTGGAAGTGGAACTCCCCCAACTTTTTTGTTATTGTTGAACGCCACTCAGAGACCCCGTTCCGGGTTGTGTTGTTGACCGCGGCTTATCGTGATAGCGCCAATGCTGTGACGACATTCTTTCTTTAGCTTAAACATTGTCTCCCTCCCAATTCCAACTTAAACTCGAATCCGTCCAAACACATCAGTTCCAAGGCCAGGAGAAGACAGCGACGATCCGATGCCACCACCTCCCAGCGAAGCTCCCAAGAAGGAGTTTGTGCATCCCAAAGCCAAACATGCCAAGAAGCAGTTAGTGAAATCCAGCACCCGTCACCATCATGACAAGCTCCCACTGCTTCACTCATGCCTGCTTGACATTGGTTTCTGGGACGTGCAGCTAACATCCGTGTCTTCAGGGCGATTCGGGATGCCTACGCGATCGAACCCATCTCGGCCTTCTACATCTTCCTCGGAGCCAACCTGATTGCTGCTCTCTTCGCCCCCATCCAGGACTGTGACGAGACCTTCAACTACTGGGAACCAACGCACTATCTGAGCCACGGCTATGGCCTCCAAACCTGGGAATACTCGCCCGACTATGCCATCCGAAGCTGGCTTTACGTCGCCATTCATGCTATCGTGGGCAACATCCGCAGGCTGCTCCCTCACTCCAACAAGGTCGCCGAGTTCTACTTTGTCCGCTGTGTTCTGGCTTTCGTCTGCGCCCTCAGCCAAACGCTCATGTGGAGGGCTGTCTGCTTAGCCCTGAACCCGAGGATCGGCCTGTTCTTTATCGTGGCGCTCGTATTCAGCCCCGGAAATTTCCACTCCAGCACCGCCTTCCTGCCCTCCAGCTTCGCCATGTACATGGCCATGCTGGGAGCCGCCGCTTTCATCAACTGGCGTGGGGGTCTCAAGACGTCCAGGGCTATGTTCTACTTTGCCGTTGGTGGTGTGATTGGGTGGCCTTTTGCTGCCGCCCTTTGCGCCCCCTTCTTGTTGGAGGAAGTCTTCTTTGCCCTGGTCGGCGATAAGGATCGCTTCTTTGAAGCCGCCCATCGTGTGATCCGCGGTGCCGTTGCGGCTGGCCTGCTTGTGGTAGGTTACATCTCTTCTTTCGCCATTGTGCCCTCTTCTTGTAGCGAGTGCTAAGATATTCTAGTTCGGAGATATGCTGGTCAACACCTTCTTTTACAGGAAGGTCGAGATTGCCTCCTGGAACATTGTCAAGTACAACATCTTCTCCAAGACCGGTGGCCCTGAGCTTTATGGCACTGAGCCATGGGACTTCTACTTCAAGAACCTCGCATTGAACTTCAATATCTGGTTTGTCTTGGCACTCTTCTCCCTCCCAATCTTGTTGCTGCAGAAGCTCCTGTCCAAGTCCGCCGAGACTTTCCAGACCGGCTTCCGCACCGTGGTCTTCTTGACCCCCTTCTACATGTGGCTCGCCATCTTCTCCCTCCAGCCCCACAAGGAAGAGCGGTTCATGTACCCTGCCTACCCCTTCCTTGCCCTCAACGCTGCGCTTGCTATCCACACTCTCCTCGCCGCCTTTGGAAATGCCGATCCCAAGAGCCTGGTTGGCAAAATTCCCGCCAAGCTGAAGCTCGCCGTGGTAGCCCTCGGCCTGCTCTTCTCCATCGGCATCGGCCTCGCTCGCATCTACGGTCTCTACACAGCCTACTCTGCACCTCTCTCCATCTACAAGCCCCTCTTCGAGGTAGGCGGCGAAGGCGACACCGTCTGCTTCGGCAAGGACTGGTACCGCTTCCCCAGCTCTTACTTCCTCCCCCGCGACATGCACGCCAAGTTCATCCGCTCCGAGTTCCGCGGTCTTCTGCCCGGTGAGTTCTCAGAGGCCGGCACCGGCTTTGGTCTCTTCAGCGGCACCTGGCTGCCCACCAGCGGCTTGAACGACCGCAACGAGGAAGATCCGGGTAAGTATGTTGACCCCAAGACTTGCGTGTTTCTCGTCGACACGCAGTTCCCCGAGCAGCAGAAGGGTCTGGATTGGAAGGCGCCGCCCAACGAGCCCGACTTTGTTGCGGACACGGAACACTGGGAGATTGTCAAGTGCGAGAAGTTCATGGATCCGGCGAGCACCAGCTTTCTGGCGAGGGCCTTGTGGCTGCCTGATTGGGAGATCATCCCGGAGAAGTTCAGGAGGAAGTGGGGACGTCATTGTTTGTTGAAGCGGAAGCAGTGAGTAATTTGGGCCCTTAGATGGCAGTGAAGAGGATATTGGTGCATATGTAGTTAGACATCAAGACTTTTATAGAGAAGAATGCGTACACAGTACATACATGAAGAAGTGTGTGTCGAAATGACCCTCATGTACGGGCCGCCGCCAAGTGACTGATATGACCGTGAAAGATTGCTGCTTACCTCCTCACCTTTATAAGTATTTTGTATATTTTCAATAATTACATACGACCATACCCACTGGAAAACTCGGGATCCCGTCCGCTCTCCCATAGATAAGCCAGTGAGGGCCAGACTAGTAGTTGGGTCGGTGACGACCAGCGAATCCCTGGTGTTGTATGTTTTTTGTCATTTTTTCCCCCGTTTTTCTCCAATTCATTTTCAGATCTTCTTCGTTTTTACCTACAATTCCTGCTTATATTGAGCCTCCACTATTTATTGTTATTTTTTCTTCTTCATTCCACTCTCGAATGAATTTCTGTCGCCACGTTGGAGAGATCATTTGGGCTCTGAGCTTTTCACTTCGTAAAACAAAACTCATCACCAGATCGAGAATTGATCTTCTACACTACCATTTTCGAAGAAAGCTACTGGGTGTTGATAGGAAGTTATTATCAAGTGTCTTCGAAGAGAGACGGTGGGCGTAGATTTGTGGTGGGTACCTCTAGTCAATTTCATAAAGATGCTGTAAGCCTCCGAAAGGATTAGCGACATGACGGCGAAGTACTGATGATATAACAAAAACCAAAAAGCAATACCTTCATCAAGATCACTATTGTTCACTCTAAGGCAAGCACACGAACAGCTTGTTTTGCCATTCTTTTTACAGTTTTTTTTCTCTGTGATTTTCTATTTACTTTTCACCTTTTCTTTTTGCTGTTTCTTACATACTGTTGTCCTTTCTGTTCCCAGTTTACTGTATTCCTTCGTGTTCTCTGACACACTCTTTGTTCGTAGCTCGTGTATTAGTTCGTACAGTACTTTTTTTTTTTTTTTTCCAACCCTGATCGCGTCAATGCTCCACGCTCTTTGAGTCTCTGCCGCTTAGGTCCTTCACGGATGATTTGCTTGCCAGGTAGCCCGTATCATGAAAAGAAGAAGGACGATTTAAAGATGATTGGAGCACCTGTTTTCTAGCTTCAACTGAAATGCCAGCCGCTGGCGCGCGATAAGGGACCGGGAAGACCATCACGTGGAAGTGGAGGAGTCTGAGCTGCTAGCATCGTCAATGCTCTGAGAGGCGTCCTCGTCGGGAAGAAGATTGGCGGCAGCGGCCGCACCCCCGAAGACGGAAGGGGGTACGATTACGCCGTGACGGGCAGCGGCAGCAGCAAAGCCACGGGGAGGAGGGCCAATAGGATCAGCGGCACGAGGAGCAGCGGCGGTCGGAATACCTCCGGACACCGAAGAAGTGGAAGAAGATGAGCCAGCAGCAGTTGCAACAGCAGGGATGCCAGCAGGCTCAGCAGCAGGAACACCCTCGACCACAGGTACGTGGGGAATGCCAGCCGCAGCCATAACTCCCGCAACCACGGCCTTAGCCTTCCCAGTCGCAGCGCTGGCCTTCGCAGTCTTCGCAGCGAAAGCTTTGACTTCTGCAACCGCAGCAGAAACAGCCTCAACCTCAGCCGCGGCCTTCGCGGCAGCCTCCGCCGCCTCGCGCTCGTACGTCTCCTTCAGAGTCTGGTGTCTCGCCCCACTTCCACTCGAGCTCGAACATCGAGTACTCCGGATCACGGGCGATTCCTGGGTTGGGGTTGCGGTCGGGCGTGGATGGAATGCGGCCCAGCTCGAGCTGCTTGATGCGATACTCGTCGCTTTGGGCGTAGTCGTAAACTCGCAAAATCTTTCTCCTCTCGAGAGTGGTGGTGTCGGTGTTCGGGCCCGGATTCACCGCTGTCTTGTCGGTCTTGGTCTTCTTCTTTTCCTCCCCCTTGTTGTTCGATCCGTTGCCGTCCTCTTTGCCGACTGGTTTGACTGCTTTGACCTGTTTCTTGATCCTGACGAAGACTTTGCCGCTGTCCGCATGGCCATAGCCGTATCTGTCCCTGGCCCTGCAGATGCCAATCTCCTCAAGGTGAGGGATGCGATTGAAGTAGAGGTTTGCTTTCTCTGCAGAGAAATTGGGCTCGTAAAATGGGCATCGGGTAACCTACTTCGGGGAGTTCGATGTTGACGATATATTCTGTTGTCTCTAGTCCCGAGGAAACAAGCTGTCTCGATAAACTGCGAGCTCTGAAGCGATTTGAAAACTTCATTGTCCGGACGGTCCCATACGCCTGTGGAACGGCTCCTCAAGACACGCAGATTGGGGAAGAAGCGGATCAGGGTTCCCATGAGGGGAGCAAGAGAGTCCAGCGTGAGGCTCCTAACTGTAGGAATGGTGCGGTTCTTGAGGGCCTGTCTCAGCGTGTCGTATTTCTTCGAGGAATAAATCTCAAGTGAGACAAGATTATTCATGCCTTCGATGACTGTTCGAACACAATCGAGGCGGCCAGCTTCTCCCCAATGATTCCACTTGTTTGGGCGGCTCACATAAGCACGACCGTTTGGAGGGGGCCTGATAACCAAATGTCTGTAAAAATGGAAATCTGATTCGCATGCTGAAATCTCTTCATGTACCGTGGAAGCGAGGGTAGTTAGCCGGATTGGGAGTATGGGATCACGTACTTCACTCTCGAAATGACCCCAGAACCACGATTGACCTCGGAGAGCCGTGTGAAATCATCCCTCAAGAAATTGTCGAATTCTGTCCAAATTAGCAGGTAATCGTGCGCACCAAAGGCATTGCAAAGATCTCGAAGACGCTTTCACGTCTGTGAAAGACCCTGAAGCTTCTCATCGGTCAAAAAGCCGGCACCACGCTTTCCCTCGGGTTGTGCATGGGCGTATGCATGACCGTGTGGCTGGCCCTGCTGCTGGCCTTCCACCTGGGTGTAAAGGGGGGCCTTTGGCGGAGAATAGTGCCAGTCGTGAACATTGCCCATGACATATGACGCAATCATGTTGAGGATTTCGGTAGGAAGCTTGGTGATCGAGGCCTTCGGGTTCGGCTGACTGGCCGGGGGAGCGATCCACTGCTGGCAACCAAGACACGGACAGCTTGCCTCAAATACCATCGGGCCCATATCAATGGGGACGACAGGCAGTGGCTGATCTACCATTAAGCCCATGTCAGGGACGACAGGCAGTGGCTGACCCATACCAGACAATCCATCGTCTTGTTGAAGAGCCGCAGAGGCAGGGGCCGGGATGTCCGGCTCAGCCTTGAGAGTCACATGATCTTGAACACCCGACGACGCTGAAGCAAGATCAGGGCTGGCCACAGAGTTGATTGGTTGGAGGCTTGCCTGAAGTTGGCTGGAAGTCGAGGTTTGCTGATTCTGACCAGTGCCTTGGCTCGGAGTAGAAACGATGACATTGTTCTCCGCGCCCCTCTGTATCATAGTAGTGCGCAGGGAAGAATTGTTGGGCGAGGTTGGACTCGAAGCGAGTCTAGCCATATGTAGGGGCATCTTGAAGTGTTTCTGACCTATAGCTAAACGGTGCTGAAATTGCAAAGCGAAAGGGTCGTCTGTTGTGATAACCGAGTTGCTTGACAACAAGAAAAGTTCCAAAAACAGATCCGGGTTGAAAGAGAAAAGGGTTGGATATTAATAGTACGAGTAAAATAAAAAAATTAGAGTCAACTTCTTGGTGAATAGGTCAAGGTCCCTCCACAACCAGGTGCTGTATCCGCCTAACCTTCAGGTTCGTCGTTATATTTTGCCACAAGGTTGGGGATTATCCCGTGAAGTGACACATAGCGGGATACTGCTATGAAGTAGGATGGTATTCCCGCTGAGAACCTGAGCGTATCGATCCAGGTGATTGGTAGCCTCTTTGGAGAGTGTGAATGGCATCGATAGCAAGAGCACAGTGTGTTTGTGACACGGAGTCTTGGACAAGAGAGCCAGCGTTTGCCTGATTGTAACTGCCAGACATCAACTAACCTAAGCAAGACAAATATCATCCGAACGACCTCAATGATCAAATCGGGGATAGTGAGGTATCTCACAAACCAGTAACTGTACCGTAGTAAAGTGCTGTAATGATTCTAAATCGTTATGGCGGAGCAAGCAGCTGGAATGTTGCTGACAAAGCTGCTACCCCTTGGTGCCACCGGAAAGCCAGGGTCGTCCTTTGTTTGTACGAACACCGACCACTTCGTCGTTAAAGGACCTGCACGTCTGGATGCAAGTGCAAACTCGCGCGAGATATTGATGTGATTGAACCAACAGGGGCCCCAATGGAGGAAGGTTCTTGAATTTGGAACATAAAGGTCTGGAGTCTGGATTGAGGCACAGGGGGTCGAAGGAGCCTTGATGGTGGGTCTTGTATTCCTTCTCTATGGAATCCGAACAAGTGGAAATGTTCATTATGTTTGGGCGTACTGGAGAATAATTAGTAACATAAATATATGGCATGGAAGAGTCTGCGGATATTTCCCAGCATGAAAACAGCGTTCACCGTCGAATGTGCCCCCTTGATCCATCCCCAGTTATATTTTCGTGAACATACTGCCGTTGCTAATGCAGCGTCTTCTCAGTCAACCGGCGCCTTGCAGACGTCGTATGATGTACGACCATTATTCCAGATATCCACAGAACAATGGTACAGCCCACCAGGCTCCCAGCACGACCAACAAGGCCGAGATCAGGAGCGGTATGTCGATTGTAAGCTTTAGTCGCATCCACCTCTTCACTCTGGTTCTTAGCTTCCTGCGATGCATGCACGTTGAGGTGCTGTATACCAGACAGCCAAGGCCGGGACGGGCTTCGCATTCATTGTGCTCTCTCCAACGCTGCATAAGAAGCCTAGAGATACTGTGAATCAGTGCGTATCCACTGGCAAGACGGAAACTAAAGAAGGATATGCATAACACTATGGTAAACCAGAAGGAGAAACAAACCCACTTTACACTGCCTCGGCAAAACCTCACGTCGCTACCAAGGTCGCAACGCCTGTCATTGGGGCATCCCAGGTGCAGCTTACGACACTGGCAAAGCCATTCGACCTTCTTACGCACACCGGTGTCCACGAGATTGTAGAAATATCTGTTGACGTGTTTCATGGATAGGGCATCGGGGTAAATGAGTTGTTCGGTAATGAGGAGATGGATTTCGGCCGGCAGCTCCATGAATGATGGCTTTCGCGCAGTGTGAGAGGCCAAGCCAGCATGGACGTCTGTATAAGGTTTACATGCCAAGCGAGCGTGTTCGGATGATGTTGTGAGAAGCTCCGTGCTTGAAGTCGGCCGACCAACGGACGACGTTGGGTTGAGTGGGTCGGAGGCCGGGATTCGTGGGGCCGGGCACGGAGGTGCTGGTCCGGACTTATAGCGACAAGTAAGTGATGCCATGGTAATTAACCTCGAATGCACTCCGCGTAAGGTATGAGAAGAAAACAGTGAGAAAAAGGGTTGAGATGGAATGAAGACCGGACTATTAGGGAGGTCAAACAAGTGTGCGTCGATGTTGAAACAGAGATCGGGAGGTTGTGTGTATTTGAAGATGCGCTTCAACACGACGTTCGAGTGAGGCTGCAGGTTCAACAATTCCTCGAAAACCAGTACTATAGGACACCTTTTGCTGAAAATATTAGTGGAAACAAATCAGATCGCCCGGTGGACCATAGGGATGATGCGTCACTGTAGCAGACAAGTGGTATGAAGATGAGAAAAGCTGGAGCCTGGCTGTTGAACACCACGCGGGGAGGGACACTGGGCCAAGCATGCTGCCCCTGAGTCTCTGGGAAGTGGAGAGATCATTCGTGGCTTTTGGAAGGCAACCGAGAATCGCAAGGCTCTCGTCCACGCGAGGGATTGGTCAATGAGAAGCTGGTTATGACTTGGAAACGCGGCGTTGCCCCTGGAGGCTGAATTGACCGACAAACTCCGACAACAGGCAACAGAAATAGTCGCCAATCGCCACCACCTGCGGTAGTGAATACGAGACACCCCAAACAAAAGGGACGGGAGCGTGATGAGTCAAAGAAAGAGGACGACAGTTGGTCGACCAAGTAGAGACACACGAAGGTCAGGAAACCAACTCAAGACGTTGGGGGATATTTGCTAGTGTCCGTAATAGGAGGTTGTTAAGTTGAAACAAAGACGAATGTTGGGGAGACTGTCAGTGCCAGGACTTGCTGTGGTTGGTTCAACTGAAGTGCCCCGAGTGCTCTCTCGTCGTGTGCCTTGAGTGCCATGTTCCGCTCGTCACGTGAGCTCGTGCCTCCGGGGCAGCAGGGAACAAGTCGCGCTTAGCGAGCAATCAGCGAGGACAAACAAAGCCTTTGGGTATGCCGTCCTCTGTTTTTGGGCACCGTGAAAGCATCCCGGTGTTCATGTCTCCGCGCCCGATTCTCCTACCGAGAACCTCATAATATCCTTGTGATTTGCTTCAAATTGCTTGCTCGTAAAGATGCACTAGGTGCCTTTGAGATTATGGCGAGGCCTGCGCCCAGATACTACAGCGACAGCGACACAGATGGTTCCAGCTCGCACGACTATGGATACAACTTGACGGCCGAGGAGGAGGAGGAAATCTCCGCTCTCATCGACTCCATCTCGCCACCAACACCACCGACCCCCCGGCCAGGAACACGCACCCTGCCTCAAAATACCACTGCGACCACCTTCCGCTCTTCCGTTTCTCCTCGCTTTCCCTTGAAGCATTCTACCACCGTGGTCGCTGATCCTGCCCTCGACGACGAGGACGAACTATCAGACCCGTCCTTCGACATCCGGTCCGAGATAGATAACGCACTCCACCGTCACGTCGCCAAGCCAGATCCAGACGAGCGCGCGCGTATCATCCCGTCTCTCAATGCTTCGCACCTCGCGCCTTCTGTCCGCGACGACAACCCTCGGCTTGCAACGTTTGTCGCCGATTCCAAGGCAAAGCCGGCGCATTCTGACCCCGTTGACTCGGACGTATGCTACCCGGATTGTAAGCTGCTCGCGCTATCTTCTTGTATTCAAATGATCTTTCACCAACAGATATATTGAGCGACTAGTAAGCAGTGCGCTGTCAGGTTTACAACAACAAGATGAGCCTTCTCGGTCCCCATCCAACACGCCTGCTAGCCAGGCTGGGACCCCTAGGAAGAGGGGCCGACCGAAACGATCAGTCGAGGAAAAGAACCTCGTGATTGAGGACACTCGGTCGCCCATCCTCCGTTTCCGAACATTTCCCAAGAAGCCCTTTTCCGTCAGTGATCTTACTTCCGGCGCCTGGTGTGAGATGCAATACTACTTTGTCTTAAGTAAGCTCCCAGGCGGGAAGAAGACGCGAACGCAGGCCATGAAGGGAGGCACCTCGATCCACGAGAAACTGGAGCGTGAGATTTACACCCCGGTATCCGTCGAGATCACCAAGCCTGAGGACAACTTTGGCCTCAAGATCTGGAACATCATCACGGGTCTGCGTACTCTTCGCGATACCGGCTTGACCCGTGAGCTGGAAGTATGGGGCATCATCGATGACGGCCTCGTCGTCAACGGCGTCATCGACGGGCTGAGCTACGACAACCCGGGACCAACCCTCGAGGAAGAAGTCCTCAGCAGTCGGTCCAGCCAAGTCACCGACAAGCAGCCGTCGCAGCAGCAGCAGCACGAAATCACAGATTTCTTCCCGCCCGAAGTCGCCGACAAGCGCGACATCTTCATCACGGACGTCAAAACGAGAGAATCCAAGAAGCCGCCTACAAAAGCCGCCATGCGCGTCACAATCATCCAGCTGTTCCTCTACCACCGCTTCCTTTCCGAGATGGCATCCGGCAAACTGAACTACTGGCACGTGTTTGAGCGGTACGGCATCGACCCCGATGAACCCTTCTCTGACACCTTCATGGCGCAAATGGGCGCCCTCCACGAGGAAGTCTTCTCCGACACCACCTCAGACGGTGCCGGGCCCGATTACGTCGGCGCCGTATCCACCACCTCTGAAGAAGCCTCTGAAGCGGTCTCACGCGATGACGACCTAGAATCCACCATCTCCTCCTCTACCCACGCCTTCGACTCCCTCAAATACCGCACCCTCCGCGACCTAGTCTCCCTCCTCAAATTCGAGCTACAGCTCACTTTTCCCCGCGGCGGCGCCAGCCTAGGTCAGATCGTGGCCGTGGAGTTCCGCTACCGGTCTCCCCGTTCTCGGGGGGACGAGGTTGAGGAAGCCGAAGACCCGGAGAATGGGTCGGTCATCTGCGTCAACTCGTTCTACGTCGAGCCCGAGACGCTCGACATGTACCTCCAGGACGACCTGCAGTGGTGGAAGGGCGAGCGGGACCCAAGGGGTGTCCCGGTGGAGGAGTCGTACAAGTGCCAGATGTGCGAGTTTGCGGGCGAGTGTGATTGGCGCATGAGGCTGGAGCAGGAGACGATGAGGATGGCGAAGAAGAAGAGTTTGGCAAGGAATAAGAATAAGAAGGCGTCGGTTTCGTGGTAGATTCTTGAGGGGTTGACTATTCGTCGGGGACATGATTATGACTCTTCTACTTTGGACTTTGTGTGTTCTGGTTGAGCGATACCCATGCTTTGAATGGCTCTTTGGGTTGATGTGCGAATTTGGCAAAGTCTGACAAAAAGGGGCGTATTATCGAGGCGTCAGGGTTAGGGTCTAGGAAATCTTCCGTCTTTCTTTCATAGCAGGCAATGGCACCTTGTCTCGGAAAATTGGTCTCCATGTACGATTCACACTTCAGATACCTCCCTATAGTCCATGAACTTTTCTCATTTTTTTTATGCTCGCGCAAAGGCCCTAAAGATAAAATATGGCAACAAATAATATCCGCGGCGCCTGCGCTTTCTTTTGGGATCCACAACAAACTCCAGCGCTGCCTGCATATTTCATCAAAAGCTTTCATGATAACATCAACAGAGAGCGCAAACCATCGCCCACTTTCCCAGAACTTTTCCATTTGTTTCCATGAAAAAAAACTTAGTAAGAGCGGCCGAACATGCACCACTGCTCAGCAAGACGGGAGCACTCGGGGTTCAAGCACTTGGTCTCGCCCTTGACCAGACCCTCAGGCTGCTCGAAGGGAATGCAGAGGGACTTCATTCCCATAGAGGGAGCCTTCTGGGACTCGGGGCCCTCAGCAGCCTCGTCAGAGCGGCCAGTGGTGAGCTCCTTGATCTTGTCCTCGCAGTCGGGGACAAGGCAGTGAGGGATGAGAACGACGTTCTTGGCGTCGAGAGCGGGGACGACGTCGTCCCACTTCTCGATCTTGAGGCGGTGTTCGCGGAACGAAGCCTCGGCCTTGTTGTACATATCCTGCTGGATGGTCTCGAGGAGCTCGGGGACCTTAGTGGTGAGCTCGGCGATGGGGATGGTGCCCTTCTCGCCGGTGTCGCGGCGGGCGTAGCTGATAACGTCCTTGGCGGCGTCCTTGGGGCCGAACTCGATGCGGAGGGGAATACCCTTGAGCTCCCAGTCGTTGAACTTCCAGGCGGGAGTGTAGCCCTCGCGGGTGTCGACGTCGGCGCGGACGCCGGCCTTCTTGAGGGTGGCGAGGAGCTCGTCAACCTTCTTCATGTGCGCGTCCTTCTCCTCGGCGGACATCTTGGCGGTGAGGCCGACGGGGATGAGGATGGACTGGATCTTGGCGATACGGGGAGGGAGGACAAGACCCTTGTCGTCACCGTGGATCATGACCATGACACCGATGACACGGGTGGAGAGACCCCACGAGTTCTGCCAGACGTGGATGTGCTTGCCCTTCTCGGCGGGATCCTCGACGGTGATGTCGAACATCTTGGAGAAGTTCTGGCCCAGGCAGTGAGAGGTGGCACCCTGGATACCACGACCGTTGGAGGGAATGTAGCCCTCGACAGTGGTGGTGTAGTAACCACCGGCGAACTTCTCGGCCTCGGTCTTGCGGCCACGGACGACGGGGACGGCGAGGAGCTGCTCGTAAACACCGGCGTAGAACTCGAGGATCTGGAGAACCTCCTCACCGGCGGCCTGCTCAGTAAGGTGGGCGGTGTGACCCTCCTGCCACATGAACTCACGGGCACGGAGGAAGGGAGTGGTCTGCTTGGCCTCCCAACGGACGACCGAGTTCCACTGGTTCAGACGGAAGGGAAGGTCGCGATGGCTGCGGATCCACTTGGCGTAGTCTGGTTTCCCTGCGGTCAACACAACGGGTAGATGAAGATGTAGGCCAGAGTCTTATGACTTACAGGGGTACATGACAGCCTCGGAGGTAGGACGGACAGCCACGGGGACCTCGAGGTCCTTGTCGCCAGCCTTGGTAACCCAAGCCAACTCGGGGGCGAAACCCTCAACATGTTCCTTCTCCTTCTCGAGCGACTTCTGCGACAAGAACATGGGGAAGTTGGTCTCCTCAACGCCCAGCTCGTCGATATGCTCCTGGAACCACTTGCGGATGACGTTCCAGATGTACATGGTGGCGGGGCGCATGATGAAGAAGCCCGAGATCTCGGTGTAGTACTCGATCAGCTCGGCCTTGAGGACGACCTCCTGGTACCATTGCGAGAAGTTCTCCGACTTCTTGACCGTGATGCCGATGATGTCGTCCGCCTTCTTGCCGCCGACGACGGGGAGGGTGGCTTGCTTGGCGGCCTTCTCAGCCTTCTTAGCAGCCATCTGGGCGGCCTTCTCGGCCTTCTTCAAGGCGCTCTTGGACTGTTCCTTGTTCTCCTCCATTGCTGCGCAAAACGATGGGTATCAGTTCTCGGGTTCTGTGTGTCGCGTATGTGGAATTGACGGCGGATTGGGAGGAGGAACGGGTCGCTATATGTGTATATGTGTGCCCAACGGGACTGACTCACCGACGGCAACTGAGTCAACTCGGGGGGGACTGGCTGGCTTAGATGATGTCTGGGAGTAAGGATGGAAGGCGCCGAACACTGGACGAGACGGGGAACACAGCACTGCACAACGGGCACAGACTCTCTTCAGGCACACACGCGGGAGACGGGCTTCACATTCGGCGCACACAGTTTTGGGGATGCCCCTCATTCGACGGAACCCGCAGCACGCGCCAGCAATGCTCCCTGTCAAACGATCCCTTGAGGGGCACTTGAGGTGGTGGGGTTTCTGGGGTCTGGATTCTTCTGGAGCTGGACCTACCTAGTGTAGTCACGCCGGCGACGGGGAGGGAGGTCAACAGCTGTCAGGCAAGATAAGGACCCTGAAGGCAGCTATCGACAGCTGGTCCCTTATCGGTGCAGGCGATAACATTTTTCGATGCCAGCGCAATGTGGGCGGTGGGGCAGGGACGTGCTGAAGCTGCCCGCCTGTGGGCTTGCCTGCCAGCAGCGCCTGAAGTTCAGAACAGAGAGGGCGGTCGGGCGAAGCTCTGAGAATCGAGATTGCTTGGATTCCACATTTGGCGTGCTGTTGCTGCTGGAGCTTCCATCCCGCCTTTCACAGTTGACCGTTGACCGTTGTACGAACCTACCCACCTTCCTGACCTAAACCCAACTTTTCGATCGTCCTCTGTTCCCCTCCGCCCCTCGACGACGACGACGACGACGACCGCAATCCATTCGCATTCCATACACATTCAACCATGGCTTCCATGTTCGCCCAGTCGGGCAGCGGCACCCTTTTCCTCGGCGGCCAAAAGATTTCCGGTGCTGATATCAGAGACCAGAATGGCAAGTCTCCCCTGCCCCTGAGTCTCCAGCTACGGATCCCACCACCAAGCAATGTTTGGGATAGCATCAAGTTTTGGTCGCTAACCTATGATGGTTACGTATAGTCATCGCCACACAAGCCATCGCAAATGTCGTCAAGAGCTCCTTCGGCCCCAGCGGTCTCGACAAGATGATGGTCGATGACATTGGTGTAAGTAGCTTCTCCCCCGCCCCTATCGCCAAAAGTTGAATGAACCCCGCCATGCCTAACACCGTTTGCGCAGGATGTTACTGTTACAAACGATGGCGCTACTATCCTCAGCTTGCTCGACGTCGAGCACCCCGCCGGCAAGATCCTCGTCGACCTTGCGCACCAACAAGATAAGGAGGTTGGCGATGGCACAACATCAGTCGTCCTGATCGCGGCCGAGCTGCTCAGGAGAGGAAACGAGTTGATGAAGAACCGGATACACCCCACAACCATCATCACCGGCTACCGTCTGGCCCTCAGAGAGGCGGTCAAGTACATGAAAGAGCACATCAGCATCAAGGTCGAGAACCTCGGTCGCGAGTCCCTCCTCAGCATCGCCAAGACCTCCATGTCCAGCAAGATCATCGGCGCCGATTCCGACTTTTTCGCCAACATGGTTGTTGACGCCATCCAGGCCGTCAAGACCACCAACAACAAGAACGAGACCAAGTACCCCGTCAAGGCGGTCAACATTCTCAAGGCCCACGGCAAGGGCGTTACCGAATCGATGCTCGTCAAGGGCTACGCCCTCAACTGCACTGTCGCCTCCCAGGCCATGACCACCCGTGTAACAGACGCCAAGATTGCTTGCTTGGATATCAACCTTCAGAAGGAGAGGATGAAGCTTGGTGTCCAGATCACAGTCGATGATCCCCAGCAGCTCGAGGCCATCCGCGCGCGTGAGTCCGGCATGATCATTGAGCGCGTCGAGATGATTCTCAAGGCGGGCGCAAACGTCATTTTGACGACAAAGGGTATCGATGACATGGTTCTCAAGCTTTTCGTCGAGAAGGGCGCTATGGCTGTGCGCCGCTGCAAGAAGGAGGATCTTCGCCGTATCGCCCGTGCCACCGGCGCCACCCTCCTCAGCACTCTTTCCGATCTCAACGGCGACGAGAAGTTCGAGCCCTCTTACCTCGGTCACGCCGAGGAGGTTGTGCAGGAGCGCATTTCCGACGACGAGTGCATCTTGATCAAGGGTACCAAGGTTCACTCTTCGGCTTCCATCATTCTCCGTGGCCCCAACGACTTTACCCTCGACGAGATGGAGCGCTCGGTTCACGACAGCTTGTGCGCTGTTAAGCGTACCTTGGAGAGCGGCAGCATTGTGCCCGGTGGTGGTGCGGTCGAGACGGCTCTGCACATTTACCTAGAGGAGTACGCCGGTACTGTCGGTTCCAGGGAGCAGCTCGCCATTGGTGAGTTTGCCCAATCTCTACTCGTTATTCCCAAGACCTTGGCCGTCAACGCCGCCAAGGATGCCTCCGAGCTCGTTGCCCAACTACGATCAAGGCACGCTCTGTCGCAGCGCATCCAAGAGGGTGAGGCGAACGAGGACGAGAAGATTGTTGCCCGTAAGAAGGCCTACAAGAACTACGGTCTTGACCTGATGAAGGGCAAGGTTGTGGACGAGATCAAGGCCGGCGTTATGGAGCCCAGTATGAGCAAGATCACGCAACTGAAGAGTGCGGTGGAAGCATGCATCAGCATCATGCGTATTGATACCCTCATCAAACTCGACCCTGAACAGAGGCCCGACGATGATGGACACGACCACTAAAGGGATTGTTAAGATTTGTTAGATGTTGCCATGTAGTTTGGGAGCACATAATGTATAAAAACTCTTGATACTACCCAAGAAGGCTGGTTCCAGCATGGTGTCAAGTCTGTGTCTGTCATCTGCTTTTCCCCATCATTATTCACTTGCATGCGCGGTTACGCAGGCGAGCTGTCCCTGGCATCCCAAACATCCCTAACTGGAGGAGCGCATTTCAACCCTAACTGGAGGAGCGCATTTCAACCCTAACCCTGCTCAGGGGTAAACCGAGTTCAATGTCAACTCGCATGATTTATCTGACCTTAACCCACCTACACTCCATCATTCCCCCTTCAACCTTTTTTCTCTGACGGCCTTACCTCAGGAAGTCAGGAAGTATTTCCCTTACTATGCATCATATCGAACGTTGTCTGAAAATCACGATAAACCCATTCCCAGCCCGCTACCCATATCCGTTCTCTTCCTCGTACAATCCATCGCTCCCACGGATGCACGAATGCTCGTAGCACCGACAGTGACAAAATGAGGCTCACCGCTTGAAAGCCCGATGAATGATCACGAACAAACTCCGAGTTGATCTTTTCTCGTCATCACCACATACATGGGTTTGAATCCTTCCTCAGCTACGCCTTACTTGAAGAGTGTCGATCAGTGGTCAGTGGACTCCACCAAAGTATCGAGACTAAATATCCCGAATAGGAAATCGAAGCGCATCACTTCCGCTGTGATCGTCAATACCGCCCTATGAGCGGATCTCGTCGACCAAATTTGGCCGAATGAGCGGCTGCCCATAGACTAGGCAGACAGAAACGGTTGCCCATGTCAGCTGTGAAAGCCGTTCAACCACCTACACGTGTAGGCCTCGAGGCTCAAGGCCGTGATATCACCTGAATACTCCTCGTAGCACGGTGAAGCGAATCCTTCGGCTTGACGGTCATGTCGAGGCGTCACGAAATGTCCGTCGGACTCTTTGATTATAAGATGGTGGAACAGGAGGATGCACGCTATCTCTAGGCATACATGCTCTTATGCCGGACACAGGGGACAATAAATCCATATCAACCGCCCGTTGTCTGCCATTGAAGGCAGTCTGTTCTCCTCATCATCTTAGACAGCAAGCACATCGAACGTTCAAAGCCTCAAAACAACTTACCTTTTTCATCTACATCAACAACTCAAACACAATCTCTCCAAGCAACCGCAACAATGAAATTCACCATCATCCTCGCTCTCACCGCCACCGCTCTCGCCTACACCAGGCCCAAGGCAAACGAATACAAGAACTCCGACTGGTGAGTACCTACCTATCTTACCTACCCTACCAACTCCCCAGCCTCATCTCTTGGTAGAGCTGCATTTGGATACAGCGAAAGTTTTGATGACCCTCACTAACGATCCACTTCGACACAAACAGCTCCAACCTAAACTACGGCCACAACTCCTTCTTCCTCCAGGACGTGACCATGGACGATACCACCAAGTCGGTCTATCTCACCGACGGTAGCACGGCCGAGGGCATCCCCAAGGGCTGGTTCGGTTACTCGGACAAGACTGGCGACGGAGGCGAGTGCTCGGGCGAGAGACTGGGAAGGTTGCCGGAGAAGTGTGTCAATATTGATACTCTTGCGTCTAAGAGGATTAAGTGTGTTAGGTCGGAGGTTCTTTAAGTGATGGAGGGGATATTTTTGTTGATAAGCGGGTGGTTTGCATGGAGCTGGCGAGTCGAGTCTGAGTTATGGAAAGTGCTGGGGATTCTAAAGCAATCAAGGACAGCTGTAGAAGATAATATGAACGAAATTGGAGATATCGCTGTTTCCGTGAAGTATCGTTAGGAGTTTGTCTCCCCTTTGTCGTTACTTCTTCTGAACTGTTGGTATGTGAACCGTTCATGTTGGTGACTCAACAGCTCAGTGCCGACCAACACCTTTCAGGGGTGTTTACATGCCAACACAAAGGACGGGTGGGGCCAATCGGAGTACATCGCAGTCCAGATTTCTGATATCGTCCAATAAGAGAGATTAAATCCTATATCCGGGATGCATTATGCCCGTTCTGTGGGTTGGCAAGAGTCCTTGACTCCTTATCGTCATGATATGGATCCATCGTGGAATTAAACGGTCCAACTTCAACACAATACCGACCATCATCAAAACAAAATCGTCGCCATCGCGGCTACCCACGGGCTTGACCTTCTTGATTCCCACAAGATTCACATGGGAAAGACCATTCTTCATCTCTGAATTCTCTGCACACCGTAGTTCTTTCCTCCGCTCTCGGCTCTCGGCTAGCGGTGTGTGGAGTTTTTTCGAGGAATTTGTCCATCGCTTTAGTACTGAATCTGGACCTGCCTAGGCCCGTCCAGGGTCAGTCCTTATTGGAAGCGGCTGCATATAAGTGAGGTATCAAAGACGACTTTAATCTCTTCTCTCCGAGGATGTAATATCTTATTATTCCTTGACGGGAACTGTTTTCTTTTTCAAACGGACGTTCAACACCCGTGCTTCACAATGTCCGCTCTCTTCGACACCAACCCACAACAACCCCCAAGCCTCGACTCCAACGCCATCGAACTCGCCCAGTTTGAGCGCAGCCAACATGCGTCTTCTTTCGCCGGGCAAGAATCAGACCCAGAAACCCTTCGAGCAGCCGGCGGCACTCCTCCCCCAGATGACATCGACCCGGCCTCCATCGCCTTGGTAGAAGACGTCCCTCCAGATGGCGGCTACGGATGGGTCGTCGTCTTAGCAGTATTCCTCATCAACGTCAACACCTGGGGCATCAACAGTGCCTGGGGAGTTTTCATGGAGTTGTATATCCGCGAGAAAACCTTTCCGGAAGCGAGCCACTTTGAATATGCCCTGATCGGAGGTTTGTCCGTCTCGCTGGCTCTGATCCTTGGTCCGATCATTAGTGCCATCCAGAGGAAGATTGGGACCAGATATACGATGGTGCTGGGGTCGTTGATGACCTTTGCTGGGTTGTTCTCTGCGTCGGCGGCTAGCAGGGTGTGGCATCTTTTTATGAGCGTGGGGCTTTGTATGGGGTTTGGGTTTGGGTTGCTTTATATCCCGGTGAGTTGCAATTCCTATACGGGTATTTTGAAAGGACTGGGTGGCTTACAATCGAAAACATATAGGCAATGGGCCTCCTCCCACCATGGTTCTCACGCCATCGAAGCCTGGCTCTCGGCCTCGCAACGGCGGGAGCAGGCGGTGGCATCGCATGGAACCTCATCACTGGCAAACTCCTCGCCGTTTCGGGACTGAAGTGGACCTGGCGTATTCTCGCGCTCGTATCTGTCGCTTTTAACATCCTTTGCGCCTTCCTCTGCCGTGAGCGGCCTGTTACCTCTTCTACGGGGTTGTCGAAACGCCGATCCTTTAACATCCGTGACTTTGGCAGGACTCAGGTCCTTCTTATTCTCCTGTGGGGTTTCATAACCGAGTTTGGCTATGTCTCCCTCTGGTACTCTCTCCCGAGCTATGCAACCAGCATCGGCCTCACTCCATCCCAAGGATCCGTGGTTAATGCTATGTTGAGCTTGGGAGTGGGCGTTGGGCGCCCGCTTGTTGGGTAAGTCGGCTCTCTTACACTTCCTCGCTGTCTATGCTCTTCAGCGTCAATCTTCGGCCGTCTGCTAACTTCCTGTCGCCTAACTAGCGCCCTCAGCGACCGCTTCGGCCGCATCAACCTCGCCCTCCTCTGCTGCTCATCATGCGCCATCCTCTGCCTAACCCTCTGGATCCTCGCCCGCTCGTACGCCGGCCTAATAATCTTTGCCTTAGCTGCGGGCGCCGGAGGTGGTTGTTTCTGGGCCACGGTGAATCCCATCCTGGCGGAAACCGTCAGTCTCGCCGAAAGCAGTGCCATTTTTGGCACTATCTGCTTCGCCTTGGTGATTCCTACCACTTTTGGAGAAGCCATTGCGCTGCAGCTCGTCAAGGGTGGAGACGGCGTCAACAAGTTCATTCCGAGCCAGATCTTTGTCGGTTGTACGTTCCTGGGGGGCACCGCTTTACTCATGCTCCTTCGAAGCTGGCAGATTTGCGAGATTGAGAGGAAAAGCGAGGGCATGGTGGGTGGTCAACATGGGGAGGGCCATAGGAGGTCTGGAGAAGAAAGCCGAACGGAGGAGGATTTGGAGGAGGGGGTTATGGTTTCGGGAAGAAGCGCTGGGGTGGCGGTGTTGGGCGAGTTGAGGAGCTCGGCTGCTGGGATGTGGTCTCCCAGGAAGCTGTTTGGTGCTAGGAGGGTGTAGTGATGGGTGTCATGTCACGGTAAAAGCGTTTGTTTCACTCGGGTTTAGGACTGTTGTTCAGCGAAACTGTGTGTTTATGATAGATCTAAAAGCACTCATTAACTCTCTGACGGGAGTATCTCAAGCCAAGCGAATACTTGTGTAAAAATCCGCGTATGTGCTTCTAAACCCGAGTTGTGCCTGGCTCTGCGCCTCAAATGCTTCCTAACATAAATGATGGCAGCCGAACCGTGCTGAAAGCGCCGTTAGCAGAATAACGGGCAACAACCAGTAGTGAAGGGGTAGCAGAGGCGGAAAATATGTACGACTCGAAGCCCTTCTAAGTGCAACCCAGTCTTCGCAAAACCTGTCCTGATCGTGCTTTCCTTGAACACCGTCGTAGCGAAGAGATATTGCTCTTTGTAGATGTGGGAAAGAGAAAACCCCTCCATAGAAAAAGAACCATCGGGAAAAGAAAAAGAAAATTGCAAGTGACTGTCAAGTTCCGAAAGAAAGCGACAGCTTCAGCCTCCAGTAACCCATTACCAATCACTATCGCTGTCACTGTCGGAGTCAGAGTCAGAGTCATTGACAGACTCGCCCTCGCAGGTATGACGAACTCGAGAGCTGCCCTCACCACCATTCGTTGCGTCTTGGTGTTCATCACCCTTGTCACCCTCGTCATCCTCATAATCACTCTCGATCACGAGAGTCCCATCGATTCGTCTTCTCGTCCGTCCGAAAAGAGATCCCACTTCCTCGTCTGTGAGTTTATGCTTGGTGTTATCATTCGTCTGGATAGCCTTGCTGATGGCTTTCAGCTTGTCCTCTTGCAAGTCGATAATCCTCTTGTCGATGGTATTCCTTGCTAGGATCCGTGTGAACCAACTTTCTTTCTTCTGCCCACTGCATTGATGTTAGCAACGACGATATACCACCTGGTTCTACTAGATAACACTTCATTCGCCGTTGAACAGTAACTTACAACCTGAATACACGACCAAATGCTTGTTTTTCTTCACATAATCGTTAGTATCATAGTGTCAGATGAACCTCTGGAGGTGCATAAAACATACCCATCCCATTGTTCCACCAGGCATCCAGTATAACTACGCGATTTGCGGCTGTCAGATTGAGAGATTGTCCTCCGACTCGCAAATTTGACACCTGGACAAGACCTTGGTCAGTATCAGGGAACGGAGAGACCTCACGATGTGCGAAAAAGGTCAACCTGTTCTGAGACATGAACTCTTACCAGAACTTTGATCCTTGGATTCGTCTGAAAGGCTTTGATCTGGTCCTCACGGTCGGTTGGACCCATTCCGCCAAAGAGGTAAAGGAAATCAATATTCTCCTGTTGCAGCACACGGCCCAAAATTCTAGCCAGCAGAATCCACTGGGTAAAGACGATAATCTTATCGTCAGGCGCTTCTTTCTGCCATTCAAGGATGATGTCTTTCAATCTGGTTGTTTTAGCGCTGGGTGTCATATTTATCGTATGCTTCCTGTCAGCCTCCGCGAGAAAAGTTGCATTCCTAGGGTCACCCATAGGCTGGAACCCATGAAAGTCGTCGCCGAAGGCAAAATTGCCTTCCTTACTCTTTCTGACTGCGTTATGAGCTCTTCTCGCCGTCGAAGTCACATCTGATACTGATGCCCTGTCGTCCCGCCGGCTCTGAATGCTGTATTTAATGATTAATGGGTCTAACAACCCGCGACGACATGTAGGAACTGGGCAGATATAACGCTTCGCCTTCCGCGACTTTGCCCTCTCAATGTGGTCACGGATGCAGTCAGGGCAGTAGAAATGATCGCACTAAGGCAGCTCTTGGTCAGTCCATCACTAGGTCTATAGAAGTCAGAAGATGGAGGAAGACATACCCTTTGGTTCATTATGTTCCGGTTCATTTGTCAACTCTGAACACACGCTGCAAATTTCCGCTCTGCTTTGTATGTCCATTTTTGCCTTCTGCATGCTTTCAAGTTGCGGAGCTATGTCGAACTCTTCACCATAGTCGCCTTGTCCGAACTCGTCGTGGTCGTTCTCAGCATATGGATGACGTCTGAGGACACCCTGTTGAACTAGCCCATCACACCAGCGGCCTATTTGTTGAACATATCTCTCATTAGTCTTGAGCTTGCAAAGCTCTTCCTTCAGATGCTGTATGTCATCCTGCGTGAAGTGGTCACGCATGAGGGACTCGAGTAGGTATGGGTGGGCGGTAGCTTGCCGCAATCGAAGAGCTAGGGTGAGGTATCATTTTAATAAACTTGTCAGCTGTTGCGTCCATGCCAGCGCGTTGCATGAATTTGTCGTTGAGTTCCTTCCTGAACTTGCCCTCTACCATCCTGTAAATGAGCGTCTCCTCCCTGGAGAAGTCAACCCACAGTTCCAGGTTAGGGTGCGTGATAGGGATTTCGAATAAAGCTTTACCCAGGAAAACAGTTGTGATATCCCTCTTCAGAACGATTTCAGAAAGAAGAGCGGAGAGATCAGCAGGAAGACCTCGAGCTTGTTGGGGCTTTGTCAGCTCGTACTTCTTTCTGAAATGCCTGAAAGAACCGGTGTCCGGGACCTTCAAAAAGCGTAGAAAGGGGTAAAGCTCGGAGAGACCGTTTTGAAGAGGTGTTGCGCTGAGTAACCACTTGTGTTCACCCTGGAGCGCAAGAAATGCCCTAGCTGTCAGGGTGTTATGGTTCTTTATAGCGTGGCACTCGTCTAGAATTACTCGGAACCACTTCAATTTGAAGAGCTCTCCTTCCCGTCCTCTCATGCGCTCAGATACTTCTGGCAGGCTTAAACCTTGCCGAAGTAGAGATTCCCGATACTGTTCACTCGGAAATCCTTTGACCACCTCTTGGTAGCTGCTGACAACTATGTCCATCCTGTTCATACTGCCCTGTCGCATGCGATGCTGTCGAGTAGAATGGTATTGATCGAATGTCATGCGAGATGTATGTTTTGCGATCTCCTCCATCCATTGCGAAACTGCAGAGGCCGGGACGACGATTAGGGTGCCACCACGAGTAGGATCTTCATCTCTGTCCCACGGAGGATTGCCAGCAATGCATGCCAAGGTCATTACTGTCTTTCCCAAGCCAGTATCATCGCACTGAAAACCGCCGGGAACATCTCCAGAACGCTCTCTGTTCACCATCCATCCAGCCCCAGCAAACTGGTAGTGATGAAGCCGAGATTTAAGACCGGCGATTTTCCATGTGCCGCCATCTTGCTTGTAGTTCTTTTTTGCCGAAGGCAACACGCGCTTCCCTGAGTTGTTTCAAATCACCTGCAATCCTCTTCTTCTCTTGTGGAGGAAGCCCTTCATCGGCTTCGATGACATCTCTGATATGCCTTTCCATGCCCTCAACAGTTCTTGCTTCTTCAGGTAGAGAGTCGAAGGTCGAGAGAAACCCCATTCGAGTCCTGGCCATCACTGGGTCCTCTCCGCTCAGCATACTGGTAATCATCTGCATGGCCTTCTCCTTCTGCTTTTTCTTCTTGTGGGCCGTCACCTTTGGCTCAGGCCTCGGTTTTTTTTTGGCTCTGGCCTGCCCAGGCTCCGCATACGCCCCTTTTCGCTTCTTGGTAGTTTCCGATGCTGGGACCCTGCTGATTTGGGATGTGTCTCTGTCCATGTTTCCGTCCACGCTCGGCGGGTCGATAGATGCTCCAAGTCTTCGCCGAAGTCTCTCAATCTTTCGGCCGACTTCTTCAAACCTCATCTCGCCCGTTGGAGTTAGCTTGCCCTTAGCGCTGCGGCGCTCTAGCAGAGTTTGTTCTGCCACGAGTATCTGGAGCTCATACTCCATCTCCTCAATGTCGTCATCGTCATCTCCGTCGTATTCATCATCGATCTGCTGGACCTCTCTGCCAGTTGTTGGGTGTTTCTTCGATGAGCGTTTCAAGTCATCTTCACCATCCGCAACGGGTCTGCGACCGTGGCGGCGCCGCCGTTCGCTTGCAATGGATCCATCGGAGAGTTCTGCGTACTCGTCCATCATAAACTCATCTGTCTCTTCGTCTCTGTCCGAATGTTGGGAGACAAACAAGTCGTTGCCACTGTCATCGCCGTCGGCTGCAGTACTGTCAATGTCGTTGACTGCGCCATTGTCGTTGTCATAGTCGCCATTTCCATTGTCATATTCTTCGACTTTGACAGCAACCTTCTTTCCCCCAAGACATATAACACCAGATGCGACTTGGACTTGTGTGCTGAAGGGCTTAGAGTTGGCCTTCATTTTGACGTTTTCTGGGACATCGGCTTCATCGATGATCATACAATCATCGTCATTGTCATCACCAACGGTTAAGTCAACGACGTCGTTCTGCCGGGATTTTTGCTGGTGAATTGGCATGATCTGGTTGACATCCGGGCTAGCGACATCCTCCTGCTTAACAGTTGTATCCTTGGCTGTGTTCCGGATGCCGAAAGATACTCGGTTCCGGACACTTTGGATGAAATCCTCAGGGTCTTCCGCCTTGATCTTATCGCCGCGAGACAACGACCACTGCCGGCGTATCTTTCCAGTGAGTCGGGTATAAGTGCTCATGTTGGGCCTTGTTGGGGCAGAGTATGCCCTTATATCCTCGTCTTCGGGATGTGAATATGAGAATTGCTCCATAGTCATGAAGAGCCTACCCTTTTCTGAGAGGACTAGGGACGTTGATGATGTGGCTGGTTTTGAAGCGGAGTACTGAATGGCTATGGCAGACATGTCAGAGAGATCAATGAGTGGCAGCTGAGGTAATTTCGAACTTCTTACAGGATCAAAATTGGACTTACCGAGAGATGTCTCTAAAGCGTAGATAGTGGTAAGCGAGACTGAGCTGAGCGTACTGTGACCTTCCCACCTCTTGGACAGGAGTACTGAGTAGGTTGTCCGCAATGATAGGTGATGGAGTAGGTGCTAGCCCTGGGCGTGCTAGATGCCTTAGAGTGGGAACAGACGGGTAGCCCGAAGACCATCAATGGGAATGAAGGTTGAGGTACTGGAAGAACAAGGGAGATGTAGAAGTTTTGGGGAGGAAGAGGGGTTTATATAGACGGGCAGAAGCGCGAGGTCGGGGGAGTTCGCAAGCGACGTATCTTGCTGACGAGGAAGTCTCGCAGATGTTTGCCTACAAGGCCTATATCCGACCTTTGCAAATCGCCATTTTCATCTTGAATATTCGAATGAGGACATCCTGGGAGGAGGTCTCGACCATCTCAACCGTCGATACGGAATATCAAGATGAAAGGTGTATCGACTCTCGCCCAGCAGACGTCGTAGTGTTTCTTTGCGTGTTCCTTCCATCGAGTTGGTAGGTGTTGCAGGCCTTGGTGGTGGACGGCCGCTCAGGAGAGTTCCCTTCGACAGAAAAGGTTGTTGGATGGGAAAAGTTTAGTAGAGGGGAGCCTCCAAGTAGGTCAAAATACCTCTACCCCTCAGTGCTAGAAGCACATTGCACCTTCCGAATGTCAAGGCTTTCCGAGTTCGTGATACTCCTTTCCGACAAAAACGGAAGTGACCGCGGTCCTTACTTCCCCTAGACCTGGATTATTCAATCCAAAGATTGGAGGCGGGCCACTACTACCCAACAGGTATGAAACAAGCTCCAGCAAGGAGATGAAAACAGATGGAGCCAGAACTTCAGACGAGGTATTGTCATCAACAGCTCCCAAACGCTTATGTGGATTTGCGACTCATATGGAGCAATGACTGGGGCGTGAGACCAATCTGAGAATTCCCTGAAGATAAACACACTCCAAGAACGCCTTACAACTCATTATGACCGTGATCTCACCCTCACCCCTCACTCTCACCATCATCACCATCAATCCAACTCCCCAGTAATATACCCAACCTGCCTCCTCCCCCCACCAGGCGGTACCGCCCCATTCAAACTCCTCGCCAACCTCTCCTGCGTCTCCACCAACTTCTTATGCTCCCCCAACCTCTTCACCATCCGCGCATCACTCACCGCCTCGATCCTCTCCATCTCTCTGCGTTCATGCACTCTAACCTCGCTCAACTGCTTCGCCGCCTGCAGTCTCTGCTGCTCCCACTGATGCGTCTGCCCCTGTTTCCTCTCCTCCATCTCCAGCTCCGCCTCGCTCACTAGCCTGGCCCTCGTCAACCCGGCCTCGAGTAGTTGGCGCTCATGCTTCATGCTCGCTTCCCTCTCGGCTTTCCTGCGTTGCAATTCCGCCGCGAACCCCTCTTCTTCGACGGCTTGCCGGCTGCGCACGGCTTCGATCTCCTCGTCCCGCTGCCGGCGGATGCGACTATCTTCGAGCTCGGCGCGCGCGAGGAAGATTTTGTTTTGCATGGTCGCGATCTCCTTTGTGCGCGCGATGGCGATGTGGTGTTCCTCTGTTTCCTTGGCGATACGCTCGGCGCGGGCGCGGCGTTCGCGTTCGGCGCGGAGGAGTTCCGGGGGCAGGTTGACGGCGCCGTCGGGCTGTGGCCCGTCGTTGGCGTAGTAGACGTCCCGGCAGCGGTAGGATTTGAGGAGGTCGAGGAGGGCGGAACGGTCGGTGCTGTTGGGCGGGAGGATGCGGAGGAGGTATTGGGTGGGGGAGTAGGTGTACACGCCGTCGGTCCATTGGTGGTCGGGGGCGTTGATGGTTTTCCAGACGCCGGCTTTAAGGAGGGCGCGCGTGATGGGGAGGGGGTCGGTGGAGTGCAGGGCGAGGAGGAGGACGGATTTTCCGTCGGCTTGGATGGAGAGGTCGCTGCCTTGCTTGATTAGTTCGGCGATGACTTTTTCCATTTTCTTTTCTTGAGATGAGGATAGGGGGCCGGCTTCGGCTGCGTTGAGGCAGAGTTCTCCCAGGGCGGAACGGCCGCCATGGATGACACTAGGGAAGTCTGGATCGTGGCCGAACTCGATCAGCACTTTGACTGCTTCGAGGTTGAGCTTCCTTGCGGCGTTATGCAGGGAACCATCGTTAAGAGATGGCTCGGCAGCCAAGAGACTCGCCATCATCGCTGTGCCTAGTTCGCCTCCGATCGCAGTAGCTAGTGCCATTGGAGTGTTGTTTTCAGCATCAGCAACATCCACATCCGCACCAGCGAGAAGGAGTGCCTTGACCAGATCTGGCCGTCTGTGTTGAATGGCGAGCATGAGCGGAGTCTGTTTCGACACTCGCGTCTCAAAGTTGACCTTTGCCCCTCTGTCAATGAGAAGCTGGATGACACTGCTGCTGATGCGCTTTTGAGGCTGACTCAATGCCCAGAAAAGCAGATTCACCTGTTCTTCTTCGCCGTTATCCATGACTCTCATGGTCGTGAGCTGGTCATGATAATAGCCTGCATCCAGAAGCGTTTCCAGCAGTTTCTCTGACCGGGGATATTTGTTGAGCGCACGAAGTAGAATCGGCGGGGAGGTCGGAGTCATGACGTCCAGTCTTTCTCCCTCAAAGTCGTAGCAGATGAACAGCTCAATCAGTGACAAAATCTCTTCCTCTCGGAGGTCTGCGTCAAATATGTGAGGAAACGCCATGGAAACCGAGTGAGAATCTGGATTCTGCCCCAGAATCAGCTGTATGAGCTCCGAATCCGCCTTCTTGGCTGCCTTTTGCAGTACCAGCCCATCTTCACAAGTGACGCTGGCTCCGTGTTGTAACAGGAGTGTTGCAAATTGTCGAGCCAGTGCTTCTTCTTCAGTCCCGTATGCGTCAATGGCAACATTTAAAGCCGGGAACAAAGGCTCACCACCCTCTGCGCCCTTTTCCAACAACATCTCTGCAATCTGGAGACCTTGTTCAGTCATCCAACCCTCAGCTGCCTCTGGAGTAAAGGAATGTTGGAAAGTCCACGAGACATCCTTTCCGGGAATATCAAACGCCAACAAAGCCTCCAGCACATCAACCCGGAATGACCGAGTCGCATCTATCAACGTCTCGCACCCATTCATCAAAGGTGAAGCACCATGCGAGAGCAGGAGCCGAATCAAGCGAACATCAGGCTCCTCCTTCACCGCCCTATGCAGCGCGGTATGCACATCCTCCGATGGCTCCAGCCCTGCGGCAAACAGCCACTCAGTGACTTGATTCCTTGCGTCCTGGCTCAATTTCCGGCTGGCCTTCAATGCTTTAAGCAAGGTATGTTGCGACGGTTTCTTTTGCCGATCACTTGCTGCTTTTTCCACACCCAACATCAACTTCAGACTTTTCAGCGCTGCCCCCCTCGTCGCATTCCAAATAGCTTCGCCAGAGTTGTAATCAGGATCCGCCCCATAAACAAGCAGCAAGCGCACCAAAGCCTCGCCTTCATCGCTATATGTCCCCGCAGCAACGAGCTGTCTGTCCACGACCTCGCCGTCGACTCCTCTTTCCAGAAGGAGTCGGAAGACCTCCGTGCGATCCTTGAGCTCCGTGAGAGTAACACTCGCTGCCTCGAACCCCTTGACCAAAGTCAGTTTCTTGACCTGAGCCGTGGGGTGCAACAGTGCGCTCAAGACGGAGATAGCAGCGCTCTTGCAGGCTTCTACTATAGCTTGGCCTTCCTGGTGCTCGAGGTTGGCTCCGTGGCCCATTAAGAGATTGACAAGTGTCAGGTTTCCATCGGATGCCGCGGTGATGAGTGCGTCGGAGATGTCAGAACCGGATACCCCCCTCTTGAGCAGCGATGCGCAGATCTCAGCATCCTTGAGCTTGACGGCTTGTGCAAACGTGGTATTAAGTACCGCTGCGGGGTATTTTCGTGAAGACTTTGCCAGAATCAATTCCACTGCTTGGGCATCCTGCTTCTCTACCGCGAAACCGAGGGCTTTGCCATCCGTTGAGTCGGCGTAGGCTGATAGAAGTTCAATGAGTTGGTAGTCAGACGAATGGGCATGTAGAGCGTAGTTCAGCGCCCTGTTAACTTCTGAACTCGGAGCGCCGGCTTCGACAAGCTTTCGGGTGAAATCTTGACGGTCACCGGGAATCGGTATGTTAAGCGAATGCCGAAGTGCCGCAGCTAGGGAGTCTGGTGCTGGCTTGACACTTAGCATCAGGTCCGTCAATGGCGTGCTAGATGCCTTGACGGCGCAACAGAATGCGGCGGCGTTGTGGGCATTGATGTCTGCACCGGCTGAGAGAAGCGTGCCAACGACATCATAGTTGCGACTTTCCAGCGGCGTCTGAAGGATAGTCTGAACCTCGTTGTATAAGAGAACATCCAGGGGATCCTTTTGTTTGGTATGGCGTAGAAGAAGAGACATTTTGGCAGCTTTTGCAGCTGTGGTTGGCATCTTTGAGAGATCGTCGAGGCCGCGATTCACTGTTTCAGGTGTCGGCTTTCCGTACTGGACAACAAGCTCAAGGATGGCGGGATCAGGATCGCGGACAGCTGTGAACGGTTAGAAACGCATTGTCTATAAGAACAGAAAGGTGTAGGTGAAGCATACCGAGAGTGACAGGCTCGCCGTCTTTGAAGTTGGCATCCACATTACCATGCTTCAGCAGCAGAGAAAATAGTTGGATATCCAGGGGTTGAGTAGCTAGTAATTGTGACAGCGCCGCGGATACTTCGTCCCCTTCTCTACCAGCGCCTGCCTGAAGCAATAACTCCACGATCGTATACCGGACTTCTTGATGTTTGATCGACATGGCTTTAACCATAGCCGCAGCAGACGTTGGAGGTGTGAGTGGCCTCTTGAGCATTTTGCGTAAGAGTGGTACATCCCCAACGGAAATGGAAGACAAAATTCCCGAATCATTGTCGGAGTGTGTGCCTTCAGTGTATCGCAAAAGAAGGGAAATGAACCTATCGTCTCGTCTGGGGTGTTGTTCTTCAATGGCCCCTGTCAAAGCAACGGATAAACAGGGCCCAGAAAGCCCAGCAGCCAGAAAAGCCTCGGTAATGAGGTAACGTTCATTAGGAGCCAACTTCTTGACCTGTGGAAACACTTGCTCCAGCGTTGACGGGGACGGCTTTCCCGTAAGCAGTTTCTTCACCATGTCTATGTTCACCATCATGACTGCGTTATTCAGAGCCATGCCATTCAAGTGGTCCACCGAGGCCACCTCATGTCGGGCGTGCTTCATCTGAAGCGAGCCTTTTCGGGGCTTCCCCTCTGGAACAGTGTCTTCGGGAAAATACGGTGTAAGCAGTAGATTCACCGACTGACCATCTCCAGCCCTCACCGCAGCAATGAGTGCATCACCCAACGCAGCGCCTCCGGCACCTTTCCGCAGCAGGATGTTGAGGAAGGCATATCGGTTTTCCGGGCTGACTGTCGTCGGAATCACGCCAACACACCGAGACGCGAGGTTGGGACTCAGACGCGTTCGATCATTTAACAGTAGCTGAAGAAGGTTGCAATTTCCTCTCGCAATGGTATCACATAGTACCTTGGCTTCCTGGTACTCAACTGAAGCTCCGTTTTCGACTAAAAGATGAATCATGTCGATATTTTCGGCCTGGCACGCCTGCTGCAAGGCGACGGCCACCATATCACCAGGGGCACCGGCGCACAAAAGCGCCTCTGTTAAGAACAGCTTCTCATTGGGGCCAATGGATTGGTTGAGAAGCTGTCTGGAGCTCTCCATCAGACCGGCCCCCCCAGGTGTAGGTGGCTGTCTCCCCGTCAAGATGGCGAGTGCAATGTCAACTCTGCTCTGCCCAATCGCAGTCCTGAGAGCTTCGGCCGTGTCAAAGTCGGCATCCGCGACTGACCTGCTCAGTCTCCAGACCGTCTGAAGACATCCCTTTCGTGAGGCGTCTATGAGACATAAGGAGAGCAGCTGTGACGAGAACCCGCCCGATGACTGAAGAATGAGGCCTACAAGGTCCGGATAACCACCAGCAATACATAGTTGGCGAAATTCGATCTGGGCATTCTGCGACTGGGCAGGATTTGCGCCACGTTGCAGTAGCAAGCCCAGTATTGTGAGGTCTTTGGATCGTACTGCGTCGGGCAATGCCACGTTGAGCGTGAGGTCGTCCGCATAATGGGCCAGGACGGCAACCATGTCCGTTTGACGGTTCTGGATTGCCTTCTGCAATATCTGACTCCGCTCTAGGGACTCCAAGCTCTTTCTTCTAGACAGGATGGAGCCTGACCTGCTGCCTTTGGGAGCTTTGATGTTCGGATTCCCCCCAAGCTCGAGCAGTTTTCGGATGAGAACATTTGCGACAGCGGGCGAACCCCCAGAGGCGACATGGTTGTCGAGGACGTCGAAGATTTCTTTGGCTTCCCATGGCTTCTTGGTAGACGAGAAGGCTCGCTTTAGGGTACTTTGTGAACTTTCAGGGTTCTCAGCTTGTCGCCGTTGTCTGAGGAGTTCTTCCGCTTGCAAATCGTCTTGTGGGCTCGGGGTAGGTAGTCTGATCGGAGGGAGTGGCGGGAGAGGCGGTAGCTCTGTGACACCAACGGCGACAGCGAGTTCTAGGAGTCGGGCCCGCCGATTATCCTGTGGACGTTGAGGCGACACAGCTGCCATTTTGACTTGGTCGTTATCGAGCTTCACAAGTAAATACGGCCGGATCACGGGAGCAAGATTTCGGCCCGGTGCCGCTGTAATTGCGTGAGGTTGGTTCAACGTCCCATGTCATACAAGGAAAAAGAATTCGGCTTATATGTGAGCCTCCAACATGCGGCCAACTGGGCAAGGTGCTCTCCCGGTATGAGTAAGTGGGCTGTCGAGGAAAATTTAGCTGGCCACCGATGGAACCGATGGAATGATAGTTCGGCTGGGCCGTAGAAAGGGTTCAAGTTGAACAAAGGCCACGCGAGTTTGAGCCTCGTCCCGCTCTTTGGCAAACAGTTGATATCCAGGACCGTGTATGGTGACGTGGTGGCGGGGCAGTGTTGGTCGCTCGAATGCCTGCCCGCTTAGGTAATGCCCTGTAACGTAGACTTGGAATTGCAGAAACAGGACTGATATGAGATTGTTGTGAGAAAGGAAAAATATCGTGGAAAAATGTCACCAACTTCCACTTGGATGTTCAATGTTGGGCAGGATTACTCCATTGCGCATTCTGAAACACTGTGATGATAAAGCTGCGCCGGAGCTCTTGCCGTGGACCTATAGCTCTGAGCCCAGTCCGGGCCAGCACATATTGGTTCATCAGGCAGCTTTGGCGAGGAGCGGCTGAATGAATGAAAGCCACCTCCAAAGATAGTACCCGCGGGATATCCCTACCCAGCCGTGCTTGTCTCCAGGGTAAAGGCGATTTCGACCAGTCTTGCCCCCTACCTCTCGTGGCGGACGCGCGCTTGGGGAGTGACAAGAGTCGATGATCAACAAAACGCTTGCGAGGCCCTTTGGGGCACAGCCTCAAATAGCTGGGCATGGCCGCGGGGCTCTGTCCACTCAGGCCACTGCTTCCCCAACAATGCTTTCCATTAGTACCAGGTACTGCCCCTGTCTATCAATGACCTGTCGCCGCTCATGCAGACTCCAGAGAGTTGTCATTCTCAAGTCATTGACGAGTGCACTGATGCTGCAGCCAAAGCGCAAGCACCCGATGCGCGGTTGGAATATGGCATGTTGGATGGATGGGTAGGAATCCTCCACAGACAGACACGAGCTGACTGACGAGATGTGAGATGTGCGACTGCGAAGAGACGTGGCGTTTGAGTTTTGGCTGATGGATGGGATGAAAGCATCAAGCCATCTGTGCCTGAGCTGAAGAAATGGCGCCGGAGGAAAAGATATGAGCGGGATCGAAAACAACGAGGCGGACTCTGCAGATACGATACAGCGAGGAAATTGTTAGTGCGGGACCTCATCCGCGTGACCGAGGTTAACAGACGTTTTCGCCCAAACCAGAGCCATACAAGATATGGTCTTTGTTCTTCCCGTTTTATAGTTGGCAGGAAGCATTTTCTGTAAAGATGACGCAGATTGTTAGTGACCATGGCCCACCAATTGGTCTAAGCGGGTCTTGGCGAGATAGTATGTTAGTCCCAGTCAAAGAGATGCCAGACATCATAGGGCTTTGAGGTCTTGAGTTTACATGTCTGCTTCGACACGAAGGGCCTGATATTTATGATGAATATCCCGAGCGCAGGACGGTTTTATGTTTTGCTAATATCATGATTTTTTCCGAGTTTCAAGCTCGTGGAAGGTTTCACCCGATGAACATCTGTAACAGTAACAGCCGACAAGACTGGTCGTTAAATTGCCCGTACCTGGCATGACTGGATGAGCCGACTCCGTTGCTTGTCTATCTTAATCACCAACTCTAATCCTAAAGTCCGCCGCTGCTTGACCGCAAAGGATGACTGGTCGTTGGTTGAATGAAGAAGGCTGTATATGGACGACTGGGAGCGACATTTCAATCCGGAGCTGCGGATCCCCCTCCCCTTCAGCTGCTCCACTCCGAGATTCCGATACCGAACAATAGCGCCAAGAAGGACGGAAGGGGAGCAAGACACACCGCGGCTCTTCAAAGTGTTGCCGGATTGTACGACTTCGGTTCCGCAATAATTACAAACCAGCTCGCCGATACTCCGTCTCACTCCGTCTTACTATGAGATGAATAATTCATCTCCGAATATTTTTTGATCTCCGATCACGGAGAAGGTTGGAAGATTGGATATTCAGTCCGAAGCCGAACAACACCGGATTAAAGTACCAATCGGCTTCGCGATTATTAGTGTCTTTGATTACATCATCGGTCCGTCTCATCTTTTATCAGTGTGAACTTTCGAAATGCCGTTCGGATTTAGATAGGTGGAGCAATATGGACGCTCAGTAGTAAACCGAGAGCACAATCATTTTTCAGAATTTCGAGGGTAAGCGGGATTCGCTTTCCAATATACTATTTGGGATGGTTGTTGGTGCTTTTCGCATCCTGACCAAACCAACAGATTGACGTGATACTGTACGACTCCGTTCTCACCCGGCGAGTCAGTGTGTATACCGCAGTCCTCCGCAGTCCGCAGTTCTAGGTCCAGCTCGTCGTGGGGCCAACCGGGCCAACAAGGTTCGAGACATTCAAAAACGATGATGGCCGCAAGCACCGGTTCACGTCACGCTACCGATATCATCTCCACCATCAACACCATCGCGGTCCACCGCAATCGTAGTCGGCTCCTTCCCCTTTTAAACTTGTTGACCCCTTCGAGTTCATCCCGTCGTCGGTTTGCTACTTCTGCTGCTTTCACGAACCGTTCCTGTCTTCCCCGGTCTTCACCAATAACATCGCCAATTCCCGCTTCCCCGCACCAACACCACCATCGCAACGTCCCCGCGCCGTTTGTCCGCCCGGGCCTCAACATCTCTACCACCAGCGTAAACCATCACAGCTCCCAAGCCAAAAACACCAATTTTTATTCCACAATGGCCGCCGAAATCCCAAAGAACATGTCCGGCGTGGTCATCGAGAAGCCCGGCGGTGTCGACGTCCTTAAGTACAAGACCGACCTGCCCGTGCCTGAGATCAAGGAGGGCGAAGTCCTCGTCAAGAACGAATACATTGGCGTCAACTTTATTGATACGTAAGTTTCTCTCCCCTCCCCTTTCCCCCTCTCCCACCTTTCCACCTTATAAATCCCCAAACTAACCCTCCCCATAGCTACTTCCGAACAGGCCTCTACCCCTCCTCCTCAGGTTACCCGTTAATCACAGGCAAAGAAGCCTCCGGCACTGTGGTCTCCTCCAAACACCCCCGCTTCTCCCCCGGCGACCGCATCGCCTACCTCGGCGACGCCTGCTACGCGGAATACACCTCCGTATCCGCCTCTCGCTGCATCGGTCCCCTTCCCGAAAGAATCTCCTCTGAGACCGCCGCCGCCGCACTGCTCCAGGGTCTAACAGCCCTAACCCTCGTTCGCGAAGCCGCGGGCATCGAGCAAAAGCTAGGCATCAGCGAAGGGCCCTGGACGCTGGTGCACGCGGCAGCGGGCGGTACGGGTTCGTTGCTGGTGCAGATCTTAAGCATTATGGGCGCCAAGGTGATTGCTACAGCTGGAGGAAAAGAGAAGTGCGAGCAGGCGCATTGCCATGGCGCGCAGTGGACGGTTGATAGCAAGAGCGAGGATGTGGTGGAGAGGGTGAGGGAGATTACGAATGGACGTGGGGTGGATGTAATTTTTGATGGAGTGGGTAAGGCTACGTTTGATGCGGATTTGGAGATGGTGGCGAGGAAGGGCATGGTGATTAGCTTTGGAAACGCGTCGGGGAAGGTGGATCCGCTGGATATTCTGAGGTTGGGGGCCAAGAATGTTAAGGTGATGAGGCCGGTTTTGTTTGGATATATTGTCACGCCGGAAGAGTGGGAGAGGTGGACGACGGAGTTGTTTGAAATGATCAAGACGGAGAAGGTCAAGATCAAGGTCCATGAGGTCTATCCCCTTCAGGAGGTGGCGCGTGCGCACACCGATCTGGAGGGCAGGAGGACTACGGGCAAGCTGTTGTTGAAGGTTTGATGAGAAACGATTATAGCCTTTCAATATTCTTCCATCCATAGCCATGACTGGGATATGACAATATAATGAAGAACACTGGAGACATGCCGGCATGCAGAATTCATGCAGAATTTCACCTCGGTATTCTTCTATGAGATGCTATCTATGAGGTTGATTACGTATAATCAGAGGGGGTGTCATGAACTTGAGCAATACGTAGCAACGTAGCGAAAGGAATCATAACGCATTCGTAACAGAAAAAAAGGGGGGATAAACCAAAAGGGGAATTGTTAAAACAGTGTGATGCGACCCAGAAGCCCCAAAACGATAGAAGCCAGAGTGTGATGTGTGTGAATGTTCAAAAAGGTGGTCGTAAAAGCAACAAAAGAGCCCCCGAGCCCTTTTTCAGTTCTTGGCGGCCTTGCTGACCTTGAGCTTCTCCAAGAGCTCGGCCGGCGGATCTTGTCGGTAACCCTTGGGGTTGTTCTCCACCCAGCGCCATAGATCGGCGCACGCGTCCTCCAGGGTGAGCTTTGTCTTCCATTTGAGCTCCTCGTTGGCGAGCGCGGGGTTGGCAGTAAGATCCAACACATCGCCGTGTCTCCTCTCGACAACCTGGTAGGGCAGGTCACGACCGACAACCTTGCTGAAAGCCTTGACCATCTCCAACACTGTGCTGCCACGACCGGAGCCAAGGTTCCAGGCCTTGACGCCGGGTTTCTTCTCACGGAGGAAGTTGAGGGCGGCAAGATGACCGCTGGCAAGATCGAGGACGTGGATGTAGTCGCGAATCGCGGTGCCATCCTTGGAGGCGTAGTCTGTCATACACGGTTTAGCATCCTGTCATCTGATGTTCAAGACTGTCTCATCCGAACGGGACTACTCACCGTCACCAAAGACCAAAAGCTTGTCTCTTTCCCCAGTCGCTACCTTACCGAGCAAAGGCAAGAGGTTGTAAGGGACACCCTGAGGGTCCTCGCCCATGACACCGCTGGGGTGAGCACCGCAAGGGTTGAAGTAGCGGAGCAAAGCGCCGTTCCATTGCTCGAAGGGCTTGCCCGCCTTTTTGGCCTTCCTCCTCTCGGCTTCAACATGATCGGTAATGACGGTCTCGATCATCACCTTGGTATGACCATATGTGTTGGTGGGGCCGATGGGGCAGTTCTCGGGAATGGGAATCATGCCAGGGACACGGGTGGCATCACCGTAGACAGTGGCCGAGGACGAGAACACAATGTTGGGGACATTGTGCTTGGCCATAGAACGGAGCAGGGTGATGCTGCCGCCGACATTGACACGGTAGTACTCGAGTGGGATTTCGCCAGACTCGCCAACGGCCTGCAGGTCCACAAGGGACAATTGTTAGCTGATGGTCACACCACCAGACACAGACGGACATGACATCGGGTGGCGGCAGATGTGCGCGTGCAACTCACCTTTAGAGCGGCAAAGTGAATAACGCTGTCGATCTCGGGGTGTTTGGAAAACACATTGTCGAGGCCGGCTTCGTCTGTAATGTCGACCTGGTAGAAGGTAGGACGCTTGCCGCAGATAAGCTCGATGCGGTCCACGGCGGCCTGGGACGAGTTGAGGAGACTATCGACAATGACGACATCGTAGCCGTTCTCGAGGAGGGCGAGGGTGGTGAAGGAGCCGATGTAGCCAGTACCACTGCAAAAGCAAGCCACGATCAATATCTCATGCCGCTACAACAATAACAAGGGCAACGCGCCACGCGCGCTCACTGGACAACGACGACGACGACGGGAGAAGGACGGGATGGGATGATGGGTGGTTGCGGGGTGCAATTGCGCGCGCACGTCGAGGCGTTCTTGTGGTATTCCAAGGCGATCCACACAGCTGCCCGTGCGGCGGAATTGGAGCGCGGTGCAGCATCTTCAAGGATGACTGGTGCAGTGTTGTAGCTGGGCTGGGCGTTCGGAGAGGGTGGTTCGTGTCGTCGGGGTGTTGGAGGCGGGAAAGGGTTAGAAGGGCTGGTCTTACCCGGTGACGAGAACTGTTCCCACAGCCATTCTGGATGCTCGATAAGGCGATATCTTTGTTCCTTTTTTTCTCAAAACTGAAGTGATGCTGCTGCTGTTGATGCCGTTGCCGCTGTTACCGTGGACAAGGAAACGAACCAAACACACAAAAAGAGTGACAAAGGGTGGAAGAGGATGTTTTTGTTAGGACCGGTTAAAGATAGAATTGTGGTTGGTAGAAGGTGGTAAGCACCGAACGAGTGCGGCAGGGCAGCGCATGCAATGGTTAATTAAGCTCGGGTCTTGGAGCCTGCAACGAGGGGTCTGTTGGTCCGGGAATGGGGCCCTGGCTTCCATTCCCTGGGCCTTTGATGGACTGTGATGGATCGGTATGGGTCCGGGCTGGGCGACTGCACTATCACATCCTGGTGTAATCCTGCGATGGTATACCGACGGGTCCGGTCATGAAATGACGATTGTCGAATTTCGCTAGACCGTAGTTTGCCGTGGGGCGAACATGAAACAACAGGGAACCAAATCGGCCTACCACGCAGTAGGACAGTGTTGATTGTCGATGGGATGAGAATCGAGATGAGACTCCCGTCTGAGGTTTGCCATCCGTTGCTCGCCGCCCTGGGGGTTACCGCGTTACCCTGCACAGCACCCTGCGACGGGTTGCGGGTTCTACGGGTGCAGCCTTGGATGTTTTTGTCGTGACATGCAACGATAAGGTTTTGGAATTTGGGGTACCAGACCACGGCGACCCCATCCGCTTGAGAAGCTTGTCCAGGCCTCCCCCTGCTGTGCATTCCCGATTCCATCTTCTCGAGAAGGTTGTAGTGGAAAAGGTATGTGCAGCTTTCAAGTAACATGTGACAATAGTCAAGAGTCCAAATCGGCCCTTTGGCTGACTATAGCCTAAACCTTTTCCCCCATTCTTTCGAAAGTCTTGGAACAAACATACCTTTAGAGCCTAGGGAGCAGAGGAGTTCTGCACTCCACACTTCGGATATCAGCTTCGGAAACTCGAAATGGGGTAGCTAGTAAGACGATACACAGTAATATTAAATGATAGTCAACGGGAGCAGGCAACAAGTTACAATGTTCCATGTGGTGGAACGTGCAATTTGGATCATCTTTGCTGCGCCCGTTGGAGAACTGAAACTGGGAATGCTGATTGAGCCCCAGTTGCCCCAGGTTCATCCCATCTCGATGTCGTCAAGTCCGTGCTAGGAAGATTGCAGTGAGAAGAAACGGCGATCAGACTCGAATAGAAGGACAAGAGATTTCGGTCTACAAGATCTGACACGGCACAGCCTGGCTCCCCTGGACAATCGAACAAGTCCCTGATTCCATCCTCGAGCCCCCGAAGATCGGGAATTCAAGATACGGCAACGGGAACTGCATATCTCTCGCTTAAGCGCATATCAGTTCCGCTTACTCATCTAGCCATTCCCCCACTATCCATTCCAACCGTCAGCCTCCACCCGGACGCTATCATTTTCCATTCTTGGCGCCGCGCGACTGGGCTGAAGTGGGGAGTTGACATCAGTCGAGGAAGTTGCACTTTTTGAAGGAGCACGAACCCCCACAAGCCAAGGCGAGATGAGTGATGGCCTTTCAACGCGCTGTTGCGGCAGGCAATCGGCAGCGCCAGCAGTGGGCACACAGTTGTTGAGCTTCCAATTCATTGTCATTCATCGCATTCCGTCTTCAATCTTTGCTTCCACTTTCTATTGTGACCTGGACCGCGTCAAAGACAGAACCTTCGACGAAGAGCAGCCGAATGGTCTTTACAGCAAAAAGGCACCATTAAACAAGAGGCTCTCAACGGACAATGACTGCTAACAAAGGCAAGGCGGACAGCTACAGCTCAACATGAAAGGCAGCTCGAGTCAACCAAGACATCCACAAAGAGACGAGGCCGTTTTCAGAACAAGACACCAGCGACTTGTCTTGTCCGTTTGCGAATGGATGCATGCATTTGTCAACAACTCCATCCCTACTTACGCCAGAGACATCGCTGTAGCACTTTTCTGTCTTTATGCTGGACAAACCACCGATCTCAACCTCAAAAACACCAAATGGAAAAAGTGAAGCAAAAGTCAATTGATCCCCAAATACCACGGCGTATCCACAATTTCTGTCAGAAAAAAAGATTCCCAGCGTTAGAAGGCTTCCGCTCAGCGCTTCTTTGATCGTTGCTGCAACCTAGCATCGCGTGCTATCAACCGAAACCACGCGTGCCGAGTCTGCAACGGAACACTGCACATCATCGCCGAGGACCCGACTACCCGATTTCTCACTGCGTTCATTCAGCTGGGAGGTTGGGTTGCTTTCTTCGGTCTCCCTCGCGTCGGATCTGCTGGCGAAATTGACCAACGGTATCGAGTGATTACTTTGGGCACCCGTAGGGCTCTTCAGCAGTTTCACCTTGATTGGAGGTGCCACGTGTTGCGCGCCTCGCAAATCGCAAAAGTCCGGTTGCCATTCAGTTGCAGTCGCAGGCGAAGGCGCATTAACATATCGCAACCACCCGAAGATCGACCTCCAATACAGACCGGCGGCTTGTCTGGCTGGACTGGACAGGAGGACGCTCACCCAAGCAATTCGGCCTGCAGCGGCAGCCTCACAAAAAGAACCCAAAGAGCCACCTCACGGCTCTGCAATTCGGCCCAGCCTCTTCAAACCCATCAATTCGTTGTCACTGACAACTCGTCCTCAGAATATTTGGGCGGCTTCTCAGTCGTCTAGTCTGTCATTTAAATGTGAGTTTGAATCGCCCCATCCACATGTTCTGATCGCGGCTCTTCTCTTCATCCGCCTATAGCCTTCAACATTTTTGTGACGCCTCTCACTTTTGGACCCTTTTTTGGGTTGCACAGTGTTCTCGTCCGTCTCTGTTCATTCCTACAATATTTGTGTTAGAGGGAAAAGAATAACCTCGCTTGTTCTCATTTTGGATTTTATAACGCCTTCTAACACCATGGACAGTTCATTCTCCAATCACTGGTCTCACGTTGACCTCGCTTTTCAGGACGTTAACAGTCTTCTCAAAGAGTCCACTGCAACCATGCCTCCCAAGCGGATAACGCGGAGGTCGGTGGTGTCACCTTCGCCTGCCCTTTCCGATACAGGCACACCAAAGGCCAAGCGCGGCACTCTGATTCCAGTTGAGCAAGTCAGGAATCAAACGCCCACCAGATTCAGTCTCAGTTATGGCTCCGCACTGGTGGCTATGCCAGACAGGAACAAAACCGCCGCAGGTACCGATCTCGAAACTGCCTTCGCCGACATACACGAAACTGTTAGGACCGACAATATCAAGGCTGAGGCTCGCCGTCGAGAGCTTGATGCGCGTAGGGGTAGCACAACTCCTGGCCCCAGACGCCCTGACCCGATTGAGGAAGAAACCGAAGAGGAGGAGGAGGAGGAGGTGCAGGAAGAGAAGGAAGAAGACGACGACGACCAAGGTGGCTATTACGACGACGAGAAAGAGGAGGAACCCGAACCAGAACCGCCCCGGCGTGCTACAAAACCGGCCCAAACGCTCAACAAGTTACAAGATCAGATTGAGAAGGCAAAGCTACTAGAAAAGCAGAGGGCAGAGGAGAGGGCAGCGGAAGAAAGGGAGAAAGCGGAGAAGGACGCCGCGGAGAGAGAAAGGAAGAGAGCGGAGAAAGAGGAGAAGGACAAAGCAGAGAGGGAAAAGAAGGAAAAGGCTGAAAGGGAGAAGAAGGAACAGGCCGCGAAAGCTCAACAAGAAGCCAAAGCAAAGGCTGCGCGTGAGGCCAAAGAACGAGCTGAACGAGAAGCCAAGAAAAGAGCACGCGACGAGGAGGATGAGGAACAGGCCGAGCTGGAACGTGCCGAACGAAATGCCCGGCTGAAACGTGAGCGTTCTGAAGATGCGCGGCGTCAAGCGGAACAGAAGCATGCAGCAGAGACCGCGCGTAAGAAGGAAGAGCAACGCCAAGCTCGAGAGGCCAGAGAAGCAGAGGTAGCAAGCCTGGAGGAAGCAAAGAGGCAGGCTATGCGACCACCCCCTCCACCTTCCAAACAACTACTTTCGACACCACCTACTTCCAAAACAAGGGAACTTGTGGCACCCGACACCGGCAACAGTTACGTGGAGGAAAGCGATGTTTACACTGACTCAGAAAAGATGAGGGAAGCGTTAGAAGAAGAGGTGCGAATGGCTCAACAGATGCGATTGGCCCAATATACCCCAGAGCCTCCAGAACCACCCAAAATCGCAAGGCGACCAGCGTCCACCCTCTCCAGTTCTTTACAGCATGCTCAACATCAAGTCGATCAACAGCAAGAATCTTTCGACACAGAGGCGGAATCCATGTCCGACAAACAATATCCGTCCTTTGGCAAGGTGTCCAAACCCACAACGGCGAGACCGAACCGAACATCCAGGCCGCTATCCGAACAGTCAAATACCACAAACGCGGAAACACCACCTCCTCCGTATACTACTGCTCCTACCTTCATGCAACGATCACTGAGTTTGATTCGTCGTTCGATATGGGGCGTATGGAAGCTGTTCACATACCTTCTACCAGTGCTCCTCCTCGCTCTGGTAGTCTTGAGCGCGTCTTCTTATGGTTCGCCGGATTCGGATAGCAGCATCCGATGGTATGGCTGGAAGCACTGGAGGAGCAACGTCGGGCAATTCATGCCCGGTCATCCGCAATTGACGGATGATCAATTCAATGACTTGAAGGACTATATCCTTGAACAATCATCCTCTACCGAGAGTGCTGTCAAAAACATCCAAACTCTCCTTCCCCGGATGGTGCACGTTAAACGTGGTCCAAACGGCGATCTCATTATTCAGGACGACTTCTGGCATGCTCTTCTGGATAAGATGCTCAAGGACAGCTCCGTTCTCACGCTTGACGGTACAGGGGACATTTCCGAGGAGCATTGGGACGCACTGCGACCGCGCCTCGTCAAAGCCGGACTTTTCGAGAAGGGTCCCTCGGATGAGCATATCTTGCAGATTGCCGAAGGCACCGTTTCCAAATCATGGGAACGTTGGGTATCCAAGAACGGGAAAAAGGTTGCCCAGGTTGTCAAAGAGCATCTACCGGGAGACAAAGGCGATGGGGTCACGCGTGACGCAGCCATCAGCCGGGAAGAGTTTGTGGGCCTCCTGGAGAAGAGGATTGCAGAACACAAGGAGGACATTGATGATCGGTTGGATGCCGTCAAGAAAGGGCTTGAGACACTCATCGACACCACGATCAAGGCGGCCATCTCCAACTCCGAAGGCAGTCTCTCCAAGTCCGATATTACCACCCTGGTCAGGAATATCGTCAAGAAGGAGATTCCCCGAGCGCAACTGGAAGCAGCCGCTAAGGACGGCATCATGCGCAACTACCACGACTACATCGAAACCCAAGTCAACCATTTCGGCCTGGGCAATGAAGCTGGTATTATCTTCACGGAATCATCCCCCGTTTACCGACATGACTCCCAAGCACTGCCCGGCAACAAGCATCTGAGCAAGCTGCTGGGTAAGCCAAAGCCCATTTCGAGCAAGGATCAGGTCACCCTGGAAGGGGAATACATGATGGCGCTCTCTGCCTGGAGCGACGTTGGTCAGTGCTGGTGCGCTGGCATCACAGCCAGCAGGGGGGCCGAGCTCGCCGTGGAGATGGCCAACTATGTCATTCCCCAAGTCATCGTCGTTGAGCACGTTCACCCGAACGCGACGAATGATCCTGGGTCCATGCCCAAAGACATCGAGATTTGGGGATACTATCCGGACGCGGACGACAACAAACGTCTCCTGGCTTGGATGGACGAGTCGTACCCTGGCGAGCGCGAAGCTGACTTGAAGAGGGTCGGCGCAGACAACAAAAAATCGCTGTCCCTCATCAACAAGAAGTACGTCAAGATCGGCGAGCTGGAGTACGACTATGCCAAGACCAGCGGTAGCCACGGCATGTTTGTTCACAAGCTGTCGGAGGAGTTGCTCGATCTGGATGCGGCGACGTACAAAGTGTTGGTCAGAGCCAAGACGAACCACGGAGCGCTGGATCATACTTGCTTTTACCGGCTGCAACTGTTTGGGGAGGAATTGGAGTTTGAGGATGAGGAATAAACAGGATTGATAGTGGGTATATGGGCGACGGGTCTTGAGCAGTCGCTGACATAGGGGAAGGAAAAGCAAGGAAATTGGGAATGGGGGAAGGCGTTTGGTCTTTCTTTATCGCTTTTAACTTTGGGGAACGTATAAGTGGGTTGGTTTCATTGCGGGTGGCTACGAAGGAATCATATGAGCGAGCGATACCCGTCTTCAGGCTCAATTTTCGTGGTTCAATACATGGTGCTTTCATGATACTTTGGCTCTTTTCATTGCTCAGCATGGTGTTGATGGTTGAATATTGCTGTATTTCTAAGTGAAATATGTAAATTGCTGAATTAGTAGGTGCTCAAATCACCCAAAATTTGAATCTCAATGCTGAAGTTTATCTTAATGCCCTGCTTCAACCCCGTACAACTGCCCATCCAACTGTCATGAACCATAGCAACGTGAGAATGTGACTGGGGGCTAATAACTCGTGGTCTGTCTGCTCGTATGACCCTAACCCTGGACCGAACCGCGCGTCCGAGATCCTCTGCAGATCCCCTCGCTTACAATCGTACAGTGGAAGTAAGGTGGGTCAAGCTGGCAGAATTCCTCTCCGCCAAAAGTTTTCCCATCGCATCGAACTGAACGGCACCAGCGACGACCCGCAGGCAATCGGATTCTCTCGACTAGCAGACCCGACCTTTGGAAGCTCGTCGAACCCATCACGCCAAATCTCAGCACAGTCCAACAACACAAACACCATGGCTCCAGGAGGCCCCAAAGGCCGCGCTGGCAAGGGCAAGGCCGAGAAGGAAAGGCCTAAAGCCAATAAGGCTGAACAGAAGTCGTTGAAGAGGAAAAGAGAGTTGGAAAACCTCGAGACGCTTCAGAAGAGAATTGACGAACTTGTGAGTCCAAGTGGACCCCTTTGCCCACTATACAATCGCACACGCTTCTAACTTTTTCATCTTAACCTACTAGGACCCCAAATCTGCAGACATCAAGAACTTTACCGATCTCCCCCTTTGCGAACCGACCGCCTCCGGACTGCGCGCATCCCATTTCGAGGTCCTGACCGATGTCCAACGCGCCGCCATTCCTCTCGCGCTCAAAGGGCAAGACATTCTCGGCGCTGCTAGAACCGGTAGCGGCAAGACCCTCGCCTTCCTTGTCCCAGTTCTTGAGAAGCTATACCGTGCACGATGGACCGAGTACGACGGCCTCGGTGCCCTTATCATCAGCCCGACCCGCGAATTGGCCGTTCAAATATTCGAAGTCTTGAGGAAAATTGGTCGCAACCACAGCTTTTCGGCAGGCTTGGTCATTGGTGGAAAGAGCTTGAAGGAGGAGGCAGAGCGTCTTGGTCGCATGAATATCCTCGTCTGCACACCTGGCCGTATGCTGCAGCATCTCGACCAAACGGCCGGCTTCGATGTCGACAACCTCCAGATCCTCGTGCTTGATGAGGCCGATCGCATAATGGACATGGGTTTCCAACAGGCCGTTGACGCTCTCGTTGAGCATCTTCCCAAGAGCAGGCAGACATTGCTCTTCAGCGCCACACAAAGCAAGCGTGTCTCGGATCTCGCCCGGCTGAGCTTGAAGGACCCCGAATACGTCTCAGTTCACGAAGCCGCGGCATCGGCGACTCCCGTCAACCTCCAGCAGCATTACATCGTCACACCTCTCCCGGAGAAGCTCGACACACTATGGGGCTTCCTACGAACGAACCTCAAGAGCAAGATTATCGTCTTCCTGTCATCCGGCAAGCAGGTCCGATTCGTCTACGAAAGTTTCAAGCGGATGCAGCCCGGTGTCCCACTACTACACTTGCACGGCCGGCAAAAACAAATAGCACGTCTCGAGATCACAAACCGGTTTACGTCTGCGAAATACTCCTGCCTCTTCGCCACCGATGTCGTGGCCAGAGGTGTCGATTTCCCCGCCGTCGACTGGGTCATCCAGGCCGATTGCCCTGAAGATGCCGACACCTACATCCACCGCGTCGGCAGAACGGCGCGTTACGAGAGCAAGGGTCGCGCCGTCTTGTTCCTCGATCCCAGCGAAGAAGAGGGTTTCCTTAAGCGTCTCGAGCACAAGAAGGTGAACGTCCAGAAGGTGCACGTCAAGGAGAACAAGAAGAAGAGCATCAAAAACGAACTACAGTCCCAGTGTTTCCAGTCGCCCGATCTCAAATACCTCGGACAGAAGGCGTTCGTCTCGTACGTCCGTTCGATTTACCTGCAAAAGGATAAGGAGGTGTTCAAGTTCGACAAACTCGACCTCGACGGTTTCGCTTCCAGCCTGGGTCTCCCAGGTACTCCACAGATCAGGTACCAGAAGGGTGAGGACATCAAGAAGCTTAAGAATGCCTCGCGCGCCGCCATGTCCAGCGGGTCCGACACCGAAGGCTCGGACGGCGAGATCCGCAAGAAGAAGAAGGAGGTCAGGACAAAGTACGACAAGATGGCCGAGCGTCAAAACCAGGACGTCTTGTCGACGCATTACCGCAAGCTTCTCGGAGAAGATCAGACCGAAGACAACGAGGAAGACGACTTCCTCTCGGTCAAGCGCGTGCTGGACGACGACGCCGCCCTCGACGACGCCGCCGGCAACGCCAAGTCCGGCACCAACCCCGACGGCACGGCCAAGGTGGTCAAGCTGGGCAAGAACGCCGAGCTGGTCATCGACTCGCACCGTCGCGAGAAGCTGCTCAAGTCCAAGAAGAAGCTGCTCAAGTACATGGAGAAGGGCCAGAAGCTCGTGTTCGACGACGAAGGAAACGCCCACCCGATCTACCAGCTGCAGGACGAGGAGGACTTCCAGAACGAGGGCGACGCCAAGGAGCTCAGGCAGAAGTTCGTCGAGAGCGAGGCCACCAAGGTCAAGGAGCAGGATGTCGAAGACAAGCTGCTGGCTAAGCAGCGGAGGAAGGAGAAGAGGGAGCGCGCCAAGGCCAGGGAGAGGGGTGAGGAGGTCGAGAGGGAGAAGGGTCCTCTGCATCTGCAGCCGGCGCTGCTGGATGCGCACAGCGACGTGGATGATGATCCCTTGGCTTTGCTCAGGAGTCTGCCTGTTGCTGGCAAGGGTGGAGATGACAGTGGTGATGAGAGCGAGAGGGAACCACCTAAGAAGAAGGCCAAGAAGTGGTTCCAGAAGGATGACTCGGATACGGAGTATAGCGATGATGGCAGGCCGAGGAGGAAGAAGGCGAAGATGGAGGGCGGCAGGAAGGTTATTGAGATGGATCACGAGCCGGATAATTTGCAGGATTTGGAGGCTTTGGCTGCTGGTTTGTTGGAGGATTGATAAGTTGGTTATCAGTGTTGGTGTTGGTGTGGGGGAGAGAGAGATTGGGTTCTTTCATCCAATCATGGATGTTTACATGCGTATTTTGCGATAGTTTTAGACTTGTTATGATACCTAAATCACGTATTTTGACAAAAGGGCCAGTCCCATGCCATGGTTCTTTCGGTAAAATGCATTTCCAGCTAGGTATCTAGCCATCCTTTTCCAGCAGTCTGCGGCGAGGTTTCGGCGTAAGGCTGAACGAAGCATTTCGCAAGTCCTGAAGCATGTCGCTCGCTCCTTCCAGCGCAGAACAGCACCCCACACACTCGAGGGGATGGCTGCTTCTGTTTTCGTCCTCGTCAATTATCTGGTGGACGAAGGAGCGGCCAGAAGAGGCGGGGTCTAAATTGATTTTCCGATCATCCCCATCTGAGAGTTGATTTATTCCCTTGTCAATATCTTTTATTTCGGGAAGGTTTGAAAAAAAATTCTACCCTCTCTTTGTCTCCTCTTTTCTCTAGAATCTTCTTTTCGCAAGCGGAACTGTGAGGTGCTCCATCTCTCCACACTCGTCGAAACATGCCCTTTCTTCCAAGTACCAACCGGTCGCCGAACACAGGATCAATCCACATCTGCATCCACAAAGATCTGACTAATATCTAACCGTGGGCGTGAGCTGGACTGGTCGTTCTGTCGCAACACCCACTCTCCAAGAAAAAAAAATCGAGGGACACCTCAGTTTTGTACGGCATTTGTTAGGAACAATGTTGGCGCACCATATGTAAGGCCCGAACCTCATCAAGCAGCTCCAAATAAGTTGTCAACACTTTTACTAGGGAACCCCATACAATAATGTTCTGTCCCTCGATTTTTGGGCGTCCCCTCGATCTTTTTGCCCACTCTCTGCAAGAGGCTGGGTGTTGCCACTCCAAGACCAGTCCCCACACCCACGGTTATCCTCAAAACCTGACCAAAGCCCGTCTCGCAGTCCTGCATCTGCCTGAGGCCCGAACCCCCTGAGGGGTAGGAGGAGTGGAGGGTTAAGTTGCTTCTCCTCGAGTGACGGGAGGCTTTTGCCAAACGAACGACGGGATGCAAGCATCCACGGTCGAGCCGAGCTCTCCCTCACGGTAAGATACCGCGTTTGTTTGCGACCTGTTATATACATACCCACACACCCCTTGGTGAGACTGTCTGATGTCCCTGGACAGCAGTTATTGCCGTGAACAGATGTTCGAGGTGACTGGATTGGCCCACCGCCGACATGAATACCATACAGCTTCATCTTCCTTGTAGATGCTCCTCTGTCGGTCTTCTGCACACCAGCAGCTTCTAGAGTGCCGGCCTTTGTGCCCACCTTCTTCCTTGCTAACAAGCACCATATAGGGCAGCTCGCCAGCTGCACCCTTCCAACACATCGCACTTTTTCACACTTTACCTCAACAGTTGGATCAAGCCGAGTCAAGTTCTCTACTGTTTTCAAACGTTTGGTACGTTCTTCAAGACATCAAGTTAACTTGTTGTGATTCCGTGCCTTGGCGCCCATCCACTGGCACTGCCTCCCGGTATTGTATGCTGGCTTGATTTCCGTTTGTCCTCTTTTGTTACCACTTCAAAATCAAGTTCCTTCTCTGTCGTCGCCTTTGCACGCCCATCAAGACCAGCTGCAGATTGAACCATTCAGCAGGCTTTTCACGCAGGGTTGAGCGAATCCTCCGGCCGTCTGCTTGTTTGTACTGCTCGTTGGCACTTGCATACTGCGTGCTATGCCAATCCCCATTGGATGAGGTACTTGACGATAGCGTCACCAGCCAACTCCTCTGCTTTCCTGCCCGCTCGGGCTTATAAGATGTCGTTGCAAGACGACGTGTGCCCTTTTCGGCCCCTCACCTCAGCCTTGTCATCCAGAAGCCTGCGGGGAGACGATTACTTTCATCAAGGCGTCAGCTGGCACAACATCATTGCATACTTCTTCCCCTCATTGAGATCGACCATGGCTACTCGTACCATCAAGACACGATCGCAAACCGAAACGCTAGCCTCTCACAAGACCGAGGCCATCCAGATCGAGTGTGTCGTCTGCACAGAGACGAGAGATTTATTTCATTTTCCTTTGTCAAAACTCTCCACCGACTGTCAACACGCAATGCACGTCTGCGTCCAATGTGTCCGTTTGAGCATCACGGCGGATCTCAAAAACAAGCACTGGCAGGACATCAATTGTCCGGTTTGCAACAGTCGTCTTGATGCGGATGTTATTCAACGTTACGCCAGCCCTGAGACGCGGGCAAAGTATGAAAGTCTTTTGACTAGGCACATGCTGGAAAGTCAAGAAGGCTTCAGGTGGGTAGGTTGATGATTCCCATTGGCAGTGGATGCCCCGAACTTGGCGGCAATGCATAGCTGACAGTTCCCAACTTGAACAGTGTACAGAGCCGGGTTGTGATAGCGGCCACATCCACGAGGGCGGGAAGGACAAGCCCATCATGAAGTGTCCTAAGGGCCACTTATCATGCTACGTCCATAAAGTGCCATGGCACAAGGGCATGAGCTGCGAGGAGTTCGATGTAGTGATGATGGACCCGGACAGCCCCGCATATAAGCAACACCTTCGACAGCAGGAGGAGAATAAGCAAAGCGAGGAGACGATTGCGCTTACGTCGAAGCCTTGCCCTTCGTGTGCGCGAAATATCGAGAAAAACGGCGGATGGTAAGTTCATGTCCTGCGGTATTAGGCAACGGTTGGGAGATTGAGAGGCTAACGCTCGTGGTTGACAGCTCGCACATGATGTGTAAGACATTGTTCCCAGCTCTCTCCCACTCTTTCTACACCTTCGTGCTTGAGATTATCCGTCCGCTCTATTCCCTGCAATATTCCTCCCACCCTTGTCCGCATTTCCCTATCTTCGGAAAGACAAGTGCTCTTCCTGTTTCTTTGGAAATTCTATCGCATTCTTTAACCCATTATTCTTGCATGGTCCTGAATTGGTTTTCTGATGTTCTTCTAGGCTCCCTGTGCCGCTACGAGTTTTGCTGGGATTGCCGCAACGCTTGGCATCGGGATACATGCCCACGACGGTAGCGCTCCCACCGCGAACATCTTGTTTCTGGTCTTTTTTAAGCACATCGTGACCTGCACTTCGAGTCCCTTTCTTCTGTTTTCCCGTATCGATACAGCACATTTCTTTGCGCTAAGCACCGTAATTATCAATTCAAGCGCTGTGCTAAAACACTCGTGTTCCACTCAATAGGCGCCAAGTGCTCATACGAGTTCTGCTGGGAATGCATGGCAGACTTCAAGGAGATCTTGAGGACTAGCAATGATGCTCACCGAAAGGACTGCAGGTTTCATACGGACAATCTAGGGGACTGAATCAGAGTCTCCAAGGATATTTTTCTCGAACCCATTGCCGAGTTTTGGGGTAAGGAACGGACTGCGGGTTCGGTCAAGCATGGTGTGGTTGAGCTTGAAACGTCTTATTCGATTAATCTTGTAGGCTGTGGTTGAACTATGTATAACCTTTCTTTAGGAGGGATGCTGTAGATCGAGCCCAGCGGGTTTCTGGGTTTATAGCTTTGGTGCTATGGCACCATGGCACCAGGGCATTGTCATATATTCGATTTACATGGGATGAACCAGATGGGGAAGTTTGTTGACATTGAGTCGAGGGTGACATGGTTCAGGGGGGCATTAAAGGGCGCTGAGTGGAGTAGGAGGCACTTACACCAAGGCAGCTTTGGATCCTGTGAAGAACCTGTTAAGTCGAAAGGAGCCATTTTGAGGCAAATTTAATGTCAGAACTGGAAACTTTGATTCTAACAGATCAACGTGATCAAATAGATGCACAACGCAAAATATTTTTGACCGTGGTGGAGGTAACGCCTGTGTTTTTGCTGGGACGTCGGGTATTGTACCCCTGTATCTTACGGTACCGTATTTTACAGCGCGATGTGGGGAAGCATGGGCACTTCATCATCAAGGTCACCAAAGGTCGGGCTGGACACTCGCAAGTCTGGCAATATCTCGTGGGTGAGAGACCAAAATGAAGATAGACTTCCAAAGTTGAATGGATTTTATCTTTGGTAAACAGAAAAAGACTCTTTTCCGACGCGTTTTATGGTGGGCTGAGAAGAAGTGAAGAAGTTGGTCGCATGCCGCTGGCTGTGCTCCAATTTGAGGGTCAGGCCTCCCGTCCCGCAGCCCCTGCCCACCCCGCAATCTGGCTGATATACGATAGAAGTCCGACATCCAGTCCAGGTGGTGAGGCTGAACCTTCCTTATCTACCTCCGAGGTGTAGGGCGACCGGCGGATTTGTCAGGTTCTCTCCTTCTTTCCTTTATTTAAGCGGTCGCCCTTTCCTCTTTTCACCTTTCAGGTGAAAGGTTAATCCAGCCATCGGTTGACCTTTCCACACCCATCTTGCGAATCCCGCACCAAACTCTCGGGCGAGTCAGCAACGCACTCATCTCTCATTGCCGGCACAATCAAACAAGCTTCAACGTGACGACGACGACAACGACGACGAAGGAGCCAAAATGTCCGGGTTGGGAACCAACGGTCAGAATGGGAGTCCATTTGGCACAAATACTGGCCCTTCGCTGTTCGGTTCTGCACCAGCTGCTGCAGATCACACTTCTACAGGCAGTGGGCTGTTTGGGTCCATGGCCCCTCCAGAGTTGACAGCTTGTTGGTGGGTCCCAGGCAGGCAACTGGGGCACTGGGCCAGAGTCACATGCTCTATGCCGTGCCCACCGTGCCGTGCCCAGACCGCACCACTTTCTAGCCTTCCAGACTCGCCAGTCTCTCCTTCTCTCGATAGCACAACAACCGTATACACGCTTGCTCTCGTTGTTCGTGATCTCACACAGCTTCAACCACGACCGGTGGTCTTTTTGGCACTACATCCACCGCAGGCAGCTCACAAAGTCTGCCTACAGAAGCTTCAACACCCGGAGAAGCCACCGCCGACCTCTCCAGTAGCAGCTCTGCTGCAACTCAATCGGAAACAACTACCACTCAACCAATGCCGACAGGGGACTTATCTGGCGATACTCCCCCCGCAATGGCAACTGCTTCCAATGGGTCGGATCCAAGAGGCACGAATGAAACGGAAAATTCGGCCTTGCCACAACGCAACGTGATCAACATCGACCCCGAGGGTGATCTCTTGTTGGACGTAGGGAGAGACGAAGACTCCGAATCGTCCCAGCCACAGCGGCTACGTGTCTCTTCCTCCGCGCTCCGCCGCCACTCGCCAGTCTGGAAGCAGATGCTTTTTGGTCCTTGGAAGGAATCGAAGCCAGCCAATGTCGAATCCGAGGAGTGGATCGTAGAGCTACCGGATGATCCTGTCGAACCAACGCAAGTTGTCCTGAACATCATACATGGACGGTTCAAGCAGGTCCCTCGCTCTCTCAGTCTCGATGAACTCTACAAACTTCTAATTCTCACCAACAAGTATGACATGACCGATATATTGAGGCCGTGGTGTGCACAGTGGACAGCTGTAGCCCACGGGGACCTATCTTCGGCGGACACACTGAAGTCCTTGTTCATTGCCTGGGAATCGGGAGATCAAGACCTCTTCGCTCTGAGAGTTGAGGAAATATCCGTGAATACCAGCTCCATGGAGAAGTCCCTATTCAGTCAGGTAGAGACTCTTTTCAGCAAAAAGTCCGTTCTGGCTGGAACTCCTGACGCTGGAAATCCAGAGTGGATTGATCTTGAGGGTCAGGACTACCTCGGCCCACAAGATATTCTAGGTACGTTTGACATTCACATTCCAGACCGAAGTTATGGACACTCAACTAACGCTAGTCTCTCAACAGATGTCCTTCGTTCAATTCGAAAGGAAGTGCTTTCGATGATTATCGCGGCTGTTGATAATGACATGGCGGTTCGACGATTTCCGAGTCTTCGAACGGTTTGCTCTGGTCCTCAAGTTTATAAAAGTGGGCCTTACAGAATGATGAGCACAAGTGAGATGGGCTCCGCAACCCTTTGTGACGCGGCCATCTTAGGTGGTCTCGTGATTCACATAGATCCCCGCTTCGCATCGTCAGCCGCTCTTCCCCTCACCACGCAAACCATTGCACAGGTGGCATCCGGCGTGTTCCCGAAAATAAAGCTGATCGAGATTTTGCCGCATCATCAGGAGTGCTCCTTGCGCGCCAAGTATGAGACCCTCGACAAGAAGATTCACGAGGAGCTTCCTGGTCTCGTGGCGAGACACATCAAGCCGGAGCACAAGAAGTACATGGAAAGCCAGAGGAACAAGACAGGCATTGAGTTGCCGTCCCGGGCAGGGCAGAAGCAAAGACAGGCTAGTACCCGCCGATATTGGTGAGAGTCGGAGACATCTCTGCTTTATACTCTCCTTTCCTCGGCGTTGAGCGAGGTTGGAATTCACTCTGGATGGCAGTTCGGCGTTGGTAATGTTGGTAAGCTGCTATATGCTGGTTCTGGGACATGAACGTCCATTATCCTCCTGCTTGTAGAACAAGACTTTCTCTGTTGGCTTTTGAATTGATGGTACAAACACTGGAGAGCTGCACTTGGCGTGTAGTGAGGATGGCATTCGCGCCTGGCTCTTGTAGCGTCCTTGTAGTTGCTAGGGTTTTCCTAAAGAACCACCTCCTTTCCCATCAAACGAACCCTCCTAAGCAGCCGTTTCATCACCAGGCTTGCAACACTCAACAATCAAGGGGACATCCAGTCGCGTTCTGTAGGACGCTGATTAGTAAGATATATCCCCATGCGATACTGTTTTGTCCTCCGTTATCGGGTATCACTCGACTTTTTTTTCACACTCTCTGCAAAGGAGCGGATGTTGCAACAAGAGGGAACCACCAGCTTACACCCACGGGTACTGGCTGGACCACACCTCATGTACTCGACCTTTCCAAACATTCGCAGGAGTGCTGTCCATCTGAAGGTGACACTTGCGGTCAAGGTGCCTATAATACATGGATGGGTCGGAAATTACAAATGTTGTGCGTATATCTACGCTTGGGTGCTGTCTGTCGCCCGTTTAAGTATCCGCATTTTCCACATAATAAACACCGTTTAGTTTGTTTTACGGATTCGGATAGGAGTCTTGGGCTATTAGGCAATACTCAACTACACGTCTTTGGCCTGGAGACAGACACGCCATCGATCCCTGATGTGTACAATACAATACACGTTTGTTTATTAGCTTGGTTCTTTGGCCACGGATCGAACAGGGGAGAAGTGGAGCTCTCATTGGCCTCCTCAGAGGAAAAAACTTGTCTTCGTTTTCAGCAACGGACAATGACCAGGGCATAGTACGCCACAAAAGCCTCTTTTGTGTCTCTCTCCTTCTGTTACAGAAGCCCTTCTTTGCCTCTCTCCGTCTCTTTTGAGCCCCTTAAACTTGGAAGATCTCAGTCAACGGCGTTACCCAATTTGGGTCTGTGAGGCGTTTCTAGCCCGGACGAGTATCCGTTCTGTGTCAGGCAGCGCCTGCCATGCACGATTTTAGCAGGTGCATTGCTGCACAGGGAAGTTAAGATGCCTTCATTGATCACTCCTGCATCTATCGTAGAAAGTCGGGGCGTTCGTCTTCGGGATCCAGCAGGGGAAGCACATTCAGCATTGCGGACATGCTCGGGTGTCTTCAAAAATCCAAACCCTAAAACAATCCAGTTGCGTCTATGTAATGATTGCTATTCGTGGGAGCCGATAGATTCTGCCGCAGACTGCTGGATCCCGAAGACAAACGCCCCGAATTTTTATGGTAAAGCCCAGGCCACCAGACCTGGTGGATTTATGGACTTCTCCCTCTTTACCACTTCGATACAACCCCATTGCCAGTCATTGGTTGCATGGCATTCCATTTGCCTGACGTTCTCTGCTTCTAAGAGAATCTTGTGTCTTTGACTGCCTTACCTTAGGGTTTAGGTTCTTTGAGAAGCCAATGCAAGCCCAGGCAGTCTGCACAGCTTTCTCACATTAGCGAGGCAAGCCTGCCGTGATGTTGACATCAACCTGACAGAACAGATATATGCGTCCGTTTGACGAGATCATACGGTAATTCGCCGTTAATTCCTTGACACCCACCCCTCCTCATCGCCTCACGCTGTCCGGCGCAAGACCTTCGACACCTCACCCATTGTGGCAGTCGCAACCGACGCTAACAATTTTTCTGTATGTAAGCCAGATCCAGCGGGGCATTCCCTTCCTTCCCTCTTCAACCTCCAACCAACCACAATTTTACCACTTTGGTTGATTCGCCTTGTTTTCTATCCTTGTCTCACCCCTCGTGGCCCTGCAAATACGATATCGTCTGTCGAAGGGTATCAGCCCCCGATTATGCCTCCTGTAACAAAAGGCGGCACCCACGACCCCCCATTCGGGCGATGCGAGCGAGGCTGTTGCCAAAGCCGAGTCACCACCCGCCCACCTCCAGCCGCGAAGGATTTTGGTTGACATTGACTCCGCCGTCATTCTTCAGTATGGAAAACGATGCTGTTTGGTCCCTGGTCGGAAGCCAAGCCGACCAACGGCGAGGAATGGGTCGTTCAACTTCCAGAGGATCCCTTCTATCCGATGAATGTTGTTCTCAACATACTTCATGCGAAATTTGACGGGATTACCGATTTTGGAGAGGCCCCCAAGTATGTTCAACGAGAAGTTCTCCGGGATGTCTTGGTCCTAACCAACAAATACGACATGACCGGGATCGTGGGGCCTTGGTGCGACAAATGGATAGCGCTCGCCAGGGGAGTGAGACATTCGACCGAAGAGTTCAACAACATGAAGCTATCGACCAGCCCGGCAATGAGGTTATGGGCTGAATGGGTGTGGGAGGATGAAACGTCCTTCGATGAGCAACGATCGACCAACGATATGGTCATGTCCTTATACGTTGCATGGGAGTTGGGCGATGAAGAGCTCTTTACTCAGAGATCGGAAGACCTTTCGTTACGGACTAGAATGAATGGAGAGGGTCTTTTAAGTTACACTGCGTCGGGGCCGTTGCAAGAAGCAGTCATTCTCAATGATGAGGTTCATCTAGGACCACAAGATGCGCTAGGTAAGTTGTGTCTTTTAAACACCGTTGGGCTGTCAACGGATTGGCAGGAAATCTATGCTAACAACCCATAAACATGATATGTGCAATCCGGGAGGCTCTACTTGAAATACTCATTACACCTGTCCATGAAGATCTGGATGCCCGGATGCAGGCAAACCCTTACTGCATGGTCGGTCAAACGGACTACATGAGAGCGCTCTGTAATGCCACGACATTAGGCGATATTCGTCAGTCTATGCTAAAAACCAAAGGCAGCATTCTCCCCAAGTCTGCCTCTGAGATCGAGGACAGCGTTCTGGAGCTGGCAGATTGGCTCTTTCCCATGACGTCCGAGATTCCGCCTGTGCATGGCGAAAGACACCTGTCGTACTTGGACAATCCACCGGAGTGGGAATGCTCTGTGGTGTCGAAGTACAAGAAGCTCTGCAGTAGCATCTTGGACGATATTCCCGAAGTTGTTGCTCGCTTCATCACGCAGAGTCACAAGGAATATATGGTGGCCCAAAGAGCAAAGTCCGGGTTGGTCATGCAAGACAAAAGGTCCACACGCCGCTATTGGTCCTGGGCTAAGTACCTCTATCAGAGTCTTACCAGGCGTGCCAGGTAAATATACGAACCTTCCCGACATCATATAACGAAAGTTTGCAAGTACCTCAATCTACCACTGGTCTACGGTAGTCACGTAGTGGTGCTTTAGGGTAATCTGGTGGATTTGATGGCAACCCCCGTCATTTTGGCTTCGAGTGGTCATAGGGCTGGAGGGTTCTGGCTGCCAGGTACGTGCCTGAGTGGATCGCTGTTCTGGTCTTTGATTCTGGATGTCATTCTTGGTGTTGTTATTTGTGTTCATGTATATAGATCTGGCTTCGCCCGCCTTCCGCGCGCGGCAGAGCAGACCAAGCAAGTCATAGTATTCTCACGGAAAATTGGCAACTTCACCTTTGACATGACTTTCTTTGCATTCCTGATACCCTAATTCTTCTTTCCTTACCTTCACTCAAGACGTGGACTTCTGCTTGTGCAAAGGACTTCAGCATTTCCAGGCTTGACTGCAGCTTGATTTGATAGGTGGTGCAGTGTGTAGTTCAATGTCAGTCCTCCTCTCGTCAGTGGTATGATCGGTGGCAGCATTAAAGATCGACACCTTCTCGGCTCGTGGTTAGTTCATCAATGGTGCTCAACCGCAACATCACAGGCCGAGAGTTTCATGAAAGAATGAAGAACATTTTGCAGAAGTTAGACACACGATGTCAGGTCCCCGAGAATTGATATCACGAATATGCATGAGGTGGAAGAGAAAGTGTTGGCAATGCCAAAATGATATGAGGGAGAGTCTGCTAACCGAGTCTTCAGCTAGTGAGATTGATGTGGCATGGAGACAACATGCTGTCCAGGGGTCTTTGGGAAAGAGAGATGGAAGGAGTTAAACGATGAAGCTCACAATGAAGGGGGGAACGATGGAAGCGAAACGGTACGACTCAGCTGAGACCTACAACATGTACTATATGATATACCCGAAACGTATGCAATGTAGAAAGGCGGCGATCAACAACTCTTTGGTGCCAATGGGTGAGAAGGCGCTTCCATACTACAAGGGATAGCAAATGTTACACATGGAGAAGCGCCAATAACGCAGTGTTTTTATTAAGTGACTAGCGACAAATCAGTTGGGCGTCCAGGCAACGGGAGTTCCGAATAATCTGGACATAGTATAGATAGGCGTGTTGCCTATGCTTGCTGCGGTAGATGTGGCAGAAGTGGTAGAAGTGGTAGCCGCGGTAGCCGTGGTAGGCGCAGCAGAGCGAGTGGGAGTAGACGTCCCAAACAGCGACGACGTAGCTGGCGTAGAAATTCTGTCGAAGAAATTTTTGCCAAAATTAGGCTGTACCCAGTACGTGTAAGTAGCTGTATCCGCCCCCTTCTTAGCAAGGCCAGTCTTTACTCTGGCTTTCTCCATGTAGCTGTGGTAGGAGGGGGTAATATGACGTCCGGCCACGGTAGGGATGCTGCCATGAACCTCGTTGCTCAGATCGGTGTACTTCTGTGCGATCGAGCACGTCTTGCGATGTTGCGGCATAGTCTCGACGTTGGTCATGCAAGGAAACAGCCAATTTGCGAGCCCCACGACACTGTCGAGAATTTCGGCGTGCAGTATCGGGAGCAGGTAACCTTTCTGTTTCAGCATGCTTGAGTGAATACCGCCCAGAATTGCGGCGTCGCAAAGCTGAGATGAGCCTGCATCTTTGTCCAAGGTTTGGTTGAAGCCTGGCTTGAAACAGCAGGCGGGCGAAGCTTTCAGGCGTGCCCGAATATCTTCGTGCACAGGCTGAATTATGGCCTCTATCAGGTCCTCACGAATCTGATATATCGTTTCTGTACAAATGTTAAAGGGTTAGAGACGGATCATGCGGATGGACTGATGCGCTGGCCGATAGTTGAGGGACACCTTACCTATAATATCATGTGGGCCAAGGTGTTCCACATCCTCGAGGACAGCTTCTGTTGGTTTCGATCCGAACGGACCCCCCCYCCYCCCCCCCCCCCTCCTTTCTTTAGGACCAGGCGGCCCTTTGTATCGATAGAGCTGTTTACAGCAATCTCTTGGAGCCGTCGGGCAAAAAGATTCTCATCACCGAGCTCCCATGCGACATAGAAAGACTCGATTAGATCATCCGCCACCGTCATTGATCCTTGCGCTATAGATGCCCAGTTCTGGCTCCAAGGCTTGATAATGTTGACAACATCGTACTTATTGGCGACCACCAGCAAATCGCGAAACTGGCGGAGGGAGAGAAACAGCGGGGGAACCATATCGAAGTTTCCGTGTACGATGTGAAGGATTAGCTGCATCGCCTGAGGAGAATCATCGAACAACTCGACAATCCAGTCCTTGTCGCTACTGGTCGGCTTTCCTTCCTTCCAAGGCCCAAATAACATCTGCTTCCATACTGGCGAACGGCGGCGGAGTGCAGCGGAACAGACTCGGAATGTCCAGACCTTCGGATCGTCATCCTTAGACACCTGCAGATAAAGGTCGCCATCCGGATCAATGATGACGGTCTTGTACTCTGGTGCCGGCGCCGGCGACAGCGTCTCCGGGGTCTGGGCCGAGTCTATGTTCGAGATTGACGGGACGTCCTTGGGTAAGGGGTGCGATGTGAAAGCGTCCGAAAAAGTTCAAGAGAAGGAAGAAGATGAAACGGCAAAGGAGATAGAAGACGGAACGAACTCCAAAAATATTCCCGGGTTCAAAAAGAGGAAAAGACCTACGAAAAGGGAAGTTCAGTACTTTAAATACAGAAAAATACAGCATGTGAAAGATGTCGTGTGGTGTGGTGTGGGGTATACTTTCCTGGTTGCAAACGAACGTCATCCTTGGCACTCAATCCCGTGAATAAATTGTTTACGTTAGGACCTTTGGCCACCGCCATGTTGCGTGACATTGAGCTGGGCCTCTTGCAGATAGCCCACTCGAGGACAGCGGGTACGCCTGTCCCTGATCCTGAGCGCCTCGTGCTTTCCCGGGAAGTGAACCACACGCTTACACAACGCGTGTAATGAATAGTATAATACCTGTTACAAAGCCGCGTAAACTTACCTTGGTATCCACCGCCCCGCATTTCTTACACGCCGCGTGGATTTCCAGCTTTCTGTCCCTTCTCTCAAGTGACTTCGTTCCTTTCAATATTCTCACATAAAGACGCTTCAATCCAATTTGTTCGTAGAGCAACGACTAGTTCGAGCGCTGTATCGAGTGGGACGCTGGCGTCTCAGAACTAGATGTTCCGTTTTAGCGTGAGCCCTAACGATAGTCAGGCGACTCGAGCACAATCCTGATCACGACAACTCCGGCCGCAACCGTCAGTGGCTTGCAAGAAGCTACCTACTCCCTCTCAGAAAAGAGCGGCAAGAACGACCCGGGCTGCCTGACGGACACTTCTGTTACGACAACATTGGACGCCAAACCTCCCGACGCTTGCAAAGATGGGTACTGCGGTTGGTCCAACCAAGATACCATATATGGTCGTCAACATGGATCCTGACGGAGATCTGCTGCTTGGTACGAAACCCGAGCAGAAAGGGTATTGGAAATTCCGCGTGTGTTCAGCTACGCTCCGTCGCCACTCACCAGTGTGGAAGACGATGCTATTTGGCCCTTGGAAGGAAGCAAAGCCAGTAGATAATAGCGAATGGGTGGTCGAGCTTCCCGAGGATCCAGCCTTCGAAATGCAGACTGCGCTTTACATTATACATGGATTAGTCGACCAAGTTCCTGAACATCTTTCCGTCGACAATTTGTTCAAACTTCTCATCCTCCTTAATAAACACGACATGACCCGCATCGTCAAACCTTGGTGTGCACAATGGATGCTGCCAGCCGAACAAAGCCTTCTGGCGCCTTCTCTACCTAAATCCTTGTATATCGCATGGGAGCTGGGGAACGAAAGTCTGTTCACAGCCAGACTAGCAGAGATCGCCATGGAAACCCAGATGGAAGGGAATGTTTTGGTTTTCAAGCATTCTGACACATCAGCCCATCACGTACAAGGGATCAACCTCGAAGCTGAGGATTATCTTGGTCCGCCGGATATTTTAGGTGCGTGATCATGTATGGATTCATATTCCACATCGAAGCCATTGCTGACCTACCCACAGATTTGATATCCAAGATCCGGAAAGCGGTGATCAAGAGGATGACCGTACCCCTCAACGAAAATCTTGAAGCCCGAGTAAAATCTACTCCCTGTTGCACTCAAGGGGCTAGTTGGGACCCGACCATTCGAAGCCTGTGTGATGCTGCGATTCTAGGTAGCATTTATCGCGGTATGATCAAGCGACAAGGTAGCATCCTTCCGAAGGATAGCTCCTGTATTACCGAGAGCGTTGTGCAGCTGGCGTCTTGGCTGTTTCCCATAATGGCCGGAATTCAGACCCCTCACCATAATCAACAGTGCTCCTTGAAAGACAAGTACAGCAAGCACAACGTGACGCTGCAAGCCAGCATCCCCGATATTGTCCAGAAATCTTTGAAGTCTACCCATAAGGAGTATATGGCTTCGCAGGGATCAAAGACTGGGTTGGCAAGTCAACCAGGAACAAACTTGAAGTTCGCGCAATGTTGCTGGAAGTTGACTTGAAGAAGCTGCGATAGGAAGCGGAGGGTATGAGTTGTCCAGCTTCCTTCCGAAGGGGAAAGAACGGGCAATAAAAGCAGTGATGGGACCTGAAACCACAGTTGCAGTTGCTTGAAAATATACAGAATATCAATAAGCTTCTACTGCATATCACGCACCCTGAACATATTCCCTTCGGAGGTCCCATGATTCATTTTGCGGGCTTCGGAGTTTGGAAGTGAGGTTAGGTATGGCCCTCCTTGGCCTTGCCATTTTTTCCACACTTGAGGTCCCTGTCAAGCGCACCTTATTCTCAATCAGCAATTCGAGGAGGAGGGACGCTTTGTGGGAGTCAAGTCAGAGTGACAGCAAGAACAAAAGAAGGCACGATCATCCATCATCATACCGGAAGATCAGGTATTTTTTGGAGTCAATACACATGCTTTCTGGATAATTGTTACACTGCCGCTGTCAGATTTCGGTAACTTCTTTTCAAAAGAGCCGCTCAAACTCATATTACCACGTAATCATTTGTATCTTGAAACATTCAGCGTAGGGTTTCTTTCCTCCAAAGTGTCTCGAGAACATCAGTTTTTCTCTTCATTGTTTTTTTCCTTTCCCCCCTGCAAAATCTGCAAACTTTCACGTGGGTATTTCACATTGTTAACACATCCTAATCGGAGAGAGTTATCCAGACCATTGACAGCTCCGGCCCGTAGGCGGCGTACTAAAGGTATGCCTTCACGGAAACGTGCCCGCGCAGTGGCAGATGGAGCGTCATCGACGCCCACGGAAGTGGGAGACGCTGATGAGCAGCCAATGCGACCAACGAAGATTTTCAAACTCGACCCTGACGGTGACCTCACGGTGAATGTAGCACCTCGTGATAGTGAGCGATGCGCCTTTCGCGTCTGTTCCGCCACGCTTCGTCGGCGTTCGCCGGTGTGGAAGGCGATGTTGTTCGGTCCCTCTTAAATGGAGTCGAAGCCGGCCGACGGGGAGAACTGGGTTGTTGAGCTTCCCGAAGACCCCGCTTACCCCATGGAAATTACCCTCGACATTATACACGGAAGATTCAACCGCGTCCCGAAGACCCTTGGCTTCGAGGATCTCCGTGATCTTTTAGCTCTCACCAACAAATATGACATGACTGGTATTTTAAGGCCCTGGTGGGCGCAGTGGATCCAGGCTGCCAGAAAATCCAACCTTGACACCGACAACATCCTGCGGTCTTTGTTTGTCGCTTGGGAGTTAGGCGACGAGCACCTCTTGGCCCTGAGGCTCGAAGAAATATCCTTACGTGCCAAAGTCGACGACAAAGGTCGCTTGAAATACACCGCATTAGTACCAAGCGAAAAGGATGCCATCCTCGAAGACGAGGATCATCTAGGTCCGCAAGATGCACTAGATGATTTTTTTCTGAGATTCCCAATCCTGAATACGCAAACAGAGAAGCCAATGTTGACATTTGTTAGATATCATATCTTCAATCCGGGAGACCTTGCTTACCAACCTTGTTACCCCCATTCACGAGGAGCTGGATTCCCGAATGAAACCAGAAAAGTTTTGTTCTTCAAGCGATTGGCCCGGGAAATCCGTCTGTGATGCCGCAGTCATCGGTTATATTCATCGGGATATGATGCGAGGTAGAGGTAGCCTTTTCGCCAGGTCTGCCTCTGACATTAAAAGTAGTGTTGTAGAGGTAGCCGGTTGGCTGTTTAAATTGATGGCCACTGTACCCACTCTACACACTCAAGCGCTCGAAAAAGGTGCCTTGAAATGCTATCCGCGAGCAGGATTCTCTAAACTCAACAAGACGATTCACAAGAGTATCCCAACACTGGTGGCTAGCTCCATAAAGCCATCTCATAAGGAATACATGACTAAACAAAGGGAGAAGACAGGGCTGGTGATGGCAGACAAGCAGGACAGAAGTGGACTACGCGATTACTGGAAGTTTTATTGAGGGTGTTTGAATACGAAGCATTAGGTGCACATCGTTAGAGAAGCACATAATGTGGGATCAAGCTGGTATCACATCTTGTGCGATTTTCCTAGGTTTCAGGATAGACTACAAGCCTATATCTCACAGCAATTCGTCATGTTTGCCAAAGAACCGTAAGCTGCACGCTTTCGTAATGACCTCAATGTCCTATCTCGGCACTCGTGGAGCCTGCATGTGGAAATGGTTCCATTCTATACAAAGCGCGGTGAAAGCGCTGCGAAGCAATGCATATAGATCGCACACCTTAGTCAAATAGTGTTATGGCCATTATCTATTACTTAGTAATTTGGATGAACAAACCTCCAAAAGCCACGAAAACACTTCGGAATGCCTTGGGAAAAACCCAACATGACCCAGAAGGTCTGTCTCGGCTCGACAAGTGTTACGGCCATTATGTTCTACTGTTGCCTACGACACATAAAGCCGATAATGTGTATAGAAAGGTTGGCATGAGGTCCCATACGATCTCACCGTTGGGTCTGGGGGTAATTCGAGCCCTGACGAGTACGCCTATCAAACATATCTTGTGATGATAATCACAATGAAGATCGAGTGTTCTATGCGTAAGGTACTTTCACTTTTTCTCTTTCTGTGAATTCTCAGAGATACATCCGGTCAAACGGTGCTGCTGTGCCCTTTGAACATGTCCTCACATACGACTCGGCCGTGGCAAATGCTCAGTACCGCATTGAGGTCCTGGTTGCCCTGACGCTCTAGTCATACCCCCCATTCGCGTCGCGTAGAAGTGCCTGCAGCAGGGCAGGGTGGAGAAAGTGCCGTAATATGGCGAAGTGGTCGCAAAAACGAACCGAAGGTCATGGACAGTCCAATACGGCTCGCTTTGGTTAGGAAAGGCCGTTACAAAACTGTGATAGGGATTATAATTTAGAAACACATCGGTCAGATTCCAGAAGGGATTCTTCCATCCAGGAACTGCCTAGAGCTTTTGTTCAAAGGTATTTATAATAAAGACGCATGGATGCGTGATGAGTAAAGGCAAGGTCTCATATATGTACTGACCGTGACGTGTTCGGTTTATTCTTACGACCATTCTGAATGGGTAGAACCTTCCAGTTGAGACTGTCAAGTACGGCTCCCGCGCCTGCCGCCGTCCCGGCCGGTATGAGTGAATGGTAGAACATTTGGACGGGTGCCCCACCAGATGTCAAGTGAAGTGTACTATCCGTTCTATTCTTTTCTCCGCCACGATTCCCCATATAAGTGCCAGAATTCTTCCTGAACTTTTCTCCCCCCTCTGTGTGAGCCCGACCTCGAGCATTTTCTCCCGGAGGCACCGACAACCACGACAGGTTTCGGTTGCTGCTTCGGCACGGCAAAAAGCGACTCGCTGTTCTGAAGCGACCCAAGGCCGACCAGCGCCTCAGTCAAAGGCGTGAAGTCGGCAATGGACCAGCCAGATTCAACTCCCCCCCAACTTGCAACATCATTACGTTTCGCAAGACGCATCGACGTTCGATCGATGTTCGACATGGCCCCATTAGCAATCGATATTGATCCCGAGGGTGATCTCTTCTTGGATGCAACAGCAGAAACTTTCAACCGCAGGAGGTATCGCGTCTGCTCTCATTCCCTCGGTCGCAAGTCGCCAGTCTGGAAGCGGATGTTGTTTGGTCCCTGGAAGGAGTCCAAGCCTGCGAACGAGAAGGAATGGGTCGTTGAGTTGCCTGATGACCCTGTCGCCCCGTTAGAAATCATCCTCTCGATCATTCACAGCAATTTTGATGACGTCCCGTCTTTTCCATCCATCGAAACCATTCATCAGGTCTTGATCATGACTAACAAGTACGACTTGACCAGCATTGTAAGGCCCTGGTCTAGAGATTGGCTGCAGGTAGCTGAGGATCATGATATTGAGGCGGCGGATGTGGTCAAGTCCCTGTATATTGCATGGGAGTTGGGCAGCGAAGAGATCTTCGTTTCGAGGCTGGAACGCATTTCGTTGAACACCGAAATCGACTCTCAGGGCCGCTTGGTCTTTGACGGAACAATCGTACTCGAGAAAGAAGATTTTCTGGGTCCGCAGACTGCATTGGGTAAGTTTCGTGTCAGGACTACCGTCAGAAAGTAATCAATCAAAATATGGCTACTGACTCGCAGTAAATAGACACCATCTCTAAGATCCGATTGAATTTGCTTGAGAAGCTGATCTCACCTGTTCACGAGGTTCTGGATGCTCGAACGAAGCAAGAGCCATTTTGCACTATGGGCATGAGTACCAGAGGAAGCTGCGATGCCCTAGTTATAGGCAGTATCTACCGCGAGATGATACAATCCAGAGGTGGCATACTGTCGAAGTCTGCTGCTGATGTCAACGACAGCGTTGTTAGCCTCGCATCTTGGATATTTTCCTTGATGGGAAAGATTGAGAGCAGCCACCAAGAACTCTACAGAACCGCGGGTGCATGCTCCCCGCAATTGAAGTTCCAGAATCTCAACAAGAGCATCCATGACATTATCCCCAGCGTTGTCGATGAGTTTGTGGAACCAAGATACAAGGAACACATGACCAAGCAGAGAAAGAAGACAGGAGTGGTAGGGCCACTCTGGGATATCCAAAACATCACACCTCGTTATTGGAAGTAGGTTTGAGGATCTAGGGAGGACATACAAAGTACAACCAAGCCACAAACATCAGTAACAGATGTCCCAGCTCTAGTCAACAATGCCATTGCGGTCATTCAAGCATGTTTCCTTACTTTCAACCCAACTCTTTGCCGTGCGATTAGTTTCTGACATAAGCATCGGTGCTACTGTTTGGTTATTCGTGAGGTCTGGAATTGAATGGGGTTCTTCCCTGACAACATAGGGGCTACACACTTTGCGATGCATGGCGCCGTAATATCAGTGAGTGGCTCTGTTTCGCGTGATGTTATGACATATCTATTCCGCATCAGAATTTAACGAGCGATCTTGATCGTATCCGTGTGATACCAGTTGCTTTCTACTAGGCAAAATTATCAAGGATACCTATCTTTGCCATGTATCGCATTCACAAGTACGATCGGGTTTATGTGGAAAATGCTGACACATAAAGACGCTAACATTATCCCAGGAGAGTGCCATGTTCCTCTCACCCCTGAGCTTAGGTACTGACATGACTCAAAAGTCAACTACCAGTTATAGACTGGAAAAAATCTTCCTCCACCAAGGCAATGGCCTCCCATCCGCTCTCCTCTCCACCTTCTTAGCCTCATCAAGATCCCGGCGCCTGCCCGCCTGAAGATCAACCTCATGCGGCCGCCACAGCCGCGTCTTAAACGTGAACTTGTACACAAAGTAAATTACAGGAAACAACGGCAACAGGATGTAAGCATCCACAAAGTTACCCGCATCAAACGGAGCCAGTGTCGACCAGCCCTGCACAAAAGCCAAAAACACATTGGCAATCAGGCCAAAGTACGCATTCCACGGGTACCACAAGGACTTATACGGCAGCTCCTCCGGGCTGTGTCCCTGCACCTTCCACGCGGCGCGGAAGCGGATGTGAATCAGACTGATCGCGCCCCAGACCAAAAAGGTCGAGACGCCACTCAGGTTGACAATGTACCCGTACGCCTTGCTTGCGCCCGTGCTGGCGTTCATCATCGAGAGGGCTCCGCACGCATTGGTGAAGAGGATGGCATAAACAGGAACGCCACGACGATCCGTCCAGCCGAGGAACCTGGGCGCCTTCCCGTCCTGCGCCATGTACAAGATGGTGCGGCTGCCGATGTAAATCGAGCTGTTGACGGCGCTCAAGCAGGTGACGAAGATGAAGGCGTTGATCAGGTGGACGCCGTTCGCCCAGCCGGCGTTTTGGAGAGCGACGGTCATGGGCGACTTGAGGGCATGGCTGGCGCCGCCGGCGAGCTCGGGGGCGTTCGAGGGGCAGGTCAACCCGAAGAAGAAGGCGCAGCCCATGTAGACGAAGACGATGCGGATGAAGACTTGGCGGATGGAGTGCGGGACGGCGACACCTGGGTTTTTGGTCTCGGTGGCGGCTACGGCGACGGATTCGACGCCCGCGTAGAAGGTGGAGCAGAAGACGAAGACGGAGGCGACGCCGCGGAAGCCGTCGGCGAAGGGGCCGGGGTCGTGCCAGTACTTGAAGCCGATGGCGTCGGCGCCTTTGACGCCTCCGGAGACGTAACTAATCTGGGGTCAGTAAAAGTCCGAAGACATGTTGGAAGGTTGCAAACTGACATGATGCTAAAGATGAAGTAGGCCACCAGTCCCATAAGCTTGAGAAGCGCCAGCCAGAACTCGGCTTCACCGAACGTCTCGACACCGAGGAGTTGAAAGCCCAAGAATGCGAACTGTCTGCGGTGTTAGCAACCCCCATATACTCGGTCTCACTGTACGCCTGCTTGACAGAGATAAAACTCACCCAAAATATCAAAAAGTACCCCCAAAGCGGGACCTTATCGCTCCAATTCACCATGACGCTCGAAATCACATTATACTCATTCGCCAGGACACAAACCCAAACTAAACCACCAAAGTCAGCAAAAGTCGACTCGCACAGGGACAACAAGAACTCACTGATAAGGTAATTCCACCCCACCGCCACCCCAAACGCCTTATCAATAAATCTGTCCCCAAGATCCGTAAACGCGCCTCCGCTGGGGTACAGCGTTGTCAGCTCGCCCAGACTCTGCATGATGGAAAAGGCAATGAGGCCAATGACACCAAAGCCGATCAACAACGACGCAGGGCCACCGGAATGCAAGGCACCACCTGACCCAACGAGCAGACCGGGGCCGATGATGCCGGCCAGGGCCATCATGGATAAGTGTCTGGTTTTCAGACCGCGCTTGACACCCGAGTGAGGGTCGATGGCGCGGAAGTCGCCGCTGCCGTCTTTGGAGTGGATAGCGGTTTCATGGTCGTCGTGGATGGTGACGCTCCCTTTTTGGGAGAGCGACATTTTGGGTTTGGGTTTTTGGGGATATCCCCGTCTGATGCTTGCCGCCGATAGGTGTGCACGGGTCCGGGTCCGGGTCCGGGTCCGTTGTGGTGGTGGCGGTCGTGTTGTGCCGGTATAAGGTGATGATGTATTGTGATGCGGGTACTGTTTTCACGCCCAGCGGAGAAGAAAATTGGAAAGAGGAAGATATGATGATATGATGGATGTCAGTGTGGGAGAGAAAGATGAGGTCAGTCGACAGGGCTTGTCCAGTTGTTGAACTCCCAGAACTGCATTCCCAAAGGGCGAAGCACGGCACTTTGGACAGGGAAGTGAAGAGAGGTTGAAGACTGATGGAACAACTCCCCAAAACAAGGTTTCAATCGACACACGACATGTGTCCGAAAATATGTCCGTGAACGGGGGAGGGTCGTACTGTTTACTGTAACTCTTATTCAAGGAAACGTTGATCCGAAGTCCAAAACTCTCCTTATCACTGGCGATCTGCACTCGCAGTCGCGGCACTTACACAGTACCATCCACCCAGCTGGGACAACCACGATCTCGCGTGTTTTAACGCAAAGAAGGATACCGGCTTTTGCTCTCACGATTTTGTTGCCAACAAACCAAGACAGTGTTGCCGTTTGCGTTGTATAGGGGGTCCAGAATGGGACGGGGACAAAGGGGGTCACCAATGACACCAAGAACGGGTTGCGATAACCTTAACAGCCTATCACCAAGTTATGGTAGAATATTGTCAGTGCACTATAACTTACACCACCCATGCCATGGATCGCGCCATCCATTGGCGTGAGCCTCACTTGAATCCACTGAATCCGCAAGTGAGCTTGCCAAGAGTCAGCACCATTGGGAGTGCCCGGGCAGTACGTACCTACTCCCGCGTGAACGTGTATCGTGAGAAGTGGGGGTTTATAAGAACGACTTGTAAGCAGAAACACCCTTCTGGAAGGCGAGAAAAAGATCCCTGCAACTGCATCTCCATCGCTGTCTAGAGGTACTGATATCAAGCAAACGCTATCAGAGAGCGACCGCGGAGTGGCCGTTGCCTACCCGTTTTGGTCATGCTATCGTTACATGCAGCGATAGATCCTAGCTTGAACTAACCCGACTTGAGTCTCGGAGTGCGACACACTTGCCCGCAACAATCGCCGTGCCGCCGATAAACGTGATATATCGGCTAAGATCTAATAAAGAATATGTGATGGAGTTCGTCCCTCCGTGGCTCTCCTTCTCTCCTTTTTGCTTGCGTTGGAGAGCCTGGTGTTGAGGTCCAGACTCCAGAACAACACCATGGCAAAATTGAAGAGTACAGAACTTCAGTTTGACCGTGATTTCCAGTGTTTTACTTCAGCTTTGTGATTTCGACTTTCGAGGTGCTCCATAGGGATCAGCGGTCTCCGTTACAAGTACAGTAAAGAAGTCCCCGCCCCGCAAAGGCCACTCCACAACTCCGCATACTGTGGGCCGAACGGGATCGGGGCCGGCCGCGGGCGGTCGCAACCCCGCATGCGGGGGAACGGAGACGGAGCGGAGACCTCTTGTCGGCTGTTGAGCTCCGGGTGCTCGTTCTTTTGGAACTCTGTTCGACATAAAACCTCCGAGTTGGATAGTTGGTGAAATTCATGGATTGTAAGGTTTGTTTATATTCTTTGAGATAACTTGGACGCGGGTTATGGTTGGAGTTGTTGGCGTTATTGGCGGTTGTTGGAGAAGGCAGATGGCTTGCTGACATGGTCGACCAACTTACGCTAACTGCCTTGATTTCAAGAGGATGATAATATGGTTGCCTAACCAGTCCTCGGGTGGAAATTAACGCAAGTGGCCTTCTTGATGCTCATCGCCAACAGGAAGGCATTGCAAGACTTCCTTCTTCAAAGTCCCCTCTTCATCGTTGATGTGCTTGCACTGGTTTGGATAAACATCACCAGCTTCTCTCATCAACAATCCCATACAATATCTCTGGTTGGTGCTGTCCTAACCTTCAACATTACTGTCCGTCATCGGCGACGTTGTGATTGGCAGAAAGTGGCCTTGGAGGTAACATTCTTTGTCAATCCATTGACTTATATGCAACGGTTGCCCCTCTCTGCTGATAGGGCTTATCGTGACTTACACCGACGACCGTCATCTGATAAGTGACGATCATCCTTAACAGATTTGCTAGCAGTATATGACTAATTCAGTTAGTGGTGCAGTACCCAGAACTCCGATCTTCACACCCACTTGCGTGCCCAGACCAACGTTATCGCCATTGCCATGGGAAGCAATTGACAAATGACAAGATTCTATGTACTTATCGACTTCGAGATGTGTATCACCTAGACGAACTGGGACGAGCTGAAGATTAGCACCCAGCACACCCACTTACCTACATACCTCTAGTCCACAATGACGACCAAAGACGAGGTGAACAAGACCGCCTCCATGTTCCCTCAATCCTCCAGTTCGTTCTTCACCATGCTCCCCCCGGAGATCCGCGACGCAATCTACCGCCTCGCTCTCACGATACGCCCGCGAGCTGTGCCTGGCTCTTTTCAAGGACGGCGTGAAGGGTCCGCTCCCCGGCATCCTCTTCGCTTGCAAGGGCATGTACCAAGAGCTTCCGCGCGACCTCTTGACCGAGTTTTCCATCTGCATGACGAAAAGACCGGCCGGCGACCAGTCCTTGTTGCTCCTTGGAGACCGTGGAACCCGTCCCAGTTGGAGACAAGAGGGCCCGAGGATAAGATCCTTGGAGTTGGGGCCTATGGGATATGCCGCTTGCCAAAAGGCCGATTCTTACTATTTTTTTATGGGAACCCGTACGGTAAAGATTATGGGCGTCTCCCTATCTATGGGGTGATGAACGTGTCCAGCTGTGTGATGTTTCCTGAGTAAGCCAAAAAAAAAAAAAAAAAAAAAAAAAAACCAAAGAGGAAGGAACAGAGAAGATGATAGTAAGAACCAAACTAACCCTCAGCCGGCGAAACTTTACTCGTCCTCGCAGCACCTTCCAACCCCTCCAATATCCTCATCTGCAAGTCCCCCCT